>JABANP010000135.1:0-118595 GCA_013115135.1 Perkinsus olseni | reverse complement strand
AATTTCGTCCACTCATGCTGCAGTCCAACTTCACCGACCGGTATACAAAAAGGGTCGTCACCGGCATTCACCTTTCGGCTGCAGCCTAGCGAGCGGACCTGATATTTACCTTGAGCCAAGATGGCTACGGTAACATATAGGGGTCCAGGTTGTGGTCGTGCCGGTAGCATAAAATTCTCGCGGCGCCACTAAATTCCAAGAAACGAAAAAGTCGACCATCCCGACTTATTACTCATGCCCAATCCATCCATTCTCTTCCGTCTTATCTCCGACTTGTACTCCAAGGCCCAGGCCCTGCCGTAGGTCACTCCTCAACGATATCCTCCAGTCTTCCTCGTAATTGACACTGTCCAACCCAACCGGGCGCAGGTTCAATCCCAGTTGGAGACATTCAGGCTATCTTTCATGCGAACGACCCAGGTTCAATCCCTGCGGACCACACTCTCGCCACTCGAGTTCGATTCTCACCGACTTCATTCCACGCTGAGGAAATCGAAACGACCAGGATCGATCCCTGTAGCTGCGCATTCCTCACGCGAGTTCAATTCTCGGTGACTTCACTCCATTCTGGGCCCTTAGAGATCACGCAGGTTCAATCTGCTCACCTTTAAGGAAGTTCAACTCCCACCAACTCCATCCCATGCTGCGGTAACCGAAACACCCGAGTTCGATCCTCACTAGCTGCGCATTCCCCACTCATGCTCAATTACCACCCACTTCACTCCGCGCTGGCTACCCGGGAACACGTGGGTTCGATCCCACCGAACTGCTCACCTTTAGGGAAGTTCAACTCCCACCAACTCCATCCCATGCTGCGGTAACCGAAACACCCAGGATCCATCCCGCCTACCTCCGCATTCCCACTCAAGTTCGATTCTCGCCGACTTCATTCTACGCTGGCCTATCCGACAACACCTTTATTACACGCTGCGGTAACCGAAGCAGCCGAGTTCAACCCCGCGGTCTCCATTTCCCACACACCACTGACCATTTCCTCGCGATTTCTCCGAATTCACCCGCGCACTCTCCAATTTGCTCACACCACCGGAATCCTCAGCTCACGCGTTCTCCAGCCATACCGCCAATTTTCCTCTCGCGCACCTCAAGTCCATCCAATTCTCTCCGACAAGCAGCATCACTCTCAGCTCGGAACAATTCACCGGCCACGGGAGCCTTATCTCGAATTCCACGGTATATCCGCAGCGATTGGTACTTATCATGCGATGCTCACCCGATAACCAACATTCCCCGTATCACCACAAATTTACCATTGGACTACAGTGAAGAACCACTGTCAACCTAATGAATTTCTCATCCACCACACAGAAAATTGTGGTGACTGGTGACACAGCAATTACAAAAAATAATTATTATTTATTATTCTCTCTTTTTTATTTCGCACCGTATCACCACGATTTTAGGCCCAACTTTTCGCACACCAATCATAGACAATCCAACGAGAATCACCCAGCCATTCTCTTACGCTGTCCATTCAACTCCCGCCGACAAAAATCGACTTTCTGTGGTGATGCCAGCGTTGCAACTCTCTCGCGATCTATCACCATTCTCAAATCTGCGCATCCCTCTCCATTCACTCGCAACAGCCAGTCCTATCGCATTCACTTGCCATCCATGGTAACTGCGACCAAATTCGACGCCAGCACGGTATCCACGCATGCCCACGACACAGAAAGGGACATTTTTGGGGAATACAACAACTGAGAGCACGCATGCCTTCCCTTCTCTTTCTACCATATTTCTGACGCCTCTCTTCCTATAAAGGCGCCTCTGCGCCTCATATTCGCATACCTTCTCGGCCTTTTGGCTATGATCAAGTGTAGTATCTGTTCTTATGAGTGTGACAACTCATATGCTTGCTACTGCAAGCTAGAACTGTCACAACAATTTTTTCCAGGGGAGTGGGTGACTCTGGTCTCTGACCGCGTCCCAACTCAACTGTCGCCTCGGCCCTGCACGTATTGCCGAGTGTGGCGGACCCGAGCCTCTCACGAGGCAACTCTCAATCAAATTTGGAATCCAATTCGATGCCAGAAAATCCCAATGACGCGCGGCATCGAAATTTTTGGTCCCCATCTAAAAGTTAGCGAATTTCGGACGCATCAATCCACGTAAAGGATTTTCCGCGAAATTGAAGTGCAACTTACCTGGCTGGCGTTGGGCGAGGCTCAAGCAGCTCGCTCTCGTGGGGCGGAGCAGCTCACTGCACGACTTCTGAGGACTGTAAAGCTCCAGGGCCTACCAAGTGTGGGTTCCACAGCAAAATTTCTGGTAGCGGTGCCGTAGCGTAAACGAAGAGATAGCGCTGGCACCAACTATAATCCAATACTCTCCAAATCTCTCCTGATCTCGTCGAATTCATGCCACACTCGAATCAATTCGAATGACTATGGACGAGTCGAGCCAATGCCAAGTTAGAGTCACTTCATTCTTTCGCCATCCCTCCCACTACTACCAGATATCCACTGCCTCGGCTGCGGAGCAAGTTCGCTCGATGGCATTACTAAATATCACAGCGGTCATCTCAAAGCGAATCAATCTTTCGCCTTTTACTAAAGATTGCCGTGTGGCATGACTGCACTCATGTGAACTACAACAATTTTTGCGGAGCCCACGCTCCAACTCTCAAATAATTCACGAATCCCAACGATGGCAGAGAACGGAATGGCTACAGAATTGGCCGTACTCCAAGAAGAGGGAAGAGCGAAGCCTTCATTTTCTTTGCCATTCCTATGATATTACCAGATATCATTCACCTCCCAGCCACAATACAGTGCTGCAGAGCAATTTCATACTATCCTTGCGGGAGGGGCAATAGCGCTATCTATGACGCCTTGCGGAGATGCGCTTTTTGCTAGTTGAAAACTACTCCAATTCCCGTCGCGAGATTCTAACGGATCCCGTCGCAATTTTTAGGGCGCCTCGCATGAGGCAACTTTAATCAATTCATCATCTTACGAAGACGAACACTTCACGATATCCAGCACTTCTGTCCGGCAATACTCGATATTCCCGTACTACTTCATCCAATAATCTCTGACCCCGCTCCCCCTGGACAATGTTGATGGCGGCAATGGTCGGGCAGCTCGCAGCACTGGCCTTGGGATCACTTGGGCGGCAGAAGTGAAAGGGACGGGACAGGACAGGACGGGACAAACATTGGGCTAACATTGTCCAGGGGGTGCGGGGGTGACAAGTCGGACGAAGTTCAGTTGCAGTCTACTGTCACCACCACTGGGCGAAGTCGAGGTGCAGAAAATTCCTGAAATGCTGCACTTCGAGTTCGCCAAGTCATGCTGCGTCTCGAGTTCGTCAGGTACAACTGCACCCCAATTTCGTCCACTCATGCTGCAGTCCAACTTCACCGACCGGTATACAAAAAGGGTCGTCACCGGCATTCACCTTTCGGCTGCAGCCTAGCGAGCGGACCTGATATTTACCTTGAGCCAAGATGGCTACGGTAACATATAGGGGTCCAGGTTGTGGTCGTGCCGGTAGCATAAAATTCTCGCGGCGCCACTAAATTCCAAGAAACGAAAAAAGTCGACCATCCCGACTTATTACTCATGCCCAATCCATCCATTCTCTTCCGTCTTATCTCCGACTTGTACTCCAAGGCCCAGGCCCTGCCGTAGGTCACTCCTCAACGATATCCTCCAGTCTTCCTCGTAATTGACACTGTCCAACCCAACCGGGCGCAGGTTCAATCCCAGTTGGAGACATTCAGGCTATCTTTCATGCGAACGACCCAGGTTCAATCCCTGCGGACCACACTCTCGCCACTCGAGTTCGATTCTCACCGACTTCATTCCACGCTGAGGAAATCGAAACGACCAGGATCGATCCCTGTAGCTGCGCATTCCTCACGCGAGTTCAATTCTCGGTGACTTCACTCCATTCTGGGCCCTTAGAGATCACGCAGGTTCAATCTGCTCACCTTTAAGGAAGTTCAACTCCCACCAACTCCATCCCATGCTGCGGTAACCGAAACACCCGAGTTCGATCCTCACTAGCTGCGCATTCCCCACTCATGCTCAATTACCACCCACTTCACTCCGCGCTGGCTACCCGGGAACACGTGGGTTCGATCCCACCGAACTGCTCACCTTTAGGGAAGTTCAACTCCCACCAACTCCATCCCATGCTGCGGTAACCGAAACACCCAGGATCCATCCCGCCTACCTCCGCATTCCCACTCAAGTTCGATTCTCGCCGACTTCATTCTACGCTGGCCTATCCGACAACACCTTTATTACACGCTGCGGTAACCGAAGCAGCCGAGTTCAACCCCCGCGGTCTCCATTTCCCACACACCACTGACCATTTCCTCGCGATTTCTCCGAATTCACCCGCGCACTCTCCAATTTGCTCACACCACCGGAATCCTCAGCTCACGCGTTCTCCAGCCATACCGCCAATTTTCCTCTCGCGCACCTCAAGTCCATCCAATTCTCTCCGACAAGCAGCATCACTCTCAGCTCGGAACAATTCACCGGCCACGGGAGCCTTATCTCGAATTCCACGGTATATCCGCAGCGATTGGTACTTATCATGCGATGCTCACCCGATAACCAACATTCCCCGTATCACCACAAATTTACCATTGGACTACAGTGAAGAACCACTGTCAACCTAATGAATTTCTCATCCACCACACAGAAAATTGTGGTGACTGGTGACACAGCAATTACAAAAAATAATTATTATTTATTATTCTCTCTTTTTTTTATTTCGCACCGTATCACCACGATTTTAGGCCCAACTTTTCGCACACCAATCATAGACAATCCAACGAGAATCACCCAGCCATTCTCTTACGCTGTCCATTCAACTCCCGCCGACAAAAATCGACTTTCTGTGGTGATGCCAGCGTTGCAACTCTCTCGCGATCTATCACCATTCTCAAATCTGCGCATCCCTCTCCATTCACTCGCAACAGCCAGTCCTATCGCATTCACTTGCCATCCATGGTAACTGCGACCAAATTCGACGCCAGCACGGTATCCACGCATGCCCACGACACAGAAAGGGACATTTTTGGGGAATACAACAACTGAGAGCACGCATGCCTTCCCTTCTCTTTCTACCATATTTCTGACGCCTCTCTTCCTATAAAGGCGCCTCTGCGCCTCATATTCGCATACCTTCTCGGCCTTTTGGCTATGATCAAGTGTAGTATCTGTTCTTATGAGTGTGACAACTCATATGCTTGCTACTGCAAGCTAGAACTGTCACAACAATTTTTTCCAGGGGAGTGGGTGACTCTGGTCTCTGACCGCGTCCCAACTCAACTGTCGCCTCGGCCCTGCACGTATTGCCGAGTGTGGCGGACCCGAGCCTCTCACGAGGCAACTCTCAATCAAATTTGGAATCCAATTCGATGCCAGAAAATCCCAATGACGCGCGGCATCGAAATTTTTGGTCCCCATCTAAAAGTTAGCGAATTTCGGACGCATCAATCCACGTAAAGGATTTTCCGCGAAATTGAAGTGCAACTTACCTGGCTGGCGTTGGGCGAGGCTCAAGCAGCTCGCTCTCGTGGGGCGGAGCAGCTCACTGCACGACTTCTGAGGACTGTAAAGCTCCAGGGCCTACCAAGTGTGGGTTCCACAGCAAAATTTCTGGTAGCGGTGCCGTAGCGTAAACGAAGAGATAGCGCTGGCACCAACTATAATCCAATACTCTCCAAATCTCTCCTGATCTCGTCGAATTCATGCCACACTCGAATCAATTCGAATGACTATGGACGAGTCGAGCCAATGCCAAGTTAGAGTCACTTCATTCTTTCGCCATCCCTCCCACTACTACCAGATATCCACTGCCTCGGCTGCGGAGCAAGTTCGCTCGATGGCATTACTAAATATCACAGCGGTCATCTCAAAGCGAATCAATCTTTCGCCTTTTACTAAAGATTGCCGTGTGGCATGACTGCACTCATGTGAACTACAACAATTTTTGCGGAGCCCACGCTCCAACTCTCAAATAATTCACGAATCCCAACGATGGCAGAGAACGGAATGGCTACAGAATTGGCCGTACTCCAAGAAGAGGGAAGAGCGAAGCCTTCATTTTCTTTGCCATTCCTATGATATTACCAGATATCATTCACCTCCCAGCCACAATACAGTGCTGCAGAGCAATTTCATACTATCCTTGCGGGAGGGGCAATAGCGCTATCTATGACGCCTTGCGGAGATGCGCTTTTGCTAGTTGAAAACTACTCCAATTCCCGTCGCGAGATTCTAACGGATCCCGTCGCAATTTTTAGGGCGCCTCGCATGAGGCAACTTTAATCAATTCATCATCTTACGAAGACGAACACTTCACGATATCCAGCACTTCTGTCCGGCAATACTCGATATTCCCGTACTACTTCATCCAATAATCTCTGACCCCGCTCCCCCTGGACAATGTTGATGGCGGCAATGGTCGGGCAGCTCGCAGCACTGGCCTTGGGATCACTTGGGCGGCAGAAGTGAAAGGGACGGGACAGGACAGGACGGGACAAACATTGGGCTAACATTGTCCAGGGGGTGCGGGGGTGACAAGTCGGACGAAGTTCAGTTGCAGTCTACTGTCACCACCACTGGGCGAAGTCGAGGTGCAGAAAATTCCTGAAATGCTGCACTTCGAGTTCGCCAAGTCATGCTGCGTCTCGAGTTCGTCAGGTACAACTGCACCCCAATTTCGTCCACTCATGCTGCAGTCCAACTTCACCGACCGGTATACAAAAAGGGTCGTCACCGGCATTCACCTTTCGGCTGCAGCCTAGCGAGCGGACCTGATATTTACCTTGAGCCAAGATGGCTACGGTAACATATAGGGGTCCAGGTTGTGGTCGTGCCGGTAGCATAAAATTCTCGCGGCGCCACTAAATTCCAAGAAACGAAAAAAGTCGACCATCCCGACTTATTACTCATGCCCAATCCATCCATTCTCTTCCGTCTTATCTCCGACTTGTACTCCAAGGCCCAGGCCCTGCCGTAGGTCACTCCTCAACGATATCCTCCAGTCTTCCTCGTAATTGACACTGTCCAACCCAACCGGGCGCAGGTTCAATCCCAGTTGGAGACATTCAGGCTATCTTTCATGCGAACGACCCAGGTTCAATCCCTGCGGACCACACTCTCGCCACTCGAGTTCGATTCTCACCGACTTCATTCCACGCTGAGGAAATCGAAACGACCAGGATCGATCCCTGTAGCTGCGCATTCCTCACGCGAGTTCAATTCTCGGTGACTTCACTCCATTCTGGGCCCTTAGAGATCACGCAGGTTCAATCTGCTCACCTTTAAGGAAGTTCAACTCCCACCAACTCCATCCCATGCTGCGGTAACCGAAACACCCGAGTTCGATCCTCACTAGCTGCGCATTCCCCACTCATGCTCAATTACCACCCACTTCACTCCGCGCTGGCTACCCGGGAACACGTGGGTTCGATCCCACCGAACTGCTCACCTTTAGGGAAGTTCAACTCCCACCAACTCCATCCCATGCTGCGGTAACCGAAACACCCAGGATCCATCCCGCCTACCTCCGCATTCCCACTCAAGTTCGATTCTCGCCGACTTCATTCTACGCTGGCCTATCCGACAACACCTTTATTACACGCTGCGGTAACCGAAGCAGCCGAGTTCAACCCCCGCGGTCTCCATTTCCCACACACCACTGACCATTTCCTCGCGATTTCTCCGAATTCACCCGCGCACTCTCCAATTTGCTCACACCACCGGAATCCTCAGCTCACGCGTTCTCCAGCCATACCGCCAATTTTCCTCTCGCGCACCTCAAGTCCATCCAATTCTCTCCGACAAGCAGCATCACTCTCAGCTCGGAACAATTCACCGGCCACGGGAGCCTTATCTCGAATTCCACGGTATATCCGCAGCGATTGGTACTTATCATGCGATGCTCACCCGATAACCAACATTCCCCGTATCACCACAAATTTACCATTGGACTACAGTGAAGAACCACTGTCAACCTAATGAATTTCTCATCCACCACACAGAAAATTGTGGTGACTGGTGACACAGCAATTACAAAAAATAATTATTATTTATTATTCTCTCTTTTTTTTATTTCGCACCGTATCACCACGATTTTAGGCCCAACTTTTCGCACACCAATCATAGACAATCCAACGAGAATCACCCAGCCATTCTCTTACGCTGTCCATTCAACTCCCGCCGACAAAAATCGACTTTCTGTGGTGATGCCAGCGTTGCAACTCTCTCGCGATCTATCACCATTCTCAAATCTGCGCATCCCTCTCCATTCACTCGCAACAGCCAGTCCTATCGCATTCACTTGCCATCCATGGTAACTGCGACCAAATTCGACGCCAGCACGGTATCCACGCATGCCCACGACACAGAAAGGGACATTTTTGGGGAATACAACAACTGAGAGCACGCATGCCTTCCCTTCTCTTTCTACCATATTTCTGACGCCTCTCTTCCTATAAAGGCGCCTCTGCGCCTCATATTCGCATACCTTCTCGGCCTTTTGGCTATGATCAAGTGTAGTATCTGTTCTTATGAGTGTGACAACTCATATGCTTGCTACTGCAAGCTAGAACTGTCACAACAATTTTTTCCAGGGGAGTGGGTGACTCTGGTCTCTGACCGCGTCCCAACTCAACTGTCGCCTCGGCCCTGCACGTATTGCCGAGTGTGGCGGACCCGAGCCTCTCACGAGGCAACTCTCAATCAAATTTGGAATCCAATTCGATGCCAGAAAATCCCAATGACGCGCGGCATCGAAATTTTTGGTCCCCATCTAAAAGTTAGCGAATTTCGGACGCATCAATCCACGTAAAGGATTTTCCGCGAAATTGAAGTGCAACTTACCTGGCTGGCGTTGGGCGAGGCTCAAGCAGCTCGCTCTCGTGGGGCGGAGCAGCTCACTGCACGACTTCTGAGGACTGTAAAGCTCCAGGGCCTACCAAGTGTGGGTTCCACAGCAAAATTTCTGGTAGCGGTGCCGTAGCGTAAACGAAGAGATAGCGCTGGCACCAACTATAATCCAATACTCTCCAAATCTCTCCTGATCTCGTCGAATTCATGCCACACTCGAATCAATTCGAATGACTATGGACGAGTCGAGCCAATGCCAAGTTAGAGTCACTTCATTCTTTCGCCATCCCTCCCACTACTACCAGATATCCACTGCCTCGGCTGCGGAGCAAGTTCGCTCGATGGCATTACTAAATATCACAGCGGTCATCTCAAAGCGAATCAATCTTTCGCCTTTTACTAAAGATTGCCGTGTGGCATGACTGCACTCATGTGAACTACAACAATTTTTGCGGAGCCCACGCTCCAACTCTCAAATAATTCACGAATCCCAACGATGGCAGAGAACGGAATGGCTACAGAATTGGCCGTACTCCAAGAAGAGGGAAGAGCGAAGCCTTCATTTTCTTTGCCATTCCTATGATATTACCAGATATCATTCACCTCCCAGCCACAATACAGTGCTGCAGAGCAATTTCATACTATCCTTGCGGGAGGGGCAATAGCGCTATCTATGACGCCTTGCGGAGATGCGCTTTTGCTAGTTGAAAACTACTCCAATTCCCGTCGCGAGATTCTAACGGATCCCGTCGCAATTTTTAGGGCGCCTCGCATGAGGCAACTTTAATCAATTCATCATCTTACGAAGACGAACACTTCACGATATCCAGCACTTCTGTCCGGCAATACTCGATATTCCCGTACTACTTCATCCAATAATCTCTGACCCCGCTCCCCCTGGACAATGTTGATGGCGGCAATGGTCGGGCAGCTCGCAGCACTGGCCTTGGGATCACTTGGGCGGCAGAAGTGAAAGGGACGGGACAGGACAGGACGGGACAAACATTGGGCTAACATTGTCCAGGGGGTGCGGGGGTGACAAGTCGGACGAAGTTCAGTTGCAGTCTACTGTCACCACCACTGGGCGAAGTCGAGGTGCAGAAAATTCCTGAAATGCTGCACTTCGAGTTCGCCAAGTCATGCTGCGTCTCGAGTTCGTCAGGTACAACTGCACCCCAATTTCGTCCACTCATGCTGCAGTCCAACTTCACCGACCGGTATACAAAAAGGGTCGTCACCGGCATTCACCTTTCGGCTGCAGCCTAGCGAGCGGACCTGATATTTACCTTGAGCCAAGATGGCTACGGTAACATATAGGGGTCCAGGTTGTGGTCGTGCCGGTAGCATAAAATTCTCGCGGCGCCACTAAATTCCAAGAAACGAAAAAAGTCGACCATCCCGACTTATTACTCATGCCCAATCCATCCATTCTCTTCCGTCTTATCTCCGACTTGTACTCCAAGGCCCAGGCCCTGCCGTAGGTCACTCCTCAACGATATCCTCCAGTCTTCCTCGTAATTGACACTGTCCAACCCAACCGGGCGCAGGTTCAATCCCAGTTGGAGACATTCAGGCTATCTTTCATGCGAACGACCCAGGTTCAATCCCTGCGGACCACACTCTCGCCACTCGAGTTCGATTCTCACCGACTTCATTCCACGCTGAGGAAATCGAAACGACCAGGATCGATCCCTGTAGCTGCGCATTCCTCACGCGAGTTCAATTCTCGGTGACTTCACTCCATTCTGGGCCCTTAGAGATCACGCAGGTTCAATCTGCTCACCTTTAAGGAAGTTCAACTCCCACCAACTCCATCCCATGCTGCGGTAACCGAAACACCCGAGTTCGATCCTCACTAGCTGCGCATTCCCCACTCATGCTCAATTACCACCCACTTCACTCCGCGCTGGCTACCCGGGAACACGTGGGTTCGATCCCACCGAACTGCTCACCTTTAGGGAAGTTCAACTCCCACCAACTCCATCCCATGCTGCGGTAACCGAAACACCCAGGATCCATCCCGCCTACCTCCGCATTCCCACTCAAGTTCGATTCTCGCCGACTTCATTCTACGCTGGCCTATCCGACAACACCTTTATTACACGCTGCGGTAACCGAAGCAGCCGAGTTCAACCCCCGCGGTCTCCATTTCCCACACACCACTGACCATTTCCTCGCGATTTCTCCGAATTCACCCGCGCACTCTCCAATTTGCTCACACCACCGGAATCCTCAGCTCACGCGTTCTCCAGCCATACCGCCAATTTTCCTCTCGCGCACCTCAAGTCCATCCATTCTCTCCGACAAGCAGCATCACTCTCAGCTCGGAACAATTCACCGGCCACGGGAGCCTTATCTCGAATTCCACGGTATATCCGCAGCGATTGGTACTTATCATGCGATGCTCACCCGATAACCAACATTCCCCGTATCACCACAAATTTACCATTGGACTACAGTGAAGAACCACTGTCAACCTAATGAATTTCTCATCCACCACACAGAAAATTGTGGTGACTGGTGACACAGCAATTACAAAAAATAATTATTATTTATTATTCTCTCTTTTTTATTTCGCACCGTATCACCACGATTTTAGGCCCAACTTTTCGCACACCAATCATAGACAATCCAACGAGAATCACCCAGCCATTCTCTTACGCTGTCCATTCAACTCCCGCCGACAAAAATCGACTTTCTGTGGTGATGCCAGCGTTGCAACTCTCTCGCGATCTATCACCATTCTCAAATCTGCGCATCCCTCTCCATTCACTCGCAACAGCCAGTCCTATCGCATTCACTTGCCATCCATGGTAACTGCGACCAAATTCGACGCCAGCACGGTATCCACGCATGCCCACGACACAGAAAGGGACATTTTTGGGGAATACAACAACTGAGAGCACGCATGCCTTCCCTTCTCTTTCTACCATATTTCTGACGCCTCTCTTCCTATAAAGGCGCCTCTGCGCCTCATATTCGCATACCTTCTCGGCCTTTTGGCTATGATCAAGTGTAGTATCTGTTCTTATGAGTGTGACAACTCATATGCTTGCTACTGCAAGCTAGAACTGTCACAACAATTTTTTCCAGGGGAGTGGGTGACTCTGGTCTCTGACCGCGTCCCAACTCAACTGTCGCCTCGGCCCTGCACGTATTGCCGAGTGTGGCGGACCCGAGCCTCTCACGAGGCAACTCTCAATCAAATTTGGAATCCAATTCGATGCCAGAAAATCCCAATGACGCGCGGCATCGAAATTTTTGGTCCCCATCTAAAAGTTAGCGAATTTCGGACGCATCAATCCACGTAAAGGATTTTCCGCGAAATTGAAGTGCAACTTACCTGGCTGGCGTTGGGCGAGGCTCAAGCAGCTCGCTCTCGTGGGGCGGAGCAGCTCACTGCACGACTTCTGAGGACTGTAAAGCTCCAGGGCCTACCAAGTGTGGGTTCCACAGCAAAATTTCTGGTAGCGGTGCCGTAGCGTAAACGAAGAGATAGCGCTGGCACCAACTATAATCCAATACTCTCCAAATCTCTCCTGATCTCGTCGAATTCATGCCACACTCGAATCAATTCGAATGACTATGGACGAGTCGAGCCAATGCCAAGTTAGAGTCACTTCATTCTTTCGCCATCCCTCCCACTACTACCAGATATCCACTGCCTCGGCTGCGGAGCAAGTTCGCTCGATGGCATTACTAAATATCACAGCGGTCATCTCAAAGCGAATCAATCTTTCGCCTTTTACTAAAGATTGCCGTGTGGCATGACTGCACTCATGTGAACTACAACAATTTTTGCGGAGCCCACGCTCCAACTCTCAAATAATTCACGAATCCCAACGATGGCAGAGAACGGAATGGCTACAGAATTGGCCGTACTCCAAGAAGAGGGAAGAGCGAAGCCTTCATTTTCTTTGCCATTCCTATGATATTACCAGATATCATTCACCTCCCAGCCACAATACAGTGCTGCAGAGCAATTTCATACTATCCTTGCGGGAGGGGCAATAGCGCTATCTATGACGCCTTGCGGAGATGCGCTTTTGCTAGTTGAAAACTACTCCAATTCCCGTCGCGAGATTCTAACGGATCCCGTCGCAATTTTTAGGGCGCCTCGCATGAGGCAACTTTAATCAATTCATCATCTTACGAAGACGAACACTTCACGATATCCAGCACTTCTGTCCGGCAATACTCGATATTCCCGTACTACTTCATCCAATAATCTCTGACCCCGCTCCCCCTGGACAATGTTGATGGCGGCAATGGTCGGGCAGCTCGCAGCACTGGCCTTGGGATCACTTGGGCGGCAGAAGTGAAAGGGACGGGACAGGACAGGACGGGACAAACATTGGGCTAACATTGTCCAGGGGGTGCGGGGGTGACAAGTCGGACGAAGTTCAGTTGCAGTCTACTGTCACCACCACTGGGCGAAGTCGAGGTGCAGAAAATTCCTGAAATGCTGCACTTCGAGTTCGCCAAGTCATGCTGCGTCTCGAGTTCGTCAGGTACAACTGCACCCCAATTTCGTCCACTCATGCTGCAGTCCAACTTCACCGACCGGTATACAAAAAGGGTCGTCACCGGCATTCACCTTTCGGCTGCAGCCTAGCGAGCGGACCTGATATTTACCTTGAGCCAAGATGGCTACGGTAACATATAGGGGTCCAGGTTGTGGTCGTGCCGGTAGCATAAAATTCTCGCGGCGCCACTAAATTCCAAGAAACGAAAAAGTCGACCATCCCGACTTATTACTCATGCCCAATCCATCCATTCTCTTCCGTCTTATCTCCGACTTGTACTCCAAGGCCCAGGCCCTGCCGTAGGTCACTCCTCAACGATATCCTCCAGTCTTCCTCGTAATTGACACTGTCCAACCCAACCGGGCGCAGGTTCAATCCCAGTTGGAGACATTCAGGCTATCTTTCATGCGAACGACCCAGGTTCAATCCCTGCGGACCACACTCTCGCCACTCGAGTTCGATTCTCACCGACTTCATTCCACGCTGAGGAAATCGAAACGACCAGGATCGATCCCTGTAGCTGCGCATTCCTCACGCGAGTTCAATTCTCGGTGACTTCACTCCATTCTGGGCCCTTAGAGATCACGCAGGTTCAATCTGCTCACCTTTAAGGAAGTTCAACTCCCACCAACTCCATCCCATGCTGCGGTAACCGAAACACCCGAGTTCGATCCTCACTAGCTGCGCATTCCCCACTCATGCTCAATTACCACCCACTTCACTCCGCGCTGGCTACCCGGGAACACGTGGGTTCGATCCCACCGAACTGCTCACCTTTAGGGAAGTTCAACTCCCACCAACTCCATCCCATGCTGCGGTAACCGAAACACCCAGGATCCATCCCGCCTACCTCCGCATTCCCACTCAAGTTCGATTCTCGCCGACTTCATTCTACGCTGGCCTATCCGACAACACCTTTATTACACGCTGCGGTAACCGAAGCAGCCGAGTTCAACCCCGCGGTCTCCATTTCCCACACACCACTGACCATTTCCTCGCGATTTCTCCGAATTCACCCGCGCACTCTCCAATTTGCTCACACCACCGGAATCCTCAGCTCACGCGTTCTCCAGCCATACCGCCAATTTTCCTCTCGCGCACCTCAAGTCCATCCAATTCTCTCCGACAAGCAGCATCACCTTCAGCTCGAACTGAAGAGCTGGGCTTGCAAAGTCGGTGTGGAGTTTTCCCCCCAGAAACGCAACGTCATTATACCAAGGAAACTCGAAAGCCCGTTGGTATATGATGGGATACCACTGCTCAGGGTCAAATACACCAAGCTGTTGGGGGTGACGATTGACCAACGTCTGTCCTCTGTAAGGCATGCAAAGACCATCTGCGCGAAGCCAGGAGAAGGCTAAATATGCTATGTAGAATCGGCTATGAGCGGGCCGGCCTTGGAGGCAAAGCCATCCTTGCCACGTACAAAACGGCCATACTGCCGCTGCTCTGGACGGGATCTGCAGCGTTGATGACACCCACGGTCTGCTCTACCCCAACCATCCAGGAGCCCCTATGCCAAGTCAGTGGTCTTGCAGCCAGTCTAGCTCTGAGGGGACCTAGGAATCCGGCCCACTCCCTTCGCACTATTATGGCAGGGCTCATCCCCCCACACATTGAGGTCTTCTGGTTTGCGGAACGCAGGCGTGCAGCCTTCGACTCCACCTGCTGGGCAGCCTATATTCTGGGCCATGCTGGGCATATATTCGGCCCCATGGGTGCGTACGTAGAGCGGTGGATTCCCAACCCCGCTCCACCATGGTGTCCTCCCCTCAGTGTTATTATCAAGCCCAGAGAGCTGGCCATCTCTGAGGCCATTTCGGCCGCCAACAAGAGTTAATCCATTCTCACAGACGAATCGGCGTTTCTTGGAAAGTCTGCGGGAGTTGGTGTCGCCGTGTGCTTATCCGGGATAAGTTATCCCCGTACAACTGGGTAAAGCTACATTTCAAGGCAACTGACCAATGCACCATAGCAGAAGCTGAGCTCCAGGGCATCCTTGAAGCTGTGAAATGGATACACAACACTGATGGATTTGCCGAAGGCAGACCCTGGGCTCTCACTTTCTGCGTCGCCACGGGC
This sequence comes from Perkinsus olseni, assembly GCA_013115135.1. Taxonomy (NCBI): domain Eukaryota; phylum Perkinsozoa; order Perkinsida; family Perkinsidae; genus Perkinsus; species Perkinsus olseni. Next base: position 103,111 of record JABANP010000135.1, on the reverse strand, counting down.
GACCGCCCCGGGCAAATCACGGTCACCCTCTCACAAACGGCGTGACCCACTCCCCAACGGTTTTGGTTGCGGATGAAGCCGACGCCTTCACCAACGGATTCGACAGAGTTTCAGGCCCATTAGGCGCTAAGCTAGCGCCTTCATACCGAGCGTAAACATAACATCAAGGAAACGTCTGCTCTAGCGGTGCAAGTTGACCAAGTCCCCGTGAAGGTTCGGGGATCTGCTGAAATTAATGCAGGGGATATTATAACGTTCCCATCGGACAGTATAACTATCTTATCCGTCGGAAGCGTCTCTCGGGATCCACATCTACACCGGGGAAGCAGTGGCGATAAAGAGGATGAAGCAGAAGCTCAGTCGAAAAAACGTGTAGAACTTACCTGAGGGACACGTTATTGCTTACAGAACCTTTTTTCAGGGATGAATATAAGTTATTGTGGAGGTTGCATCATGCCAGCATCGTCAAGGCAAAGGGTGTCTTTAAGGGGCAAGGGTAGGTCTGGCTTGTTACTGAATTCATGGAGGGTGGGGACCTTCACGACTACGTGATTGAAGGCTTCAATTTGAAGCTGACATGCTGCCAACAGCACCGAGGGACCATCATCAACCGGCCAGACTTATTCCCGGTTCTCACCTTTGTGGGTGGAAACGGCTCGTCGCACATTGACGAGACAGTCGTCTTCGGCGGAGTTCATACACATGAATGGAAACTCTCCGAAGAATTCTCAGGTAGCGACCATGAGATCATTCGGGTGACCTCGCAGGACACCAATCACGAGTATCCCAAGCGACCACAGCTGCGTCTCACTAATTTTGAGAGAGTTCGAGAAGCCGCCACACCCGACAAATCGTCCGCCGCGGCCATCTCAGCAGGTCTCTCAGATGCTGTTGCTGCCAACACCCCCAATGGAGGGCTCAAACGGCGTGACCCACTCCCCAACGGTTTCGGTTGCGGATGAAGCCGACGCCTTCACCAACGGATTCGACAGAGTTTCAGGCCCATTAGGCGCTAAGCTAGCGCCTTCATGCCGACTTGGCATTACCAAGCGTGAACATAACATCAAGGACATGTCTGCTCTAGCGGTGCAAGTTTACCATGTCCCCGTGAACGCTCGGGGATCTGCTGAAATTAATGCGGGGGATATTATAACGTTCCCATCGGACGAGAACAGAAAATGTGAACTGCTGTATAACTTCTACAAGCCATTCAGTGATGCCAGACTGCTCAGTGTAATCAGTGTAACCAACAGATGCCATACTGGTAGTACTCACGAAGTGAAGGCTACAGCGCAGCCGAAAAGGATGCTAAAGACGTTATTATGAAGCTGCTCCAACCGGATCCTGCGTTGAGGATGACTATGCGGGAATTGAGGACCTCAATTTGAGGTATTCGGCACGGTGTGTGATGGTTTCATGACTTTTTTCAGGCTATCGAAATATTACAAGGCAAGTTGGGTTCCTTTCGACTGCCAAGTTGAATAGCGCTCGGTGTTCATAGGATCCTCTTCGAGCTCCCCATGCCTACTACACGGATGCTAGCGGATTCAAGACCTTTGACTAGGAACTTCCTAGTAGGAAGGAGAAATACATGGCTAGTCACAATATCAACCTCTTTGAAAACACCTCTTCGCTCACTTGCTAAGGAAGCCTTCCTTACTATGGAATCTTTAGGAAGAGGAGCAGAAGTGGAAATGTCAGAGTCGTCTTTGGGCTTCGCGAGGCGGTCCAGAGAACACTCACCCACGGGAGGGAAGGAAATTCTAGCGAAGACGGTACATCATCTATCGTTGCTCCCAATCCACGTACTCAGCAATCAATGTTTCTCCTGTTCGTCCTCATACCCTACGAGCAAGTTCTCCAGAATACCATGCCAATTTGCGGCAGATGGGGCCACAACTTGCAGTCTACAAGAGTCAGCTTGCAGGGGAGAAACGACTCCTTCCTAAATTGGCATTAGGAATCCCAAATACCCAGAAATAACGATGAAAATAGAGATACTGCAGCCGGAGATAAGATGCAACATGTTACATGTCCATGGTAGCGTCGGTTCCTCATACCACAATCCGTGTTCTCAAACCAGGTCGACTGATCGAAGGTTCAAGAATCTCGAACACTGTTGCGAGTCAGTAACCCCGAACTGGCAATATACGATCCAGACACCATGCAACTTTGAAGCACCTGACGCCTTAGTACGGCGGCCATATCATAAACTTCCGGAAGTGCGCTTCATGTGCTGGTGAACTGTCAGTTCCGCAGTGGGATAGTGGGCAGCCCCGTTGAACAGAAGCACAGACGTATGATCTATTGATAAGGTGGAGGTATCGGTCGAAGGCGACCCGTGGATACTCAGGCCCCGAGTCTCAGGACGAATTGCTTTCCACCGTCTATAATTGACATTTGCTAGATGCAAGAAGGTGTGTTATTTGAGAACGCGACTATCTAAATAGGCGCGGCACCAATAGTATTAATGTTTCAGCCACTTGTGGGACGGGTTCTTCCAATTTGGAAGAACCCGAACTGATGGAAGGCCAATTTGGAAGTTCCAAAGATACCTTTCCTGGTGCGACTGGGAAGCCTGCAAAGCCCTGAGTGGAGCGACAGCCAGTCCCTAGTTTTCGGATGGCTGGAGCTGACCCCTCACTCTATTCATTATGGGCTGTATCGCTACATGTCCCTCTCCAGGTCTAGCCGACGAAAACAAAGAGTGCAATCTTGTGAATCCTCCACGATTGCGAACACGTGGAACCAAAACCGCTGGCATGCTGACAGCTCTGGCAGCATAGTGCATTCATGCCAACAACGGGTAAAATTTCCTCTCCGACCTATGTTGTGCGCAACTCTGAGTTGCCAACTCATGTTACTTACATTGTTCCGTGGCTCAAACACAACTTCTCTCCAAAGACTTGTCGGCGGTCCTCAATACCACAAGATGCTCGATGGGCCGGGCTCATGGAATTTATGGAAAACTGCGATACTTTTTGGAACTCACACGACTTCAACATAGGAATGAAAGCGTGAAGAATCATCCTCTACTTTGATAGACTGAATGAGGGCTAGCCCCGGCCTCATCAAGGGCACTTAGAGATATGGAGGGCCTTATGGCGCCTTATGGAGGGCACGATATTGCTGTTAGATAGATTCACTCTCTGATAGTCGGGGGCATGCCCTGCTCGGAGCTATTCGGTGGACCTGAACAGCTGTCAGATCTGCAGTCCAAGATACAGAGGGCATGGATCTACGAGCAAAAAGTAGCTTGCCTTCGGTATAGCTCCACCCCTGAAATGCATCCGCTTTTACTTTGGGTACTGAGGCAACAGCTCCTTTCATAGCACGCATCTTGACGGCCTGACGACGAGATAGCCATAAGTGGAAGACGCTCCATACAGTAGAAACTCCACCTCGACGGGTTTATCGGTGAATTCCGAGGAGAAGTTCTTCTTGGTTTCACTGGGATTGATCGGTGGCTTGACCTGCTTCCGAAACAGCTTCGCCTGAGGGAATGGGATCAATTCATCTCCCATTACTCTGCCCAAATGAGCTTTCGCTGTCTACCCAGTCGACGTCCTTGAGCCAGGGATGATCCTTGATCTCTCTAGCTCCTCTATTTGACCCAAGTCTTTTCTTAGGGTCGGCCACTAGCAGTCGGTCGCACATGTCCCGGGCTGGTACCGATACCCACGGCGGATACGTTAGACTCTCTCCAGTAACTGCAGAAGGATCATCGGAACTGTCATCGAAGTCAGTGACAGGAGCCCCACCTCTTCTGGCGAACATCTCATCCCAGTTGCCATGAAAGTGAGGCAGGCTACCAGTGAGCATGACGTAGAGTAGGCATCCAAGGCAATAGAAATCCAAAGGCTTGCCGTGACCTGACGAGATTGCATGAACAAGTGAGTTGGCACTGCCAACTTGGCAGTGTTGAAACCATAGAGTAACGGAATAGTACCTTCCCGCTTGATCATCTCAGGACTAAGGTATCCTGCAGTTCCCACGAAGGAGGTCAGCTGTGAACCAGGACCTGCGGCACGTTAGGCTTCGCAACATACCGCACCGGATGACCAATCCGTCAGCGAGGCATTGTGGCCTACTAAACCAAGAATAGCTTCGAGATTACCTTGCTTGCTTTCCTTTGACAGCCCAAAATCAGTTAAACGCACATGCCCATCCAAATCCAACAAGACATTCTCCGGCTTCAAATCTCTATATAATACATTTTGGGAGTGTAGGTACTCCAGACCAAGAAGAACTTCACAAAAGTAGAACCTGATGTGATCATATCGCTACTCGGTCGCTTTAGAGCAGCGAAAAGAGCTCTGAAAAGTTGACCAGCTGGACATCGCGGCGGAGTCAGTAGTACTTAGCAGTCGGCTCGTCAAAATGGCCTTGCTGCGTCATATGGTAGAAGAGTTCACCTCCAGCACAAAACTCGAGGACGAAATACAAGTGTGAACGTGTTTGGAACGCCTGAGCGGGAAATAGACAACAAGGCATCATGAATCATAATCGCCACAAGAGAAGCAGAATGTTACCCAATACATAGTGACTATAAATGGATGTCTGGCTTTAGCCAAGACTTTCCGTTCCATCATTGCACGCTCCATTCTTTTATTGCTCGAGACTATCCTCTCCTTGGTCATCATCTTAACGGCATATAATTTCCCATTCTCCCGACGACGAACCTGCGGGAGACAATTCGAACGATAGCTCTCGGGCGGGGCACCGGTGGTGCCTACAAGCACCGCCCATTACCAAGACCACAGAGCAACTGGCGCCATCTCCGATAACCTTCAAGAACTCGAAGTCAGTAAGAGCCGCCTTAGATGCATAAGATGAAGCGCCAAGATCCTGACACGCAGGAGAGATTTATTCAACCACCGCTTATTTCAGGAGAACTAATCTCCAAAACTACGCCGGTCCACTACATCCACGCTGAATATGGCTTCCAGGTCCTCGTGAGGCTTCAAGCAAGTGAGAGGCCTCTTGAACTCCATCAACCACGAATCCTACATGCAGTACATAAGACGATATGCGCTCAACCACAAGCAGTTGCGAACTCTCTCTTTCACCTTGGCTTCCTGATCATCCTTATTTCCAAACTCCTTCAGCCCAACGACATGGCCACTTGCGCCCAGTTCTCGAAACCTCTCCTGTGCTTGGTCCACCAACCACCCGCATGACAACTCAGCAGCTGGCTTGGGGAATTCCACCACGATTACTCGCTCGTCGCAACCTACGAGTGACACGAGAACAGAGGGCATCGACAAGCCACACCACTGTACTTCTACCCTCGCCTTGCTCATTACAATCAAGGAAGCCATGTATATTCACCGACATCATTGGTTTGGCTGAAGTAGGACAGTTGGAATGAGCATAAAGCTTCACGCTGGCATTTGGATCGGGCCTAACCTGGCTGCTTCTGATGTCCTTGAGGTGATTCGCGATGCTTCTTTAATGAGAGAATCCTCCTCCATTGCTTATCAGCTGATGAGGCGGGGGCGGGAGTATCAGAAGTCTCCTCCGTGCCTGCACTATTCGACACTTCAATATCCCTCGTCTGTTGATTCCCCATGATGCAAAAAAACGGACAGCTTTTCAGAAGGAATGGGGATATCGACTCCGAACCCGTGAACGGCGATCGATAACAGCAGTTAGCGACTTCGGACCACCACAGAGCTTCTCACACACCTTCATTATGATTCCTAAGGTCCCGGGTACACGAATGTATGAACAGATAACGACTGAGAGAGGGTTGCCGAGACAGTTCTGCATACTCCGGCAACACAGAGGTGCTCTACCATTCAACAACAGCACATGATGAGTCCTATTAGACTAGTCGTTAGATTCAATCTTAGGAATCTCACGAAAGCTTCTCATACTCCGACAACACAGTAGTGATGTACCATTCAACAACAGCATCCAATGAGTCTTATTGACCTCAGCTTCGGTCTTTGTAACCTCTTCGACTTGGTTATTCCCAGTACTCGGAAGTTCCGAGTCGGAACTTGAAGGCAGAGGTGCGGAAGTTGAAAGGTCGGGTCGCAGAGAACGAATGCTACGTAGGGGGAGTGGCAGCAAATGAGTTGACTCATTCAAGAGTCTCACGAAACTCAGAATCGCGGGCCTCTCCAACGTCAAACGGCTGGCAGTTGTATGCAGAGTCTGCAGTGCAGACAATTTGGGGTGCACACCGCGCCGGCGGCACGGTGCCGCACGGTACTGGCGCATACCAGTACAGCACATGGTCCGTGCGCTGTCCCCCTCGCACCAGCCTGACTCCTACCCGCCCTGGTCGAGTCAGCAATCTCCAATATCCAACCTCCACATCCAGGGAGCGGAGGGCTGGGTCGAGCTCGCGTCCCCCATTACAACAACCATTATCTCTGTATTTGTTGTTCTTCTCGTTGCCAGCATGCTGCTAGCTTTGTTTTTCTCTGTGCTAGCATTCTACTAGCTTTGGTTTTATCTTTGCTAAGGTCCTGCTAGCTTTGTTTTTCTCTTTGCTAGCATCCTGCTAGCTTTGTTTCACTCCTTGCTAGCATCCTGCTAGCTTTGTTTCACTCCTTGCTAGCATCCTGCTAGCTCTAGTTTTTTAAATCTCATTGCGGTACTGCCTTCTCAGGCCCCATTCGCTCTCGTAAAATTTCCATTGTGCGTCTAACAGTCCTGCGCCGCGCAGGCTGCGCGGTAATGTAGCTCACGCCGATCCTCCTGACGTGGGATTGCTACCAGTATACTGGCGACTTTCTTCATGAGTACTACGTATCAACAGTTTCAAATTTCCTACGTACGATTGATCAAAGCCGCCGAACGTCGAAGGCGAATTCTTCTTACACAAATCAGTGGCGTACAAAAAGGGGTATGCTGCATACCGTATGTGCAGAGGCACTTAGCTTAGCTATTCACTCGTTTCGCCCGAACTCTCCTTAGATCCTGAGTACCGAGTAGCTCGGTACAGTTACCGCTCCGAGTTGTAGCGCACTAACCAATTTGACCAAAAAGCAGCTCATTATTAGCAGCCTCCTTATTATGCGAACCGTCGTCGGTATTCTGTGCTTCATGTGTGTCGCCGCTTTGAGCCTCAAGATTGGAGGGACTACGAGTGATTCGTAAGTGGGGGCAGCAATCATGCTGCTGAGAAATCTATTACTAAGTAACAGAATACCCACGGGGGGTCAAGTCTTTGCCTAACTTCTGCCCTATCTTCAGTAACTTCACCACGCATCTTGAAGCCCCGGCAGCAGTGCGTCGGGGTCAGGACCGTGGTAGTTTCCCCCAAAGGCTTCGTCCCCGTATGGTTCACGAACTCAGGTGGTAATTATGAGCGGCCTTCGTCCTGTGACAGTGAGCAATGCTATGGATGTCGAACTAACAACTATTACCTCATTCAAGTAAGCCTAGCCGGCTGATTCATCGGCTTCTGATTCAAACGTTTCGAGTTATCCTCATGATAGCATGACATGTTGACTACGATTAAGCAATCCAGATTTTCACGCGGCATCTCCTTCAGAGCGGCGGTCGAATCGTCTATGCTGTGTGTGGGGACGACTGTAAGGAAAAGGCAGACTGTCCTGACTGGGACAATAGTCAGTTTTGCTCTCCTCTTGACGTTTGCTTCCTCGTATGCTTCGAAGAATGGGTGGGCGTTATGGGGGTCCATGATGAAGAGAAAAGCAACTTTGTATTTTCAGGACTGCCCACCTGGGAGAGACTGTGTCAAGATCGAGACTGACATGTTCGATGTGCGCATGTGCATATTCGACATGACTGATCGCCGACTCTTATAATCCACTAAGCCAGAATGAGTTAGCCTTAGTCGTTCTGTTCGTGTGGGCCATCGCAAGTCCCCGCTCAGCAACTCTCCTCGGCCAAAGCGCTTATTTGCTCGTGTATGTCTCAGTCTGTCATTCGTTGCGCTCAGCGCGCATGCGTCCTTTGCTCCATTGTGGAGAGTTGTAGCAGAATATCTTGATATAATTATCGATAATCAGGGCGCACGCATTATCCATTGTCAATAAAAAAGTGTCGATCTCTCCAACGAGAGGAAAATAGATGAAGTTCCAACTGATTACCCCCCATTATCCCATCCTTATATTGTTATGCAGAGTTGTTACAGGATTATCATCAGTCATAGAGCTATTCAGTATTGCTCCTTTGTTGCTTACTTATGTGTCATAATGCTGAGGGCTGAGAATGGTAACCTTAGTATTGTCTCTACAATTGCGCTGCTTTGCCATTAGCTATGCTGCTTACACAGTTGCACGCATACTCAAAGCTTTCTTGGCGCCTCTCTTCACTCTTGTGTTAGAGCCTCGGAAATGTAACAATATTCCGCTCAGTAGTAACCCCGATGGAGATGTTGTGCCAAATGAGTCTCCTGAGGTCGAGGAGCCGAAGGAAGTTCTACAAATATTGGCAATCTCAGTGAGACTCGAGGTTTACTGGCTAGTTTCCTCCTTGGTCATCGTCTTCACGGCGTATAATTTCCCATTCTCCCGACGACGAACCTGCGGAAGATAACTCGAACGGTAGCTCTCCGGCACCTTCATGCGCCGGGCATTACCATGATTACAGAGCAACTGGCCCCATCTCCGATACTTGAAAGTCGACAGCTTTCGAAACAGGAATGAGAAAATCCACTCGGGACCCGTCAACTGCGATCCATAACGACAGCCAGCGACCAAGAGAAGCACTGATCTTCTCGCACAGCATCATTATGGTTACCAGAATTCCTCATCCGCCGCGGATGTATGACGACATAAGAACTGATACCGGGCTCCTTAGAGAAGAGCTCTCCATACTCCAACAACACAGCAGTGCTGTACCATTCAGTAGCAACCCCTGACAGCGAGTCTTATTAGACTGAAATTGGGTCTCCTCGGCTCGAGTTCCGAAGTAGTATCGCACAATACACACTATCATTGCTTTTCCCCAACACAAGCCTTGGATGGAGTATGAGGCGGCATTATGCAACTGGGTACGACGATCTGATCATTTACGTTGCCGCTTGACACCCTCGGAGCTGACACTCTCATCACTCTTAGACGTCCGTTTCTTCGCCGATAAGTCTAACGTCTCCTTCACGCCTGGTGGCATCACGTATATCACAACCGCAGTAAGGTTATCATCAGAGAGCCGCTCGTAGCTCCGTCTGACTATCCGCCGAGCACCAACCTCTGGCCGTAGCGATGGCTTCCCAGCTAGAGGCGATATCAGGGATATCACCTGCCCATCGACTATGAATGTAAGCGAGCGGGAGAATATGCCATCACCTCCTGGTCACTAAGGACGTCATATATTCCATCCGTTGCCATGACTACTGCCCGATCCTCGTTTGGATTGATGTCAAAAACGCTGACCTCAGCCTGAGCCTGGATCACTGGTTGTGGTCTCTTCAAAGGGAGGTCCCCTAGAGACCGTGATACGGCTAAGCCCCATTGCAGAACCTACAGCATATTCTCACATCCACACGAGAGCTGTGTTTGGTACCTTATCGCCGACTTTGACCGCAGTAGGAGTGAATACCCTCCATATACCATTAACCTCAGCTAAGTTGCCACCGTGCTCCGATATCCATTGAGCCTCATCTTCTCTATTAGGCTTATGGTCCTCTGTTAGCCTCATCGACATGGAACCATCTTGCTTCCCCAAAACCCCACGAGAGTCACCAACATGGGCTGTGAGCAGCTTCATACGATGGTAGGAGTCAGCCCAAAACAACCCAATGATTGCTGTAGTACCTGAGAGAATCCTTCAGAAATCGAATACCACTGCCATTCCGAAACTCTACCATCGGGCATCTCATGATTTGTAGCCAGCTGTAAGAAGTCATCATCGGTGAGGATAAATGCCTCCCTCACACTCTGCTTGAGTCGGGCTGTAAAGGCTTGCTCTGTTGGCTTAGCCCGCAAGCACTGTGTAATTGTTCTTCCTAAATGTTCCACCTGATTGAAATTAGTGTACCAAGATCCACGTGATATTCACAAGCGACCCATGAGCATGATTGTCACGATCAATAATAACTGCCTCCAACGACCCTGCTCCTACTACCACATAGTCCGCGCATGCACCTCCACTATGACCATCATACACCGCTACGCCATGAACATAAGGATCGCCTTCTGGTGTCTTAATTTTCATATCCAAAACGAACCTGGCGTCTACTCGTTCCGAACCACAAGTTACAACAACCCTAGATTCATCACCTATCTTCCTGAGAAGGCTTGTTGCCTTTCCACGTCTCAGCACCTATCCAAAGGCTCACACCGCCGTCGCTGAGTGAGACTGGATCCATAGTCAACGTTGGTCGAGGGTCCGCCTCCTTCGAGACATTCTGCAGCTGCTCAGCACGGTTATGCGAATCCCCAGACTGATCGATATGTGTCGTAGTAGGAGCTCTGCGACGCTCTTCCCACTTCTCATGCAAAACGCCTGATGGACCGGAGGCGGGTTCAATTAGCTGTTCAATCGTGAAAGGAAAAATATTACCGAGTTCCATCTCTGCCTGCTTCATACTGAGCTGAAGCTGCTGACGTTTATATTGTCTCTTAAGGCCATTGTCCATATCTTGAGTTGCTCCTGAGTCATCCCAGCTTGGACTCTGTCGTTCACTTTCACTCAGAGCATCAAGATCTCGGCGTATGGCCTGTAGCTGTTGCCTCAGCTCAAGTCGTCGCGATAGTGTGCTCTGCTCCAGCTTCTAGAAGTACGAAGCAGGCCATGAGTGCGATAACGGTAGACCATGAGCGGTGACCATAACAACGGCTAGAATAATAGCCTTTACCTCGAGATTGCTCCTATGGAGATCAGAGAGCCTCTCGTGCTTATTGAGCTGCTCTAGACCAGGGAATCTTCTTCGACATAAGTAACAGATAAATCGTACACGCTTCTTGCCATCTGAACGAGAAATACATAGCCCGGGCTTCCTCTACTAGGCGTATATTACCCACAGAGTTAGAGCTGGCCGCCGGCCCCGGCTGCTGATGAGAGGAAGACGCTTCCGAAGAAGCTGGGTGAGGTGATGGTGACATTAGTGCTACAAGTTGACGAAAGAAACTCGATAAGTCGATTAAAGATCGATGGCAGCCCTCCAATACAGCCAACAGTTCAAACAATCTCGAGTGTGTCGACTCATTCAATTACTCAACAGCTCACCCGCAAGACAACAACATCATGCAGAGTACATTCGTGTTTTGCCGTCTAACTCTGGAGCCCCGCAACCCTTCCCAATTATTCCCAGAGTTAGACACTAATAACACCACCGACATCGTTCGAAATGAAAAACTCCATTAACCATTCAGATAATACTTCCCAAGTATGCCACTGCAGCAATATCAACTGAAAGCTAAAACCTCCTAAACCTCCTATCATCTCGGAGCTAAAACCAGACTACCTCTATTCGGTGGTGGTAGACTCGTCCGTAGCACCCTCGCTGCCTGTAGTAGGGGTCTTGGTCACCCGCTTCCTGAGATTATACCTGCCCGATCCTCCACGAGGGGAATCATCGGCCACCACATTCACTGCAGCTTTCTCGACACCCTTCGAAGAGTCAGCCGCTAACCTCAGGTAGGGCAGCCATCCACCACAGTACTCCAGCTTGGCCCCTTTACGAGGCTCATTGATGGTATGACGGATGGAGGAAACCATGACACCGTAGAGGTAGATACCAATCTGCTCCAATGTATGGATGATGACGTGGAACACTGGGAAGTTACCGAAGAATCTATCCTGACAGTACTGACCATACACGACTTCAATAACGCTGACACCCATAGCAAGCACAAGAAGAGCCCCTGCGAGGAGCAGAGGACCAAAAGTCGCCTTCTCCCTCTCAGCGCAGCTACGACGCATCCAGGCAGCACCCAAAGTGGCAGCGATGACAGCAGGCACTTGAATGACCAAGAGAGCAGGGACACCACCTCTATGGCCGAACATAGCAGGCACCGTCCTAACACACTGCACTATCACCAACCAGGCAGCAATGGTGACGATAGCACGTACAGGGGTAGACTTCAGTGGGCCACCAGCCATCCAGGAATACATGAAAAAAGTATATAACGAATTAGTGAGGACTGAAGTCAATGTGACAGCATTGAGTGGAGGGTACAGTGTCATATGAGAGAAGAAGGCGCAAGTGTACATCCAAACATCCATAACGCACAGTACCAATACTACTTTATCATACCTGTAGCGGAGAGCTTGATAGAGCAAAGTCATACCAGCTAAGGGAATAGCACTCACAACAGCATAGAACTCAGCCACCCAAGGTAGTATCTTATGGTTGGGCTCAGGATGGTCCCAGAGACCGTCCTCGAATCCCCAGAACACCTCGCCATTCCTTGGCCAGTCCCGAGTGAGATATCCCACACCGCCAATAAGGATAACGTTATAAAAACCAATAATGAAGGCGAAGACTCCAAGGAATTCCATCCCCGTCATCTTAGTGGTGCTGCGTAGTGGATTGAAGATGCCAGCCATCGATGACCTTCGGGAGTGGCACTGCCGCAGCAGGATAACTACAGAAAATAATATGCCAGTCCCGTTCTCATCAAATACCGCAACTACGAGACGAACTACCGAGGTCACCCCCGCCTGGAGTCACCCCCACCTCGGCGAGGTGAAGCGTCGGTGGCGGCGAGCATTGAGCATCATCATTACACTAACACAACTCCTCAGATCTAGTCAATCACTACTGACATCTTTTGGCGCAACCCCTCTTCGGAGGGTTGTCTGCAGCGACGACGACGCAATTATAACATCAGATTTCTTTTCATTGAAAAAAGTACCAACTGGACTCACGTCACAGATGTGAATGATAATGTCATCTTCATACGTGGCAGCATATCTGTACTCATGCGCTGCCAAACCATAACATAACCATATCGAAATGGCTCAAAAATAATACTACCAGAGATACTCCTCGATCATCATCATCATAGTCGACGGTTTTCTTTGATGAATGGACGTTAGTCTATCTTAATTCTCGAGTAGATGTACCATACGAAGTAGTAGGTTGCAATGAAACTGGCAGTACCCAGCATAAGGAAGATCGCGTATGCTACAATGAGAGAGTAGAGGAAGTAGAAGGATAGCTGGAGGAGGCCTGTCATACTTGTTTGGAAGTAGTAGTAAAAACAGTAAGCATAGAAGAAGGCACTCACTGATCCTCCAGAAATGAAGGACCTCCACCACCATCTATGATCTTCAACATTCAATTGGAAGTACGTGAAGAGCACAGTAACGGCAGCAGCTACTAAGAATACTAGTAGACAGGCTAGAAGCAATATACCATAGAGAGTATAAAGCTTAGGGCCCCACACTGAGCTGAAGACGTAGTGAAGTTCAATGTAGATGGCAGAGAACGGTAGGAAGCCTCCAGCTACCATTTGGCAAGTAGAGCTTTGATACCACCGACAGGACGGGATCTCCCTAGCAAGTTTATTAGTCTTGCACGGGAATAGGTTTCCTCCAGCCTCAGCCTTTTTCTTCATAGACTTGTGCCTCCCGACTATCCCACCAATGACTGTCAAAGGGAATGTAACACACGCCCACATCGTTATGATGAAGAGTATGGTAGCAAATGGCCATGCTGCGGTAGAATTGTACCTGAGTGGACCGATTACCAAGTCGGAGGCTTTCGATCAGAATGACGACAGAAGTCCGAAACTCACGTTATGGCGACAGTGTTGAGGAACATCCATATACCAAAGCTGGGACCCATGAATGCAATAGCCGTGACGAAGATGTTCCATGCCCACTTCTCCCCTCCAAGCGAGTTGTACAGTCTCGCCGATACATATCCACCTGATAGCAAGAGTTAACCGCGAGGTGAGTCGGGGAGCGTATCCTAGGGTGGCTATACGATGAGGAAGATCACTCGGCCATGCACCCTGGTTATCACCTGATGCCGCCGTCATGAGGTAACAGATAACTCCCGCGGTCATCATCGCTCCTCTTCGATAGTAGAGGCCAATGCATCCAACTATTACGACAAGGATGAGAGCCAGCAACAGTTGCGTCTGAAAGATAGGAAATTCATGGTGGAAGGAACCGCTAGCACCACACAAGACAACATATATCGGGTATCTTGCGAATCTTACCCCAGCACCAACTGCTGCCGATAGGAATAGCCTATGAACGGGTGGGGGCCTGAACACATCCGCATAGAGCAGCTTCCAGCCTGTCTCCTCTTCAACGGCCGCCAACTCCTCATCTGGTATAGCTAGATAACGTGAGAGATCCGACCGGACAACCTAGAAGAGCGAACAACGAGGAACCATATACGCATCAACACCCTGGACTCGACGTAATTACCCTTATAATGACAAGAAGAAGCAATGATAGTATGAGCATGATGAGGACGAAGGAGTTGATGATGGCCAGTATGTGGATATCGATAGGTTGATTAGCGCCGGACATCAACGCCGCCTTCATCTGTTTCTCCAGGGCTTCTGAGGCGGTGATCGGGGATTCAACCTGAACACATCATCACATGGACCGCGCGAATCGAGAAATTCATAACATCAAGCATTCAGGACTGGCGTTGTACTCACCCATTTGACAGAGTAGTAGAATGGTACGTTGAGTTGGCCAGTAGCCTCATCAACGTCCGTGATTTCCGCTAGATGCTCCAAGTCCAAGTCAGCCGTCATGTTCCCTGACACTACTGCGCGGTCATTATAGCCAATGGAGAACTCGAAGTAGTTTAGTAGGAAGTATCTATGACGCAAACAACTAAGTAATGCGAGGCTGACGAGTATGAGAATGGCATGGACTAGAGTCACGCACCAATGCCGTCAGAATATGCGTAAAGCCTTCATTCGAAAGCATGAAAGTCCCGGTATAACCTTTCCTTGGTGCCGCTGTCATCAGCGCCAAACTTCTCAATGGACATAGCACCCACGGGCCTCACCACTGGCAGTCCCTCAACCTGAACATAAGGGGGGACTCCAAGACGCACAAAAGTGATGACGTTGACACAGTAGCAACCTCTACACGATAGAGGCGAAGCCGCGTGATGATAGAGAGCAGCAACTTACGAACAACTCAAACATGTAGCTATCCTCCACAGCCGCCTTAAGGACCTCAAGGTCCTCTTCGGTGAATGACTTCTGGCAAACTTGCGTTTTAGCAACGTCCTTCCGAAAGATAACGTCGTAAACCGAGTTCACCAATCGGTCTCCTCTGAGCACCTAAAAAGGGAGAATGCCAGGAAGTGCAGAGGATCTGTGATGACTAAATCAGCTATGGCCACGATTCAACCACGCGCACTCCCACAGGCCCCCAACAGAAGTCGTCACCTGGCCAAAACTCATCCACTGTGGCTGGATAACCTCAGGTTGGCAGAAAGGGAAATCATAATAGCGATAAGTCTCAGTGGGATTAGAGAAGGGCCACACTTTGTTCATACCTGTTCACACCACTATAGGTAGACCTCACGAGCATGCACGACAACTCACTGATGTGGATTATCCTCCCTCCCACTGTTCTGCTGTCTTCTACAGTATCGCACATGACTTGGCCGAGGAGAGCCACCGCCACGACGAGGACCAGCCTCTCAAGCCTGTGAAGTCTCATTGCTTGCGTTGAAACAAGGGGAGATCTGGATGAACAGCTCGACACGGAATGCCCCGATGAGTTGATGAACACTACACGTCATCACGCTACCAAGAGTAGACTTGTACTCTACATACGAGCGATCTCATCGAAGAGAAACTAAGTATATTATTGAAATTATCGGACTAGTGTTCTCAGCTTCCTGATACGGCACATCACCTATCGGAAGATGTACTTGATGGTCGGCAGAGTGGTATCGACTTGGTCATCCAAATCACACGCAGATACCTCAAGCACCAAGTAGTTCCTGAAGAAAATATATCCTTGGAACCGAAACACGACGGAGCTTTCCCGACTCATGGCACTAGGCCCAACAAAAGAATTGAGCCGTTACGTATGTATGAGGAGTATTACCTCGAGACAGGAATCTTCTGCTTGGTTATCTGCTCGTATAGCTCCGGCATCCTCTGGTCCAAACGCTTCTTGTGCGCGGGCAAAAACGCGTTATAAAGGCAGGCGTTCCCGGATGAAAGGATCATAACCTGATGAATAACTCAGAGTTGGAACCGCATGACCAGATTTGAAAGTCGCCGTTCAACGATCCCACAACTGCTGGAACTGATGCCCAGCTCTTGTACATCAACTGAGATACAACGTGAAGACGCTGTGACAGGAGCCAGCATACTCGTATGTCTACCGTACCACAACTGGGGACGGAGCCTCACAAGGCCACATGAAAATTTCTATACTACAACTAAGGCTGAACCTCGAATGCTCTTAGACGGCGGGTTCAAGTAGAAGCTTAAAGCAGAAACGAGCAACACACCACAACACGCGAGTACACAACACTCACAACGGCCTTTTACCTCAACATTCTGCTCCTTTGCAAGCCAGTCGACCAACTCTCTCAGAGTCCCATCAGGGCCGTGGTTGATGACTAATTTCATCCAGGGAGTGAACCCTTCAGGCTTGGCTCTCACTGGCCCCATGGCGATGGGGTCATACTCCTTGGACACTGTCTTAACCTGCAGCATACGTGCATGCTACTCGATACGGTATCCTAAGACACCAGGCCACTCACCGGTGGAAGAGGCTCACTGAGGATCCAAGTGGGTAGAGCAAGGTTGACGAAAGAGTTCTTGTATCTCTCAATGTCGTACCTGCACAACCATTACCGCAACTCTTCGACAGTGTGGACTCAATACTACTTCTTTCCTTCATCCATCAGCACCTTGAGTAGTTCACAAGATACCATTCCAGTGACCATGGCAGTGGTAGTGGCGATAGCAGGGATAATCTTGCCAGCGATCATCTTCACCTGCATCAGGGATGTATTGATCGACGGGCGTAAAAATAGAGTAGTACCTTATTCCTGTCAGCTTCGTTGATCTTGTAGTTTCTAGCACGCAAGTTGGCCGAGGCAGCGATGAAGTCGATGTGGAAGTTTGTGTCATCGTCCTTCTCGAACTCAGCAGGTGTGATGCGTTTCTGCAGATTGTCTCTGAGCTCCGGGGTCGATGGTGCGCATTTGGTTGGCCAAAGTCTAACAAACAATGCATCACACTACCACCCATGCGTAGAGATGCGTAGAAAAACAGGTTTTCTCACCTGAACTGCTTCCTCATCGTCCATGCATGGTCCCTCCTTCTGTACTAGTATCATCATCAGTAACCTTTATCTTCATGTTACGAGGGTACGAAGGGGTCAATGTTGCACTTCTTGGACAACTCTCTAACCTCCTCCTTATCCTTGGCCACAGGAATACCCAAGACAGTAGCATAGAGGTTAGCACAGGCGTAAACGAAGGCAAGATGCAGCTCATCATTGGCATCGTAGTGAATGACCTGACCATAGTAGCTACTCGCAGATCAAGAAAAACAGGCGACCTACCTGCGGGGGCCTCTTCGGACCGGACCAAAACAGATTGCCATCGCTATTCTTATGGTCGAGGGGGAAGTTGTACAGCAACTGTGCAATGGCATGATCATACCTGAACATGGCCAACACGTCCACGAAGCGAGAACGGCCCAGAGTCGTCCCCCTCGCTACTTGTCAGTGAATTCATCGACAGCTAGATTAACACAATGTTGCATGGTAAGGTCCTTGTTAAGGAACTTCTTAACAGACTCCAGCTTGTCCTTCTGTACCGAGGTAGCACCCTCCGCTAGAATCTTATCAATGTACTCGCTGGGGTTCTGAGCAACAGATGACGAGTGAAACGACATACGCTCAGCAGGAGGTATCACCTTCAAGTAGGTTAGAACTTCTTGAGGTGTCTCAGTGAAGAGGCCTTGGAACTGGTCTCTAGCCCACTCGATTGTGTGCTCAATAGCGTATGGGAAATGCTTCAACGTGCCTGAAGAGTCCGACACTCACACTCATCCGCGGTTGCCCATTCACTCACATAGGGGAATACTATCCTCCGGAGGATCTTGACTATCTCCATAGCTCTGTGTCACACTAGGCAGGACAACTTGGACATTAGCCTTAGTCCCTAGAGTACCAGACTCCATCAGCGGCTTCTCGTACCATACACAGCGACTATCAACGTATAACCTACGGACACGAAGACATGTCTGTGTGATAGGAAATGTACAACCCTATATATGAAGTGCAGGCTAGTGTAGCAACAGAAAGTAGAACCGGGGGCAGTACCTTGCAGCAATATTGTCCAAGGCATTCACCATGCAGGACTGAGATTCCCAAAACTTGTCATCCAAGATATCCTCCGTCTCCGGCCCAACACGGACCTCTATGGCTTCGACCTACAACCGAGTTTAGAGGTATCTTTGGCACGGAGGCCACCCATTACATTGAGAGCAGGGTTCATCTCCTTAGCAGCGGTAGCAGCAGTGATAGACTTCTGTTTCCCTACATGCTGCTTCCTAAAAGAGCGCCCGTATACAGTGTACATTCGATAAATCATGGCCGCAGAGCGGTGTGAACACTACGAGTTCTCACCTGAACAGGAACTGCCTGTTGAGATTCGATATCTCAATCCGGTCGTTGTCTGTGACAGTGACCTTGCCATTTGGACCACAGCCAACCCCCATGCTACTGAAGGCCTTGAGGAACTCACAGCCGAGTGCTCCTGATAGCACATTAGATGTCGTGACTCCGAGGTCGGGATGCTAACACCATTACCTGCTCCAACCAGGAATATATTCGAGTTCGAAACCTTATCGAAGTTCTTCTTGCCCATAATGGTGACATAATCCTCGTATCGAGTAGAGTCAACAAAGTTGGCCGTATCTGACATGTCAGCTTATAGAGACACCAGCCAGAGGAGATGTGGCAACCTTACCTTTAGAGTTCAATGTTTCATCATCTACGAGCTCAAACATATCCCAGTAAAGCGACTGATGCAGAGGCGTGAACTTGCCGGTATACTTCACAACTTCCTGAAAATGCGAAGGTTGCTCACAGGTCCGACGAGAGTGAGAGACCCAGCCCATACCTGAGCAACGACCCCACCCGCAAACGCTGCCATCGGTGAGATACAGCTCTGGTAGAAGTACGCAACGTGACGCACAACATCCTCATCAACCTGAGCACATCCGTACGTTGAATTGAAGCGAGCTAGCTGGAGACAAGCTACTTCGTCCAGACTGAGCTGATCGTTATGAGCCTTCCTCTCCTCGTTGATGGCCTTGGTGGCGTTCAATACCGCCTCATAAACAGCATCCGATCGAGCACTACCGGTCGGTTTCGCACGCTCCAATCCCATCAACGCCAAGTGAAGTTGCTCGGAACGACCAAACTTGCCAAGATCGGGAACGGGTAACATACCCTCACTGATAGGTAACATCACTCACCGTTGCTCAGCTTTGCGATCATACTACTTCGGAGGGACCGGGTTCTTTTCGCTTTCCTCCAGTGATATGAACTGCATAGTCTCGGGCATCTTAACTTGGGTAGCGATGCCCTCTCTGAAAATGACATACGATACGTCGCACATTCTTTCACGGTTCGCATTACCTAGTGTACGCATGATAGCTACGAGTGTCCTTATCAATCGAGAAGGAGTAAGGACCGGTGACCTATGGGAGTACGGTCACTAGCGTGAGGAAGTTCACAGTAAGGAACACTACCTTGATCTGTACAGGCTCACAACCATTGAGCTCGCTCATTCCCTCAACCTCAGAGAACGTTACATAATCACCATTGTGAAAACCATGACGCTGTTCACCATACGTGATGACCTGAGCAGCAACACGCTCTTCAACCGCGCTGAATACCAAAACGTAAGATTACCTCAGCGTGCTCGTCTTGTGTGATACCGGAAACTATGGCGGTGCGACATTCCTCACCATCCTTATCTCTAACGACAAACTTGTCACCATAGTCGACAAAAATACGACCGGCTAAACCGTAGACATCAGTAGCAATGAAACCTGAGCAGTAGATGGCATCTAAAGGAGAAGCTTGCAGGACACGGAGTAGTACCAATATTGTGCTGTCGGCAATACTTGTTAATCCTAACCCGTTCGTCGCGATCGTGGACGTCGCAGAGTACGACAACGTCAAAGTCGGATAGGGCGGCCTCTCCCAAAGGACCGGACATCGTCCTCACATTAACATACCTGCCAGATCGTGTACTGTGTCTCAGTCGAATGATGCTGACTGCGAGTATATGAAGACTAGGCCAGCTGTTCGTGTCGGATATTATTACGAGTTAAGCTCCTGTAGTTTTCTATAACTAGCCTCAGCTCTGGTGGTTACCCCAACATCCTTGTCAGTAACATAGAAGTTGGAGCCCATATCCCTGGCCTCCACCAAGGAATCATCATGGATAACGACAGTGTTGGGGCCGGCTAGAATGAGGTTCTTAGCAGTCTCGACACCTGATAGGAGAGACCCATCATAACTTATTCATCCTACCGTTGGCCTAGCCGTTCGGGTATAATCACACATTCACGACTACACTGTTATACGACGATCGATGGGCTCGCACTACGTCCGCTAGCATGTTTATTCGCCTAGCGCTACTACCGGTTCCTCGCATGCCCGAGATGAGAACTCGCATTTTGACGAGCTTCCCCATGGTCTCGAGGCCAAAGGCACCGATCTGCCTTGAATAGAGATCTTGATCAATCTCTGGTTGCGTAGACGACATACTACTCAAATTTAAAACTGCAGCCGAGTGTTGATTATTATCGAGTCGACGGAGTCAGTAAGATTGCACGAAATTTGCATGAAACGCGCAAGTTGGATTTCCCTCCTCCAACGCTGGGACCAGGCTCTTCCGTTCACTCCGTCACAGAAGGTAAGTCAATAGGAAGGGCATTGAGGTCGTGGGCTACGTATGGGTCTTAAGATGATCTAGATGTAACCCAACGTCCGTAGGCCAATAATTCCGATCTCATATCGGCTTGGGCCACCGACAGGCTGTTGGTGAGAGGAGTCACCCGCTGATGCCGCTACTGCGAATTGATCACAAACGGTTCAACACTGGTATAATTCCGGAAATAGTCTTCTGCATGTCGTGGCGTACCATGTGAAAGACCGTGAGAGCTCCAAGGGACGATGGATGGTTAGGTCTAGCCATAGTCACAATAATGATAGCTCGTACCAAGACTAGGTTCGATGATCTCTTCACTTATCCCAAGAGAAGAAGCAGAGTTCATCGTTCGTAGCTCAGCCTCCTCTTCACGTCGTCTAACCCAGCTCTTTCTCTTCACATGTGTGGAATTTTAGCAGTCTTCGGCTTGAAGGAAGATGCCGAAGACTTCAGACCAAAAGGCCTTCAACTGGCAAGGTAGCGACTTACGTTGGTGGCTTCGCTTTACTCTTCGAACAGAGTCCTCTGATGCATTGCGCCCTACCATCCTTCAGGCGTATCCGACATAGAGGACCTGATTGGGGTGCTTGCTATTGCCATGGTGATGTATTCATAGCACATGAGAGATTAGCCATCGTAGATGTCGAGTCCGGTGCTCAGCCGCTCTACAACAAGGACCATACTACGGTCAGCAACGAGTACCTTGTGCCTTTCTTACTCTGCCCACAGGTATTGGCTGTCAACGGTGAGATATACAATCACGAACCCCTGAGAACTGACCTGAGTAACCACGGGTTTCGCTTCACCAGTCATAGTGACTGTGAGGTTATACTACACATGTAATACGAATGAGCTTGGTGCCATGCACACTGGGAGGTGGTCGAAATTAGGTACGACAGAGGAGATCAACCGGGCGATCTCCTAAATAAACTCCGTGGTATGTTCGCCTTCGTCATCTATGATGCCAAGACTGAGCGTTACGTGGCCGCTCGTGACCATGTAATGGCTGCTAAGGCGGCTAAGCACCTCGCCGTCTATACTACTATATTTCAGATTGGTATAATACCACTGTATGTGGGGTGGGGTCCAGATGGAACGGTCTACTTTGCCAGTGAAATGAAGGCGTTGTCCGATCAATGTACATTCTTCAAGCAATTCCCTCCCGGTCATTACTACGACTCAGCCCGCCAAGGTATTTCACAGTCGCCATCGTTCGACCACAGCCTCCGTCGTCAGGTTCGGATAAGTTCTCCAAGTGGTTCAACCCCACCTGGGCCCTCCCTCCTATTCCGTCCTACAAGCCTTCATTGGTCGCCCTCCGTAGAGCCCTTGAGAGTGCTGTTGAATCCCATATGATGGCTGAAGTCCCTTACGGAGTTCTCCTGTCCGGGGGCTTAGACTCAAGTCTGGTCGCCAGTATTGCTGCACGATATCGAGCCAAAATGACCGTCGGCGAGGGCGTCCGGTCGGCCTCCAGCGCTAGGAGAGCTGGGACGCTACCTCCTTTCGCCCGCCTGAGGTAGACGCCGCTTTTGACTAACACTGTTTTACCTTTTATTGCAGGTCCTACTGCGTGGGGCTGGCTGGATCACCTGATTTGAAGGCAGCTAGGGAGGTTGCCGATTTCCTTGGTACCTTCCATAGGGAGTTTACCTTCACTCTACAGGTAATGTGTCTGATATTATGCACTCGTCCAGGACCGTCCGTCCTAGGATGGTATCAATGCATTGGAAGATGTAATACATCATCTAGAGACATTTGATGTTACCACTATTAGAGCCTCCACGCCCATGTACCTCATGACTCGTCTCATCAAGGCTACGGGTGAGCACTATCACAGCTACTGCTGCTTCTTCCTCACCGCATTCCCCTATGTCAGGTGTGAAGATGGTCCTCTCTGGGGAGGGAGCTGATGAGGTCTTCGGTGGTTACCTCTACTTCCATAAGGCTCCCAATGCTCAAGAGTTTCACGAAGAATGTGTGAGAAAGATAGAGAAGCTACACATGTATGACTGTCTGAGAGTAGGATGGTGATATACACCATTGTATGAGAATGCTTTGAGAGTCATGCATCAGGCTAACAAGGCAATGGCTGCCTTCGGAGTCGAGGCACGTGTACCATTCCTCGATCGGAACTTCCTAGAAGTAGCTATGACCATGGACCCCGAGCTCAAGATGGTCGGCCGTAATGGTAACACTATGGAGAAGCACATACTAAGGTAGAAATATTATATGAGGCCGGGGAATGAAGACTATCTTAGAGCCGCCTTTGATCACCCCGATGATCCCTATCTCCCCGATACCGTTCTCTGGAGACAAAAGGAGCAGTTTTCGGATGGTGTTGGGTACGGATGGATTGATAAGTTGCGTGATTACGCTGAAGAAAAGATAAGCGATGAGATGATGGAAACTGCTGAGTGAGGTCCTCGGGTATTCAGACACTCGGGTATTGGTGTGACTTCAGATTCCGATATCCAAGGTCTCCGCCCAAAACCAAGGAAGCCTACCTTTATAGACAGATTTTTGAAAAGTATTTCCCGGAAGAGAGCGCTGTGAAGACGGTTCCCTACGGACCATCCATCGCCTGCTCTACAGAAGCAGCCATGAAATGGGACGAGTCATTCATAGAACATGACGACCCCAGCGGCAGAGCTATGATCAACGTCCATGTTGATGGTTATGATAAGTAACCGTCTTAACACGCTGTTGTTCCTATCCTCGAGTTTATAGGAAGAATGATTAGCGATACTAACCTACTCGTCATCGTCTATCCCTTCTGACCTATCCTCCTGTGTTATCTAGATGTTGGATCACATTATCTATCCTAACCTATCATGTCTATATGTGTATGTGTCCAAGTTGAATACCTCAACAATAGAATTGTGTTCTATCCAATCAATAGCTTCAACCAAACACGATAGGATCAATAACAACATCAGCACAGTCAAGTTCATGCTACAACATGAGCATAGGGGTATCCATTGGCGTCCATCTTCGGCATTCTATGAAACGGCTGCGCTTCAGGGTTGAACTCGGGTGTATTGATGAAGTCGAAGAAGAGGTTGGCTATCCCTGAACATTAGGCAATGAATCACGCATAAGATACTCGAAGTATCTTTACTCTCCCGTAGGCCTTTCATGCTACTGCTTCCTCGACCACGATTAATCAGATCAGCTTCGCGATCGAGAAGCTCAGCTATGTCGCTAGTCAATTTACAGGGGAACTCCATCACAGCCCTAGAAGACGAGCATAATAGGGGAAGATATTTTCACACTACTCTACCATTTGACGTGTAATAGAAGGTCCAATCGTTCATTGGTGGTAAGTGTAGTAAGCCGTAACGCTCTATACCTGTCCATGACCAGTACGCCGCAGCAATACATGCATGGAGCCTACAGATCCATGAACTCCTTAGCTCTTGTGGTGGAGGGTGTGTGTACAATAGTGCTATCGCCATCGCTTTGAGTCCACACCTTTGGTCTGGCCATGGCCTCCAACTTCTCTACAGATAACGGGTGTATGCCGTCTTAATACTAGGGCTGGTGCTTACTGTTAATCTTAGTGTTCCTATTATATTTACGAGCATGTATCTTCAACCTATCTACTGTCTGTAACAGCTTCACTTCCTTGCTCAGTAACTGCTTGTACACCATCATCCAACTTTGGGCATTCCAGATAGAAGTTACCTCCCTCAAGGCTGCGTGCTTCTCTTCCTTTCCCATATCCTCACATTCTTTAATGCGTTTTGTCTCGTTCAGTCGCCACGCCTCTACTTCACTATATAATGTAATGAAGTCATCGTATGTCCTACGACACTAACAATGATGTGAAAATGACACCAGGCAGTATTACCGTGGATGAAGCCTTCGTTCGACTTCACGCCGGCGCATGAGTTCATCCTCTATTCTGGCTTCCTCCTCCTCACATTGTCGTTGCTTCTCGAGCTTGTACCTCTCAGCTCGGAGATGCCGACAACGTATCTTAGACAGCCCCCATTTGCTCTTATTCACACTTATTCCATTACTACTCTAGCCAGCATCCCACGGGTATGAGACTGTATTACGATAACCTTCTCAGTCACTAGTGCATCCCTGTCAGCACTACTGAAGTAAGGTCGAGGAGTCAATGCCCTATCCCCATCTTTGGTAAGCTCAGCTAGATCATGCCGAGGCTGAAGTGAGTGAACAGTGCTATTCCCGTACCCGCCTGGGCTACTACTGGTACCATGCTGGTGCCCTGTTCTCGTGTAGTCTGTACATGTCGTGTTCTAGCTACGCATGTCTGGGCATCTCGATGGTATCTACATCCGCAGTCCTATCTCAAGTCATCGTGCGGTCCTATACTACCTAGTCGAGCGCTGTGACGTAGATGGCTGTGTAGATTCCGTCTGCGATGTAGCGTGATGATACTCTACGCCTACAGTTGCCAATGACCATTACATCACGGCTCACATATTCTCTCACCAGTTGTCTCATTGAGGTATCCTCCAAGGAAGGGTTTGCAGCGTTCCCCCGTCGAGGAGGCCACAGCATCCTGGCCATCCTCCTCCTCGTGTGGTGTAGGTTCTGATGGCTGATGTTCCGCTTTAGAAGTATCGCCAGCCTCCTCAGCTCCCCTCTGTTTGCTGGGATAACATAGTCCAAAATCAACTTAAATCCTCCAATCGCAATCCTGAACTCCTTCATAAGATTACACAAACACGGACAACTCTTGGGTCAACTTTCTGGTACGCGTCACATCCAACATGCGCTGATACTTTCGCGCGCGCCATGATGATCGATGCACGATGAACCAGAACCTGTGATGCCCTATGACATGAAACCTCCAGCCGACTCTCTCATTGCCGATGAGATCTAAGCCGAAAACCCCTCGTTTTGGACAGCTCGTGATCGGACCGCCTGGATCGGGGAAGAGCACGTATTGTCGAGGTAGTACATGGGCGACTAAAGTAGCATGCTGTCGGCGACTTACGTTGATAGCTACCTGCGAGCAGTAATATCTGTAATGACTATGATGGTGATGTTCCTCAGCATTACGAGCCTACCTGAGAGCAGCTGGCCGACAATGTAGTGTGGTGAATTTGGATCCGGCCAGTGAGGAACCCATAAACCCTAGAATACTACAGGAAGGGGATAGCGATGATGAGGATGAACATGATTCGGAAGCGACTTATTTTGATGTTGATGTAGTAACTGGTGGGATGGGGGATACCATCTGAAATTCAGTATTACGGTTTGTATTTGACATGCTCACGCCAGCGTCTAGTTTCCAAGCGCGTGGAGGCCAGTGTAAAGGGATGCAGTCGTGTCGAAAGAAATTGTCCAGGCAATGACGTTGGCTTTATTTGCGGCTAGCGAGCTCGGCCAAAATGTACAGTCATCGCTCGGCTCCTTTCGACGGTGTAGGCGGAGAGTAAACTGGGACAGGACAGCTGAGGATTCCGCATCCTAGTCTTTAGTGAGAGATTCTGGTTGGTACGCATTACGGGCCGCGACTTGTGGGCATGAAATACTAGAAGAATGACCTTTTTCGAGTCGGCACCCTGCGGCTTTGACGTGATGCTCTTTTCTACTCATCTTCGCCTAGCACTAGGATCTTGATATCTCTCATCATTGAGGGGGATGCTGACTGCCGCCTATTGGCGTCCATGAGTAGGTGAGAGAACTTGTAAAGGTCGATGACATAGCAGAAGAACATCAGTTGGGTCCGAATGGGGCGATGGTAATATGTTCGGAGAGGGTGGATGCTCTGTTTGCGATTCTGATCATGTTTGGGCACGCAAGTTACTGAGAAACTCGGGATAGTTGTTGAAGTCTGTCCTCAGGTCTTCGCCATGCAAGAACTGGAAGTAAACTCGGCATGGTTGGTTGATCGTATCGAAGCATTACCTGTTGATGACTATATACTATTCGACTGTCCAGGACAGATAGAACTGTAAGTCCTGGTGGCCGTGGTATTGACAATGACAATAGTACAATAGGTACACTCACCTCACTGTGATGCCCCACTTAGTGCAACTACTCACTGATAAAAGAGGGCTCGACATGAGGCTTACTGCTCTCAACCTCACTGACTGTTCAGTTTTAGCATCGGAAGGAGGTAGTATTGGTCACATTGCCTGCATCATAAAATAACCACAACATGGCTGTTAAAAATTTCAAGAAGAGATTCACGGAATTTCTTCCAACCTCGGAAATAACGCGAAGCCAGTCAGAAAACATTAAAATCCGAAAGGCCCTTGCAAGTCCCGACCGGGATCTTCCCCCGTGCATTACTGCTCTAGTTTCGTCTACCCCTCACCGGCCTGCGTCATCGGCAGTATGTATAGGTAACAACTTTATATCAGCCGCCCTATCATCCCTTGCTGTAATGTTACATGTCGAGCTCCCACACCTGAACGTAAGAAGTGATTGTAGTAGTAGTCTACTCAGCATGCTCTTCTCGTGCCCCAGGTACTCACCAAATGCGATACCCTCTCTCAGTTCGGCAACCAATTGAAGTAGTAGTCATCCAGGCTGCTCCTGTGATAGCTCCTTTCCACATCACCGTTGCTCTTAGTCGTACATTAGACCAATACCTCTGCTGCGGTGGGTATAGTGGTATATCATCATTACTACCAACATTCCTCGAGGATGAGGAGAGGGGCCTTACCCGACCGAAGAGCAAACTGATAGAGCGGCAGGATAAGCTCGTCCGTACTACTGCTACCGTAACTCCTCCAGTCCAGTGATAAGTTCACTCAGGTTCTCTTTGCGAGCTGATTGATGATTACGGTGAAGTTAGCTTCATTCCTCTCAGTGTTGATGACAAGCAATCGATCAGCAATCTACTGGCTCATGCTGATAAAGCCAACGGGTAGTAGTACTGATTAATACAAGCTAACACTAGTATTCCTCGTTACGCGAGCTGGGGAGAAGGGTCGAGTTGCCCGGTAGAGCGGTGTTGTATATGACTTTGGGAGAGGTCCCTATGGCTCGTGACGAGGACCTGGAAGCATCACCCTGGAATTGTGGATGGTGTGCTAGGTGGAGTACAATGGCTGTAGCTCAGATACGCCTTCTCACGTACAGACCCCCAGCTATGTGCAGTTGAGGTGGATGAAGGCCATGATGAATACAGTGACTACTACCAGCAAAGATACGTCAATGCCGCTTATAAAGAGGACAATGCGGAAGACGGAGCGAATGCTGATGATGATGATGATGCTGTCGCAGATGGTGTTGAGGCGTCCATAGCGCATTGTGCGTATTGTGGTAGCAGTGGAGCGAACATGAGGTGCACCAGGTGTCAAAGGATAGTGTAGGGAGCTACGCTGGTTCACAATGATCATCATATCATCAATGCTAGGTACTGTGACCAGCGATGCCAGCGGCTAGACTGGAAGCGGCATAAGGCTCAGGACTGTATCAGAGAATAATGACGAGTACTACCATTACAAATACTATGCAAGCAGGAATGACAAAATACTATAGCTTTGCTTTCTTCCCTCTACGTCACGTTTCTTCGAGGTTGATTAGGGTTGTGCACAGAGTGATAACAGAATGGGGGGGTTATCAGGGAGTTCTATGACCATGGCTAAGCCCAGAGGGAGAGTGAGTGATATGTTGGAGGCTATACTAGCAGCTGGAGCTAATCCTAATGCGTGGTCGGATGAGCCAGCAGGGAAGAGACGTAGTATACTTGGGTAGGGGGGGTGCCGCTTATCAGAATGGGATTCACGCGGTTGAATTATCAATCCGACTGTTACGGAGAATGTGCATCAACTGTGCTCAACAGGCGAGTACTGCAGGACGCCATTACCATCACTATTACGCTGTTCTCACACTGGCTAGTGTTATCATCCGTTGTGATGACCCTGGACATCTTGCTCTGAGTAGAGCATAGCATCTTAGTTGGACTTCATCTCCCTCTAGCCGTCTAGGTACGTTGCTACAGTTGGCTATTGAGGAGAGTGGGGTAGCCAATAAGGGTGGCAGCAGCAGGGGCGGTCTGGGAGATTTGGATCGAGGTGGAAGACTCCATAACGTACAGCTGCTACTGGATGCTAAGGCTGACCCTAACAAGGTCATACTACTACTCCATCATCTACCCGTCATCATAACCAAGAATGGCTCATCAGGCATCAGAACCTTCCCCTGATCATCTACCCCTCCTCACGGCGTTACAACTGGAAGATGATGTGTTAGTCAGAGCTCTCCTCCTGGCCAAGGCAGATCCTAATATAAAGGTACGCCGTCCTCACCGTCGGGACAGTCGGGCTATTCATGCTCATCAGCGTACCGATGGAGGTGATACTCCACTCCACTTAGCGGTACGCTCACAGCTGTACAAGTGTTGTGAGATGCTACTCCGTGCTGGAGCTGATGTTGATGCTGAAGATGGTCCAGGTCGATCCCCTCTCCATTACGCTGGCGCTGGGCCGATGACAGTAATACACGGCTATGCATTACTGTCATTACTGTGCATTACTGTCGTTGTCGTGCATTACTGGCATACGCAGTGCGTTATTGACTCCATTGAAGGGGCGCTCAGATCATCAACTCCCTCACTTCGTTTGGTGCTGATCCCCTGCACACTGCACCACGTAGTGGTGAAACTATACTACACACCTTTGCGGCCTGCGAGAATGCGATACCCGGTGAGAGGCTCATCATCCGTCGAGGCAGCAGTGGATGCCCTTCAGATACGATCGATTGGATCGCTCTGAAGGCCCCTCAACTGTTGTCGTCACAGCCACCTCCTACTAATCGTAGTGTCAGTTCTCACCCGAACTGCGGTAGTCCTGCGGTAGTTACTCCACTACACGTGGCCGCGAAGCGAGGTCACTTCTCGACTTGTCAACGTCTGGTGGACCGTGGAGCTGATCTTAATCAGCGTGAGAGCCGGAGCAGCAAGCCAGTGTGGACTCCTACGCCGTACTCAGGGGGTGGTCGGAATCTACGCCACACTGCCATCACCTTGGCTGATAAGCATGGTCATCACGAGTTAGCCAAGGCACTCTACCATCGGAAGACTATGATGTGTACGGGCATGACGACGATTCCCGCTTGATGACTGTTGCCAGAGTAGGCACAGCAACATGGTCAGAATGGCTACGTAATCCTACCATCCAGACTACCATTGCCTTCATTGCCGTAATGCTCTGGTCAGTACTAGCGTTGTGCCCCTATCCTCGATGGACCGCCTTCTATCCCTCTTCAGGTTGAACCGAGCCTTGCTCTATGATCTGTGTCTCGATATCGCTACCTGGTGGTACCTCCTTTGAGGGTGATCGTTGTGGGGCCAGTAGTTTCATCATCGCTGTGGTTGAAACATGACCATGTGTAGAGTAGTCGCCCTAGTGTCACTATGTTATTTGTTTTTCTCTCGTCCACGCTTGCGTTTATCGGCTACCAATACCTCAATTCTCCCGCAATGTACCATCGCAGGAGTCTGCTTTGCACTCTTCTTGTGGTTTCGTACTACACCCAATGTCGTCCCCTTCTTCTGAATCTGCTGTAGGCAGAGACGTGAGGCGGAGCAGCAGAGGTGGGTCGGGGAGAGATTCCAGGGTATATGAGGTACCTTCATCTCAGGATCGAAGAATCGGTCGAGGAGAGCTCATGATCGTGACGATGAGGATTCTTATCACGATGATGATAGAGCATCCGATGAAGATGGTGTTGGGAAGGACGTGGATGGTACGGGGAGGAATACGAGTGAGCATGAAGAGAGAAAAGGGCAGCACGATCATAATGATAATGCCAATGCTGAAGAGCCGAAGACGGAGGTGAGTACGAAGCCGCTCTGTATATGAGTGTAGTATTGCCGTAGGTCACAGCACCTCCACCGCCTACATCCATCAGCACAGTGAATCCGCTCATGCTACCACCGCACGAGATAGACTTAGTCAGAGGGCAGCTAGTATTACTGCAGAGTATACCTTATCTCCCGGCTAACCAAAGAGCTGTTATCGAGGGGTAATGCTTATAAAGCCATCATCAGCAACAGCTTGCAACCCGTTGTGAGTAGGTACGATCAGAAAACCTGCAAGTACAGGGTCACGCTCATGAATGCCCCGCAGCCAGCATCATCATCGTCATCCAATGCCCCACCACTGCCCTCTCAAGTGGCAGGTGGGAAAACAAATCAATGGGCCGTGTTTAGAGGAGAATATCAGGGTCATCCCACCATACGTGAGTGCTCATGTACGGCACACTTGGTCATCATTGCTAATCTCAGCATATCCCCTCTCGTCGACCCTTCCCTTCCCGACACTGTGGTCTCCACCAATTTCCGGGATTCTCCGGTCACTCGGAAGACAGCAAGCATCCTAAGGAATCACTCACCACTGGCGATTCGGTGAGTGATCTGTGGGGCGGTGGTCGGCAGCAGCAGCCGTGGCTGAAACATTATCAGCATCGTCTAGTGTAGGTACTCACTAGTGTCAATGCTGGTCGTTCATACACTTTAGTCAACGTGGCGGAATGCCGGAAACTGGAGCCCCACCAGCAGCACCAGCACCAGCGGCAGTTGGGTGAACGAGCCAACAACGCGATGAAGAATGCTGATGCAAATGCGCAGCCTTCATCGTCTACCTATGCTCTTATTTTATCGTATCCTCCCGATAGTGAGGTCACGAGAATATCGAAGAAACAGATCGAGTCCGATGTAGAATCAGTGCTGTCAGCAGATGGAGTTGCTGATACCACCGGAATGGACGCTACAAGCTGGATGCTCTTCAGGTGGGCTCCTAATCATTCAGTCAGATTAGTCTATTCATGTCAGGGAAGGGGATAGGGTTTATGCTCCATCGTCCGCTGAGAAAGGCCGCTTTCAACCCGGCATAATCGCTAAGGACCATGAAGTGGGCTCAACCCAAGCCCGCCCTCGCTCCATCTACCCCAATCCCCCCAAGGTGCGCTCCTCGACGCCTAGCAAGGATCAACAGTCGACGAATGAAAACACTGCAGAAGTGACAGTGCCCGTTGCATTCGCCCGCGGAGGGGTGAGGAAAGTTGAAAGGTAGCCTTCAACGCGCCTCTGTTCCGCTGTCGATGGCGCTCTCAGAGTGCCTCGATCGATGCTTTTTCATCGATGCCCATTGCCTGACATGACTGCGCAACCATTTGAGGTCGGTGATGAGAGAAAAAGAGGGAGAGAACGCAGTGAGGTGACAAGCATTGCCATTGTGTTCTGAAGAAACCATGCTTCGTGTATTCAGGAATCAGCGAGAGGAGAACATCAGCAGCCCTCTTCGAAGCATCGCAGGGTCGAGGCGTCCACATCGGGGCAGGTGAGCTGCCAACGCTTTTGACTCCATTCCTGATGAATGCTTTCTTTAGTTTGACTCGGGTCATTCTACCAGCCACCGTAAAGTGCCATTATTGGAGGAGCTTGGCCTCTATCATGATGACGGGGAGCAGGAGACGGAGCAGAACTCTGCACGCATGACCGACGAGGAGTGGGAGGTGAATACCACTAGAAGGACTGCTGCATGGGTGAGCGATTTATTCATACAGGTGGTCGAAAAGAGCATGCGTATCTTGAGAGGATACGGAATAGACGCCCTCATAAGCTCGGAAAAGCGGGAAGTGTTCCCGGTCTTCGAGTTGGGCAACGATGCTGTTCGAAAGGTGACCTCAGGATTACAACCCGCTCTGAGTCGCCGTAGATGATTCCTTCAGTCTAACGGACTGCCAGTTGACAAGAAACCGGATTTACCATCGAGCCTTCGCAGATGGATCGAACAGGTATCGCTATCATCAACGGTACCACTGTTATGATCGATTATGCTCACCTTCTCAGAAATCACCGTGGCCTCGAAAGAAGGACACTCCTGATGCCGACATCCTTCGAAAACTATCAGGGGTCGAGGCACACGAGTGCAGCTCCTTCTGGATGATCGCACAAGACGATGTCAAGAAAGAAGAGTGAATCCCGATTTTCGGAAGAGGTGTTGATAACATTTTGCCACACTCGGACGTATAATAATAATTTGCGAGCTTCAGCCGACTACAACCATGCGCTGAGTACATAATAGGTGATTCACCCAAGAAGCAGCAGCAGTAGTAGACTGGATTCACAGTGAATCATTCACTATCCTCATACGTATACGTACTCTGGAATTACCGTAGCTCTCATGCAAACTAACATGCCTACTCTGAGGCGGAGCACAATAACGCGTTCGTGCGCGCGGTCTTTCGGCCTCTAAGAGAGAATGCTCGATCGGAAAGGACAGGAGAGGTTTGGCTCGGAGATGACGTGGTGGTGGGGAAGGCGTCGCACTGGACATGGAGTATCTAGAAACTTCCCCTGAGGATTATCTGTTGGCAGTAACACGAGCGGCGCAGATTGATTGTTATACCGCTCTCAAAAGCACCGAAGCTGATATTGTACGGACGAAAGCTGGATGACGAATGCCTCCCATTCACGGTAGTGTCTTGTGATCCCCTGACGCTGGGAGGTCACGTGGAGGTCTCCACTATGATGTGCCTAGCTACAGGGGCGACAGAGTGGGTACTCGCGGATGCGGAGTCTGCTGCAGGGGTAGTCCGCGCTCATCGAGCCTCAGTCACAGAGATAGGGCGTCCGGTAAAGTACATGCATGTTGATACAGCAAGTTACTTCCAAAGCGACAAGCTCGGAGATGCCACATCCTCGCTGAATGCCAAGGCTGTTTAGGCGAACACTGGATTCCTTCGGATGCAACGGAAAGCGGATAGGATCCACGACCTGGGGTTGAAGAAAGTCAGAGCACTTATCCTGAGAGCCAATCAGGAGAGGGCATCCAAGTTGTCGCGAACGGTCCTGGACTATGTGCCACTGCTGCTCAACACGCGCCCCGTGGGAGCAAGAGTCAATCAGCGAGAAGAAGTTGTTAAATATGACCTCCTGGTGCGGCGGTATACACGACTAACAAACCCCTTCGCACAACACGAGCTGGTAAAGAGTCCCTGATCGGTCAATACGGTCGACTTTAATGGACACAAGATGGACCAAGTTTGTAGTCGGAAGGCTGGAGCATCCAGAGCTTAGCATCAACACGGCGCTGGTGATGGGGCTGACGACTTCACTGACGGGACTAAGTCGTCGTGAGATACAGCGCAAACACGTACGAGAATCCTCACCAACTAGCCCGAGTTCAAGAGTCCAAGTCGCCTTAGAGTCACGTGGTGAAGGTGGGGACTACATCCGGGTGGAGTCTATCCGAAATCTGGTGAAGGTCAGCGGCTAGAAGGCTAGTACCGGATTGGTAGCGCCTTGCGGTGGTGCTCCAACACGCAATGGAAGTCGAGGCGTTAGGGTATTGCCTCGTGGGGCACGACCTGCGACCCTCAGAGTAAATGGGACATCTGAGCCGGATGTCTCATTTACCGCACAGATTATGTGGCACAAATTGTGGCGCACAATATCGCTCCCATCGTCTGGATCATTGTTCCGTCATGCTCTCTCTATAAATGTCCCTCTCTACGGCAGTAGATGGCGTGATTGGCAAATTGTAGCCTTCCTGTCTTATATGCCCACCGTCTATTAGTGTTTGTCGCTGGCTCGCCCGGGAAAAGTAAACAACATCGTTCAGTCGTTGTAATTGGCGCGCAAGGGACGCGCACAAGTTCTTCAGTGCGATTTAGCCAGGACAACGTGACACGATCGATTGTGCTGCAGCGGCCATCAAACCATACTCGTGAGATTCGCCTTTCTTTACCTCACATCGATTACGACTTCCGAGTTGCATACAACTCTTCAGTTGGGTTCTTACACGTCCTCGACTATTCTTCCATCGATCCCCATGTTCGCCGCCATTCAACTTCTGATGGTGTTTGCCCGCGTTGTGGCGGAGAAGTGCAATGATACTATCATTATGATAGGTACGAGAACCAGATGCCTTTCATTCTCCAGAAGCTGTCTAACTGCTTCACCAAGGCTTATCCCAACCCAGCTGGTTTAACCTCGAATTCCGGACCTCCTTACAGCTGCCTATTCATAAGGAAGAATAGCACGGTGGTTAACACCGGGTTGCTCTTCCTTCATATCACCCCAAGCCCGCCGCCAATCCCGAGTAACCAGGAGCTGTTTGTTGTCTACTCGCCCAGTTCTGTGATCCCCTCGGATGTTGGGATATGGGGAGAAGGCCGAACTTTGTATGACGTGGATCTGCTTCTAGGTATGAAGCTTCATTTAGACTATACTGTGCCGCCTTGCTTTAAGAAAAAAGCTATCGTGTTCTTCACGGGAAACAAGTTGATATTGCAAGTATACTTCTTGCTACGGTGACAGTGCCTACCATGGGTATGGTGTCGGCATTGGGCTATGGAAATGTCACCGCTTTCATCAGTACGTCGAGTTCGCATCCACTTAGTCAGGTCGCAACTGATGTAACTGCAAAAGGCTCCTCGGATCATATCTCGCTCAATGTACGCCTCGCGGTTGGAGTTTCTGGGCTGGCCCTCAAGAATTGGACGTATGGTGCTAGAGCCTTGGTGGCTCTCCGGAACTGAAAACGGTCTAACCAAATTTTTCAAGGAGAGGCCGTGACGAACGGAGGTCAACTCGAGACAGGAAGGGAGTTTTTCGTTTTATACACTTCTACGCTGTCGTAAATGACGACATTGGTTACAGATATGACGACTCGTCATATCTGTAACCAATGTCCACCTCCTGCTTCCT
This sequence comes from Perkinsus olseni, assembly GCA_013115135.1. Taxonomy (NCBI): domain Eukaryota; phylum Perkinsozoa; order Perkinsida; family Perkinsidae; genus Perkinsus; species Perkinsus olseni. The sequence continues at coordinate 67,625 of JABANP010000135.1, read as the reverse complement.
CGAAAAATAGCTTTCCGAGAACCATACATTTATTTCAGTGACCGGAAGAGATTGATGATCTTCCTGTTGATAGTATGTCCCGTGAAGAGTACCAACCGATGTTGTGGAAGTGGTCCGATTTCAGAGTGTCCGAACACTAGATAGAACCATGAAGATTCAGATTTAGATCACTACAGACCGTGCATTTTCGATAAGCAAAACAGAAATTTTATCAGTTCTTCGCTATTAATCAAAGTATGAATTAAAATCGAACACCCGTAGACTCAGTACACTCACACTAATCATATATCTGTACCACACGCGAAACGGCTGATCGATTGTAAATATCTGGGCGCGCGACGAAATTTCTCTCATTTTTACCGTGCAGTTTTGATAAGCAGTTACTTGTTTCTTCACGTTTATGGCTCGCAAAAACCTCTCGACAACCGCAGAGAAAGCGCAGATAGTGAAGCTACTCTCCCAAGGCTCCACATCGCTCGAAATCTCGAAAAAAATAGGCAGAGATCACAGAACTGTGAAGGCTTACATTGAGAACCCTAGTAAGGAGTACGTGCGTCCAAAAGGTCCTTACAAGAAGTCCCTACCTTGCGAACGACCCAGAAGAAGAAGAAGAAGAAGAAGAGGAGGAGCCAGAAGAAGAGCAACAACAGCAACAAGCAGGGGAGATACGGCAGGAACTTCCTGCAGGTCTTCAAGACCAAGGTGAAGGAGTGACGGAGAATGGAGGAGCTGCAGCCAATTCCAACGAGGACAATTATCCCGAAGTTGATGACGAAGAACTGGCTTGTCACGGAGTAGCAGGCGCTGAAGCTGTTCGTGAAGCGGTGCAATGGCTCATGGATGCTGTGGGTGAAGATGCTGCTACTTATCCGGAAACAGCAGTGGAGTTAACCAAGGAAGCGATAAAGAGGTAATGGGGAACGGTTGCTTTGCAGTGGCTCATGCGCGCGCGTACTCGCATTCGATATTTTAGTTATAACAGGGTTATCAGGGGTTTGCAGCCTTACGGAAGCCGTGCGGTCGCCGCACTATCAGTAAGTATAATTTTACTTCTCGGTAGTTGAGTAGGATAAGATTCAAGTCTGTCCACGGAACGACCCTGATTCAATTTCGTCACGTTTCATAATTTTTTGACAGGTACTCGGCCTGTCTAGAACTCAGCCCGCAAGAACTCGAGCAGTGCGCGATGCCAACTGCTGAAGACCATTGGTAAGGTGAAGACGGCAAACAAGAAGCCCATCTCACCCAGAAACACAAGCAGCAGCGCCTAACCTGGGCCCGGGAGAACCTCAAGCGAGACTTTTCAACCGTCCTGTGGACTGATGAATCGAGGCTGTCCTTGGACGGCCCCGATGGGTGGGCGCGGGGATGGATTCTAGATGGTGCTGCGAGACCCTCGCAGAACTGCCGTCAACAAGGAGGAGGTGGCCTAATAATCTGGGCCGGCGTGATAGCTGGAGAAGTGGTGGGCCCTGCTAGAGTCGAGCCAGGAGTCAAACTGGACTCAAAGGCGTGAGTAGGAATGGTTATGCGTCGAGGATGAGGTCCGGGGTAGGTATACTCAGCTGCTGGAGGCGTCTCTCTTCCGGTGGTACCGTTCGAAGCCACTCAGCTTCAAGCGGAAGCTAACAGTGATGCTGGACAACGCGCCTTCACACGGATCGAAGTTCACTAAAGCGTTTCTAGAGAAGAAAGGCTTCGTCGAGGGCAGGAAACTCATGGTATGGCCCCCTCGAAGCCCCGACCTCAACCCCTGCGAGCACTACTGGTCACTTTTAAAGAAGTATGGGTTCGAGAATAGCATGCCAATCATATGTTCATTCCTTGCAGGCGTGTTTATGCAGCTGCTAAACAATTCAACAGCGTAGAAGAACTCTGGCAAGGCGTCACCGAAGCTGCAGCAGACATCACGTCGGAAGAAATAAGGACGCTCACAGAATCGATGGACCGCAAGCTTGAACAAGTTCTGATGAGACGAGGAAACCATGTCGGAGCATGATCCGTGACAATCACTCTTACTCGGCTCTCAAGCCTCGTCGTTGTTGCGTTACATATCAAAACTGCACGGTAATAATGAGTGAAATTTCGTCGCGCGCCCAGATATTTACAATCGATCAGCCGTTTCGCGTGTGGCACAGATATATGATTAGTGTGAGTAAACTGAGTCTACGGGTGTTCGATTTTAATTCATACGTTGATTAATAGCGAAGAACTGACAAAATTTCTGTTCCGCTTATCGAAAATGCACGATCATTTGGTGGTCCTATGTAGCGAGGAAAGGTCCGTATTTTACAGTATTGGCCAGTCTGTCACACGTCGTGATGCTGATGTACTTCAGGAGCTGATTTGTGATCTTGTCGCTAACGCTTCAATACAAGGAACAGTTGAATCAGAGTAGGCGATGTTGTGTTGCATGAGAGTTAGTCATCGATAATTTCTCACCTGACTTCAAGCGCAAAAAAGCTGTGTCGCAAAGAATGAAGACTGCCGCATCGAGTTTTGGCTCCTGGAGTACAAACATGCTTATCCAGTCTCTTCTCATCCATGACGGAAGATCGTATCTTTGGGATGTGATGTAGCTACACCGAGTTCTGAGGAATTCACCGTCAGATTCGTTCTGGTGTTTACGGATCATTCGTAACGCGCACCTAGCAGACCCGGGCCGACAGCGGGTCGGGGATCTTCTAAAGATACCATCCATCCACCAACCTTTCAAGCTCAGTTCGTATTCCCCATACGGGACAAGATCTATCTCCTCCCAACGATGCCACCAGTGGGACTCAGACGAACGGTGAGACGTCCTCCGAGCCCACTAAAGCACCGGTAACTTCCTGCGGGAGGTCGAAAACTATCAGGAGTCGAGGCACACGAGCGCAGTTCCTTCTTGATCATCGCACAAGACGATGTCGAGAAAGAGGAATGATTCCCGATTTTCGGAAGAGGTGTTGATACTATTTTGCCACACTTGAATGTATAATAAAAAATTGCGAGCTTCAGCCGACTACAACCATGCGTTGAGTTCTGACTAGGCGATCCACGCTTCAAGCAGCAGCAGTAGACTGGATTCGCGATTCTTACACATATACCGTTGAGGCCATGGAGCAGTGGTACCCATTACTCCACCTATCATGGACTGTCCTCTAAGTCGGAAAGCTAACTCGGGCGGCGTAAGCGTTGGATTCACTACGAATAGATATCACTATGGTCGTTATGCACTAGATGGACGTTCGTCTTTGTTATCAGAGTCACATCGCAGTCCGTACTGAAATAAGGGGGGCCCAATGTTACTCAACACAGTGTTAGTCTTATCGGAAAATACTCTGTAATACTGACAACGTGATTCAACCGATTTCGATACCGGCGAGGGCAAGGTCTCGGTCCTTCATATTCTCGTCGCCGCCTGAGGAGAAATAAAAGTAGAGTACATATTCAAGCACGACTCTCTTACCGCCGAAGATATCCTCCTCTTCCTCGCCTGGCTTGGCCAGCACGATATTGTCGGTGAATGTACCATCCGACTGGACATCCTCTCGCTGATAGACCTACGCCAACACAAATCATTACCAACCCACTATGAACTACAAGATACCTGTATATAGGTCTCCATAAGGGCGACACTCTGCGGTAGGATGGGCGCCACATTCAGGTCGTGTGTTTCTTGCCATTGATTCGTTTCTGATCGGGTAAACTGATGACCACTGGGCGACACTCGTGACTCACTTGAATGCAACACGTACGCTTTGTAGACTCCCATGCCCGCTTCTGGCTGACCAGAATGGGACACTAGGCCGACCAGGTCGTACCTACGGGTCGTGCTTACCCTTTCTCACCCGCAATCTAAGTTATGGTACTTGGTATGCTCATTAATATTATGCCAAGTTGGATGTATCCAGTCCTTCATATCGAGGCCCTTCAGGGGGAAGCGAACTAGAGTAGGATTCTTCTCCACAGTGAAGTTATTCTTCTTGAATCTGATGCCAGAAGACGAAGTCTTCGTGACGTGCGGAACCCGTGTTCGCTACTACCTCTTAGTGACGAAGATGAGGTAAGGAGGCAGCCTCTTGATGGAATACTTTCGCAACTGACGATGGGAGGCGTATCATGCAAACCCTAATCGGAAATAAGCCCACCTGTCGATGAAGGAGGTCCTCGACCACTGTCTCTCCATTGAACTTGTCCAGTAAAGAGATCATTGGCACCTAGGATCACGGCAGCGAGAGTATGATGCAAGGCGGAAGGCCGCTGGTTACTTGAGGGATGAACTCCTGAGTATCCTTAAATAGTGGAGCATCGGGAAGGTCAAGGGTGAGGGTAAGGAAGTCCTAAGGGAAGGAGTGGCGACTAGTACTCACGTGAGCCCTCTTACTGATGTAGATTCTTCCCACACATCACCAGCTGCCTGACTGTCGAGGTTCTTGCATGTCTTAACCAGGATCTCGCCTGAATGATGCGGGACTGTGTACTACGCCTCATGACGCCTAGCTCACCTTTAAATATCTTGTTGATTGTCTTGTGAGGTCGGAGATGGTTGAGCAGCCATGTGAGGAACTCTGCTGGGTCTCTCTGATAACAAAAGGGGCGGCGTGCGAGGAGTGCTGAACTACTGGTTTGGATTAATTCACGACACGGACCTGCTTACCTGTGATGTGAAGAAGTGCTTCTTACTCTTCAGGCTCACCACTTGGAGGAACTCGTGGGGAGACACCACACCCTAACATGGATGATCACTGATTATCATAACCAACAGAACAGCAATGGCGATGACTCATCGCCGATGAGCCAGGGCAGCATACCGAGAGGCGGCACTCACCTTGAAGTTCTTAGCATTATAAGTCTTCCTGAAGAGTTCAGCCAAGGCCTCAGTGACATCAGTTCGGCTGACATCAAGGTCCTGCTTCTTGGTCAACAATGCATTCCTCAAGGGCGTTACCTGATCGGCGAGTTACGAATGTTTTGGTATAGAAAGTGTCATCATAATTACCTGCTGTAATATCTGTACTACTACATTCAGATAGTCGGTACCACCACTGATTGTATTCAACCCTACACAGCCCGGTAGGAAGGGTCGTCCATCGAGAGTGAATCCAATAGCCGTTGCTGAGGGAATACATCTAGGCTTACCACCACGTAGCCAACCCCTCGAGCACTACATTTATCCTCGGCGCTGTTGAGCATATCCTTGGTGAAGGTTGGGTTGAGGTTATACCGTATATCATCGAGAGAGGCATCGATGATCTCATAACCATCTGGGATACAGTATCTACACCACAGTTCTCCTAGGATGCGTGATTGGTGTGGTATTACACTCTAGTATCCTTGAGATTGATAAATACGTAGTGTTTCTTCTCTAACGCATGAGTGTAGGCACAGGTGCCTTGTCCTCTACCAGTATAGTATTTACCACATACCAGACATGCATACACGTTCTCATTGGACAGGGTAACACTGCACACCTTCTCGAAATCGAAGTCCAACATATTCCTGTTCACAGTACCTGATGATGATGTTGTTGTGTAGTCGACGAAACTCCCCCACCTGCCCCATAACTACTACCAAGATAAGGACACTTCTTCTCCATGGCCTTATTAACCTTATCCAAGGCCTTGGAGATCCTCGGCCGCTTGGCAGGGGCCACATCAGCGCTACGTCCGGTAGCTACAGCAGTCGGCGAAGAGGTAGGCACTACCATTCACAACGATCACCCGCCTCAACGACAACAGCATACGGAATATAGGAACCCCACGCACCACGTCTACAGCACTGCCAACGCAACAGCTTCAAGGAGGTATAAAATGGTGAAAAGAATGATATAAGGCAAGTCTTTCATCATGAGCACTAGTCAACGTAAGATACTCCGTCATAAAGCAACTGGACAGCGAGTCAATAACTACGTCGTGGTGTTGGTGGCAGAAGAGGCTGCCCTGTCGGCAATGTAAGTGTTGATGTGATCGAAGTTACGATGCAGAGAAGGGTCAGACATGATGGTATCAGTAAAATATGTAGACCATAATGATGTAACGCGTTGGTCCCCTCCCTCTATCCTTTCCTTTATGAAGCTAGAGTATAACTCCACAACCCACATCTTGAAGGCCTCCGTCTGCCTAACAGCCACGGGGTAGTGCAGCATCGGGCACTGAGAGGCACCACCACCACAATGGCCAGTGATGGACTGCCGTACGCCTGAGTAGATGGTGATGAGTCCAATGAACGCTAGGACCTCCACTTACATGGGAAGCGCTCCACTTGATGTGAATAACGGCAGGCATCGCCCTCCCTACAGCCGTGCCCTAGGACCACGTGAAATTTGCACGGTATAGCGGCTAGAGCGTCATGATGGGCCTTCCTGAGCTTGGCAGCGGCAGCATCATCGTGGCTGTATGGACAGGCGTCACCCTTGGTACATCTCCCCTGGGCGTAATATCGGCAAGGAGCAGCCTTAGCACCTAAACTTGATTCTCGTGCTCAACCCTCGCCTGTACTACTACTACCATCATTGCTGTAGAGAGCCTGGAACCATTCTCTCTTCCTCTCTCTGGCGTTGAGAGCAGGCGAGGTTGGTTGTGTGGATGGTGCGGCCGAGGAGGCAGGCTGGGTAGGCTCTACTGTTGCTGCTACTGGAGATGAGTCAGATTCATCAGGGAAAAGATTGCCCCCAGACTCCTCCTCCTCCTCATCCTCTAGCCCCTTCCGGTCATCTCCCTCGGTGACAGTAGCAGGGATGGGCTTGCTGCTCGGAAGCTGTGATGTATCAGGTTTGTTATCATCAGGAACCACCTCTGCCGTGACAGTAGTGATACCCTCTTCCTCCTCTTCTTTCAAGTTGAGACCGATGACCTCCTCCCATGTTAACCATGGTGATGATGGTGACACTGCAGGTGGGATGTTCTTCTCCTCCTCCTTCGTGTCCGTCAACTTAGTGGTGGAGGCCATGACGGCAACGGCAGCGTCCTGGAGAGTATCGGGCCACTGGATGGGCAGCATGGAGGTGCTATCCTCCTCCTGACCACTGCCAGGTGGGGCCACTACTGGGGTATAGACCCCACTCAGTACAGTGTTGGTAGACTCATCCCCTACTACCGCTACTACCTGACCAGCAGTACACCATCACACAATCTACGCAGTACGTGATGATAATTACATCACTAGATTGGCCTCCATGCGGCAGCTCTGCAGTACCGCTGTTGCTACCACTACTACAATTATGGTCTGTCACAGCTTGGGTGGACGAGGTACCAACGCCTGAAGTTTTACGAGGTCACCAATTTCGTTACCCTGCCCCCCTTTTCCCTTATGACCTGTGTCCACAGCATCTGATGCTTCCGTAGTGATGATATCAGCTGCGACCGCCTTCCCGGATCGCTTCCGTTTAGCCATACGCTGGTCGTCCTCACCCTCCTGTGTTGTTGATCCTATTGTCTTCCGCTTTCGGCGGGGGGAACTTCTCTTCGCAGCGGGAGTGCCCCTCCGAGGACTACTAGCACTATCGGGCAAGGATGCAGGGATGCCTTTTGAAGGCGTACGAGTTAGCGGTGAGTCAGGGGCTACCTAGAGATATATGGACCACGCTAACGAGCAATCCAGACATGAGTGGTAACAACATGGTTGATCGCGAGATACGGAGGCTATGCCCAGCTCCCATACTACCATCCCGGTCCTATCGTTAGCATGTCCCTCTGCTGCCAAGCACGGTCGTTGTACACCTCCGGAAGCTTCACTGGCGTTGACAGATGACGATGTTGTCGTTGTTGTAGCAGCCTTGTCCTTCTTCTCTGCTGGTACTGGTGATGCTGGTGGGGGTTGTTGTTGTATGCCCTGTATGAACATAGATAGCATCCCCTCCAAACGGCTCATGGAGGACTCCAACCGGTCTATCCTGTTGTTGACATCAGAATCATTACCATCAGGAGGACGAGGTGACGACGAAGACGAAGACATGATAACAACAACGACAACCTGCACCTGCACCTGCATTGCTTGGTCATCATTTTCGCCACCATCACTGCTGCCTAGGTTGGATTCTGATGAATGGGAAATTTGGGGAAAGAGTGGTACCGCGGTTGAGAATGCAAAACAATGCGCTGTTCTAAGCATTTTACGTAAAAAAGATAATTTCTGGGCGCGGTGAAAAAACCGACAAAGGCCCCGAAAGTGTTGGCAGCCTCATTTGACAGATGGAGTTTATCTATTCAGCGATATCGCTGATTCACAGGATAGCTTAATGCTTGGAGCTGTAAACAGAAACAATAATTGGGACATTCGTCCTTGGAACTTCTCGACCCCATCACAAGGACCCGTACACCGACTCCATCCGACGTCACGATGCTACGTTTCATCTTTCCCAGTGCTAGGGCCTACGGCAAGGGAGCGGTACGAGTCCTATTTTACTCGTCGCTGTTGACAGTAGCTGTTGTCGTCCCCAACGATGGCTACTGCCGTTGCAGCGACTACCGCAGGGGGTGGTTTCAAGGAGGCCCTCCTCTATGGATGGAAATGGATACAATTTGCTGGTCTATTACACTGCACTCAGGAATATATATTTGACTTTTCAACAACACAGGGGGGCAGCATGGAGCCGAGTATACGATCAGAAGGCTGTGTCCTCTTCTATGATAAGGTGGGGAAGAAAGAAGGGCTTTCCTTACCGCCGTAGGGTGGGTGCTCAGGTTTTTCCTAGACTGAAAGGGTATAGCAAAGGAGATGTAGTTATAGCCACTGCCCCACATGGAGGCCATCAGATCTGTAAAAGGATAGCTGGAGTAGCAGGTAGTACTACTGGGTTACCCTCGAGGAGAATGAACAGCAATCCGTTTACATGGCCCATCTCTTAATGGGTCGCATGTGAGTCAATTTAACGCTACTAAGGGATGGTAGTAGGAGCGTCTTACTTCGGTGCAGAGGCCACGAGTGGTCAGCAATCGAGGTTGAATATTATTGAAGTCGTCCTGGTCTTAGGTGATAGAGTCCCAGTCCATCGGCGAGGCAAAGAAGTATATTTCCGGATACCGCCGGGTCACGTTTGGCTGTTGGGGGATAACCCGGTAGTAGATAGCCACTCCGGTCAATGGCTCAATGCTTCACGGCCCTACAGTAAAGGCCGGATGACGTGTGTGAAATCATCGTAGTCACCGGGCCATTACAGAGCATGGCTAAGTTGCAGGTCGCTCGTTTCTCAGGAGAAGTCGTTGGATTCGAGAGCGTATGGTCCGGTCCCGGAGGCTCTATTAAAGGGCAGAGTGCGAGCAAAAGTATGGCCTCCTAGTCAGTGGGCTCGGTTTAGTAACAACACTGATAAAAGCAACAAGTTCTAGCAGTAATTGAAAGTACCTATTTACCTAGTGTTTCATTGACCTAATGCATCATCAGTTTCCTGAGTGTTGAGTGTAGTGTTGTGGTAGTGTGACCGGGTATCTTGAGCTCTGTCTCATGCACGGTTGGGGGTCCATGGACTACAGACCTGCCGTGATGATGATGCCGGATTGGGTGGCAGGCTTGGGAAGGATCCACCAGCGTTGCCTGCTGGCTTAACATTGATTGCCACTTATAAGGTGGGAGGTCTTTAATGATACTGGGCCGGCTGCTCAACTGTTAGTGGTGGGCACATGTGCCCAACTCATACAGTACTGGTGGAGTAGTGTGCAGTCCTTCCACCAGCATGACTGCCGCTGCTACTACTACCACAACAACGGCCCTGTTCGATGTCGATACACTAGCCCTACTGCTCACCCTCTTCGTTATCTATAGCAACACGATCAAGCGTAGGAAATGGTGGATGGACGTCAGCCTGAAGCCGTAAGCTACCAGAAGTAGGTGAGGGTCTATCGGTTACTAGTCAGGTCCTCCCTCCTAGTGTATCATAAGGATCAACGCTCGTCGTCTAGCTCTACTAAACTAGCTAGGCTTGGTGAGGTCTCCGATACCATCACAGGGGCTACTCCTGGTCGTGGTGTAGAGCAGCTACCCTACTTCTTCTCTTTGGAGGTATGCAGGCCCTATAGGTGCTGCCCTCATTACTACTCCTTAGATCATCATGTTTACTCCGATGGCTTTGGGAGTATCCCTTGGAGTCGTGATACTGACTAGATACTTCACGGTGAGTAGCATACTGAGTAAGCCTCTTGTAAGGTTACCTTTCCAGGGTCGAAGGAATCCCTACTCTCCCTTCTTCCTGGGTGCTGTACTCTGCATGGCCTTCCCGGTGAGCTCAGGATACTTCCCCGTTCGCGAAAAACTTCACCGTCTTTGTTAGGTTTTACTGTCGGCCTGGCGCGCGGCAAGATCGAGTGATAGTAACCAAGTCGCATCACTTCTGGCAGCTCTCATCATCACCCCCATCGCGTGCTTCAACACGTAAGAATGCTTTCTGCTACAGAGGTCCACCTTCCACGTCGTGTGCAGGTCGACTCTTTTCGGGGTGGACCCTCCCCAACCCAATTTTCCCCTATCTCCCGAGCAACAAGCCCTCCTGAATGACCTGGGGATAGAGAATTTCGTACCCATCTTTCGAGGCGTCGCGTAGGACTTCTAGCCCCGGCTTCTTTTGGAATTATCTCTCCTCTCAAGGCACACTATGCTCTATGTCGGCCTCCTACTAGCGGTCTACACAATCGTAGGCCATTCACAGAGGAGTGAGCAACAACCAGGCATGGCTAGGGCGGGAGAACCTCTCTAGGTACCGAACTACTGGACGCATGGATTAGGGGAGGCGATCAGACAGCTCGCACTCGACAGACATGCAACTCAATCTGTCGTGATGCCCCACAAGAGGATGCGGCTGAATCACTTGATAAGGCACCACCGGCAACGAGAAAGAGGCTAATTCTTTATTTCGTATTCTTGGCCCCATTGGTGAGTGGCCGCAAGCCAATCCACGAGGAGTGCTCTGTCAACTGCTCAGGCTATACCATTATTCAGTTCTCCGTTGACCTCACCTCTCTCATCAGCCGTGTCATCATCAGAGTTCATAAACTGCTGTCTTGCTATCTTCATCATAGATTTCGGAGTCTACATGATGTTCCCGGGGGTGAGTGATACAGATGGAGGGAGCAGCGGCACTCGAAGCCTGTTATGTAGGTGGTCCAACATTGGCTACTGTCTCGTGCTGACGGTGCAGCAGCAGCAGCAGCAGGCGGGTTGGAGTTGGAGACCCGCTACATGCGAGCACTGTACACTGCATTCGAGTGTGCGGTGGTACCACGCTTCATCACGGTCCTCATTGAGTTGGACATGGCCCTACGCATAATCCCGGTACGTTACAGCGTCCTCAACGATCGGTCGATTGAGTTGCCTCAGGCCGTGCTTGGACTAGTTCAAGTCGATAATACTGTTCAGGACTTGAGGTAGTTAGCTGTATCTCTCCCGTCACGATGCACTCCATTCAGTTCCATCCTCCCAATCTTACCTCACGATCATTCAGCCTACGAAGTTGACTATTCTCAGTAGGCTTTTTGCATTGGCTAACGTCGCTACATCGTCGTTCATTATCATCAGACTAATCCCGAGAATACGCAGGGCCATCAGTGCGGTATGGTCTATGGTGTTGCCACCTGCGGAGGTTATGAAGTGGTCCAAGATTTACGTTGGGACGTTGATACTTGCCTGGGTGGTGATCATTTGTAGCACTTTGGTGTATCGATCAAGTCAAGTACAACAAACAATAAGGAATAACAAAACGATTAAACAAAGTTGAACCGCTGAGCATTCTCACTGTTTGCTTGGCTAATAATAGATTCTTGTTGAAGTAACAGAGCGACTTGTGTTGTCTGAGTCGCGTATATTTAAAAACTCCCCACCTGGCTTTGTAACGCAAGAAGACGATGATGGTGCAATTGCATACACTAGAGTAAAAACTCATTCTTGACATAGTCAAGTTATGATGTCTCGCGTTGCTGTCGCTCAACAAAGTGTTATCAAAACCAGTCGGACACAGCTATTGTGACATTTTGAGGATGAGTTGCCTGTCTCCGAGTATGTTATTTACTCTTGCACAACTTGGCCAGAATTTACCACGACTTCGAACCCAGGGTAGAGGGAACGCGGCTACTTCTCGAGAGTAGCTGAAGGAGTGGTACGTCATTACGCTGACGGTGCTGATGCTTACTTACCAATGGTCCCACTTCTCGGACGTAACCATATCCTCAGTATGTGGAGCATTCTTCAGCGGGTTGTCCTTCAAGTCATAAACTCCGTCGGCAATTTGATCAATCTCATTCTTGATCTCAATGAGAGCATCACAAAACCTGACGAAAGGAAATATACGTGTAAATGGCCCTTACTGCTGAGCCCTACCTATCCAACTCGTCTTTGCTCTCACTCTCAGTGGGCTCGATCATCAACGAGTGATGTACTGGCCAACTCATAGTAGGGGCGTGGAATCCATAATCCATCAATCTCTTGGCAATGTCCTCCTCGACCACCTGCGAACAGCAGAACGCCATGCCATGGCTTCGACCATGCCGCCCTCCGGTTATACTACCCCTGTATGCTTGCGTATGTCCGATATGTCGATGATAAACTCATGACTGCATCTACCATTAGAGTTCACATGCATAAGAGGATAGTACTCCTGAGATTGTAAGGGTGTTGAGTACTACCAACAACGAGGCCTCCTCCTCACCTTGAGCCTAGCTGCCATGTAATTAGCGTTGAGTATAGCCATCTCGGCACTAGCCCGTAGGCCCTCCTCTCCTAGCATGTTGATGAACATCCATGGAATGGATGCTATGCCAGCCTGGCCGAATGGGGCTGCATTTACAGACCCTGCCACAGCAGTGTCAGTACCAGTAGGAACAACAGAGTGGGAAGGCATGAAGGGCCTGAGGATGATGTGAGATCCGTATTATAGTATCGAGAGAGTATCCCTACCGTAGATGCTCAGCTGCACAGATGGGCCCCATACCCGGCCCACCGCCACCATGAGGGATCGAAAACGTCTTATGCAGGTTAAGATGGCAAACATCAGCACCTAGAATAGAGGCTATGGCCGGCAAGCATGCAGATGGGTGATACACACCGATGGTCCCCGGTGAGGTAAGGCCTAGTTGTGCATTCATATTAGCACCATCCATATACACTTGTCCACCGTATTTATGTACTGTGTCACATATAGCTTTGATATGAGTCTCGAAGACACCTCTCGTGCTAGGATAGGTAATCATCAATGCTCCCAGTCTATCTCCTATCTCTGAGCATGTCCTATCGAGTACGTCAAGGTCCATACCATTGGGACCTAGGCACAACTACCGATGGCACTAACAAGAGGGGCTGTTGGTTCTTACCATCATCATCCAGCCATACTATCTCGAAGCCCATCATAGCCGCTGACGCTGGATTTGTACCATGTGCCGAGCGTGGTATCAGACACACGCTTCGTTGGGTATCACCTTGAGGAAGGACGATGGCAGGTGCTGGTGCAGCCGTGGGTCGGGGTATTCCCTACCTCGGGATGCATGGTACTGTCTAATGGCTAGCAGACCAGCAAACTCCCCTTGAGCACCACTGCAGGGTTGCAGGGAACACACAGCGAAACCAGTTATCTGCGAAGGACTACTGCTACAACAGGTGTTATATACGTATCGATACCTCCTCCAGGCTCCGCTCCAAGGACCTGAGTAGTTCGGTGTATCCCTCCATCTGGTTGAGGGGAGTGAAGGGGTGTGGGGTGGTAACTTCCTCTCTGACGAAGGGGCATAGATTGCACTGGGACGAGAGAGGGCTTCAACGGTGGCCTTACGGGACTATAGTATACATAGAGCTGGAAGAGTTCAACTTCATAGTACATGAACCGAGGGTTATCATGGACTTGGTGAGGGAGATATCCTGAAGGGCGATCGCATTGATGTCATGTATTTGTCATCAGGGTTTGAGGGGTACCTTGCTCTGTAGATGATAGAGATAACGCATAAGGTCAGTCTCCGTGACTATGGTGTTGAATATCTACACCACAATAACCACTGCCATCAGCTGCGCAGGACGGCCACTGACGATAGGTACTACCTTCTGTGACATGAATGGCTTGGTGCGCCGCAGTGACGATGGTATGAGGCCCAGATCACCATCCGATGAGTGCTCAACCTCCTCAAGGACAGCCGGGCATTGACCACCAGTAGCAGAGGCCACAACCTGAAAAAAATAACTGAGCTCGACAGACGTGGAGCGTTAGCCGTTAACCTTGAGTAAAGCCTCAACGTCCTGTACAGTATGTGTCTCATCAAACGTAGCAGATACTGTCGATGGATCCACCAGCCTCAAGTTCATGCCAGCCGCCACCGCTGCCTCCATAGCCCCAGATGCCTCCTCAGGCGACCCAAATTTCATGGAAACACAGTCGAAAAACATGTCCGGCGAGACGGCAGGGACCTGACGATGATGACGAGGATGCCCCATCTAGGTGCTGCTGAGTAAGGTTATCACCTTCATCTGTTGAAGTCCTGTGACGAATAGTTGACTTAGAGCATGTACCCTGGCGGCGATACGAGTAAGGCCCGACGGTCCATGGTATACAGCATACATAGCACTCATGTTAGCGAGCAGTGCCTGTGCTGTACATACGTTGGAGGTAGCCTTATTCAACCTAACAGAACCACCATTACGAGGAACCTCCACCGGGGTTGTCGAGTACTACCTGATATGCTGCTCCCTCGTCTGGAGTGTGAGCCTGTAGGCAGGGTTGCCTTGAGCATCCTCTGATATCCCCACCAGCCTACCCGCCATACGACGTGTATTGGGGGTTGTAGTAGCAAGGTAGCCAGCGGCCGGCCCACCGTACCACATGGGCACACCGAACCTCTGCATCGTGCCCACAACCACTTGGGCCCCCATATCACTTGGAGGCTTGCAAACAGTCAACGCTAGAGGGTCAGCTGCTACAGCTAGCACTCCCCCACTACCCTCCTTCAGGGCATCAGCGACAAAGGTGAAGTCACGGAGAATACCACGGGTATCGGGGTATTGCACAAACGCTCCGATAAGGTCCTTCCTCGTGAAGTCGTAAGAATCAACGTCTCCAATCTCAAGTGGTATCCCAGCCCATTTAGCTCGAGTCTTGACGACCTCTATGGTCTGTGGATGCATACTGTCCGACACGAACATGACCTTACGTGTACTGTTACCAACACCTGATCAACAGGATGATGTGGTGATGGTGTGGTATCGCTACTGCTACTACCTCGTTGTATCATAGTGACTGCCTCTGCAGCAGCAGTAGCCTCATCCAGTAAGGAGCAATTAGCCACAGGTAGGCCCGTTAGCTCGGATACAACTGTCTGGAATATTAACAGGGCCTCCAACCGGCCTGAGGGCAATGCTATTATATACTCGGGAGCGACCGCCCTTCTTCACTACCTTGGGATATCTCAGCCTGATAGGGTGTATAACTAGAGTACCAGGCGGGGTTCTCGGCGAGGTTACGGAGTACAGCTGTTGGTACTATGGTACCATGATATCTACGGCATACGATGAAACTGCAGACCAGCAGAGAAGACCCCTCACCCCTGGCCTATGAAGTTCTTGTATAGCTTGTTCTCCTTCATCATCTTCCTGAATGTGCTCAGGGCCTCACTCTCTGACTTGGCCATGGTGATGCTCAGGAAGCCAGGGTCACGCATGATGTGGCCTGATGAGCAAGCTAGAGCTGACAGGGCAGTACTATCGTACTTGGTATAGTTTCCTCGATGAGCTGCTCTAGACTGGAGGCACCGGCTACACGGCACATCTCCTTGATATCACTCTGACCACTGCCTATGTGCCGTGGTAGGAAGGTATCCGACCTAGGGTATGGATGGCTAGGTGTGATAACGGTGCTGTTACTGACTACTTATCGAAAATGCTTCCTGGGTGCAGTCCTGTATAATGCTTATCATTAGGAGAGAGGGACTTAACAAAATCATCAACAACAGAACTAGCCGACGAGGGGGCCTGAACCATTCGTAGGGCTGCACTGATGTCAACTGCATTGCCTCCTTACACTGTGGGATTGTCTAACACCCAAGCCTAATTGTGGCTTGGGGAAGTAGCTGCCAGCTTTGGAGACACCACAGGGCAGGGTGCATGCTGTGGTAGGTGCCGAGACGCTGAGGATATAGGAGGCCCCAACGCCTGGGCTACCGAGGGGCAGCAATGCCCGGGAGAGCATGGCGGCTGCGGAAACAGAACTGGTGACGAGAGGGCTGATACTCGGATGTTCGGCGGGGTGCGTGAGCGGTTGTAACGGTACTAAACCCAACTACACGCACTTGATAATAGGATAAGAGCAACCCTCTCACGAAACACTGTGAAAATGGTCCTATCTGCGCTTGGCCTTCTACTCCTCCACAGCTCTGGCCACCAGCTCGGTCACGGCTTGGCTCTTGGCACGCACACTCAACTTCAGCAGGCATCCACGGGAAGGATCAATACCAAGGAGGCACTTCACCAATACGGTCATACCACCTGATGACGATAGTTACTATAGCGTTGTACTGAGAGTAATACTAGGAGTACTACTACCAGCGAAGGTCCCACAAAGGAGGAGAGTATGTCCCCTGGCTGCCGTTTCATCACTGATCACGCCTGTTACGCAAGCATTATGTATGCACCGCAGCTGCATTATGGTTATTACCACTGCCATCACACGGCTCACAGTTAAGGGAGGTCTGAAGGCCCTTGATAGCCTGTTCTAGAGTCTTATATCCTAGGATATGCTTGGCTGTTGTCTCGCCGCCACCTTGAGCATGCATAGCCTCCCACCCTTGACGGAACTGCCCTGGGGGCAGACCTCTAGGAGAGATATGGTCACCGATGGTGAGGGTTATCTGAACAGGAGTAGGTTCATATGAGTACTGAACGACTGCTGCTGCTGCTGCAGTACATCTTCAACAGGATGCTCATCCTTATATCCTATATCATCACCATCCTCCTTCACCGTATACTCCAAGCATGCTCCGAACCTTGCACAGTGTATACCACCATCCATCTTCTGTAATACCACATACGCTGAAGCCGTCTGAAGTAAGACGAGTAGACGTGGTTGATCGGGAGAGGCAAGTATGATGAATATTACATCACCGTAAGTGAGAGTAGCTATACCAAGCTCTCCTATCTCTTGGAAGAGGCCATTGTCATCCACACCACTCAGCTTAACAGTTATATTATCCAGTTCCACGTCCTCTAAGGTGTTGGTGACGACAAACTCGAGGACCTAGGGCACGGAGGGATGGTAGTGATGATGACAGCCGCACTGCTCCTCCTCCTACCAGATATGACTTGAATATATGCTTTCTGCCTCTAACACGATACTCAGCCTCTTGTTCTGTGAGCATCTGGCCACGACTCGAGTGCAGGAGGGGTCCAAGGTCCGATGATGATATCTGAGTGAGGGTGGTGTACTACTATGAAGAGCAAGAGAAAGGGCGCTTACCAAGGGAGATAGGGCGTTCAAAAACTCCTGTTGAGCATCACCATAGGAGGCAGCACCATTACCAGCACCTATATGGAAAAGTAGCCCTTAGCTATTGCGTGTTGTTTCTACCATTGCCTGATCCACGAGGCCCTGAGCCAGTACTAGCCTCAGTCTCGCTAGCACCACCAGCAGCAGTAGAGGGCTTAGCACCGCCCATCCGTGCTATAGCCCCCTGAGAGGCAGCGGCAGCAGAGGCTTCCATGGCCTGTTGACGTTCCACCTCCATCTAACAAGCAGGGGCAGGTACAACCGCTGGCACCTCCATGACACTACTACTAGCACTACCTCTCTCATCTGAGCTCTGTAGGCCTCGGGCGTTGGTAGGATACTGGTGTCAACCTCCTTGTCCTGGGTGTTAGGATCCGACATTTGAGCCAGCATACTGTCGTATAGGGCATCTACATAACATACCCAATAAGCACCTACTAGTAGCTTCCACTGTGCACCCACCGATAGAGAAGGGTAATTCCTTCTCAGTCAATAGGACTTCTAGATCCTCAGTAGCCTCAGTGGACTCAGAACCAACAGGGGACATAGCATCCTTCAAGGTGGCGGTATAAAGGCGAATACGATCACGGACCTATGGCAGCTGATGGGTTATAATCCGTCAGTGATGCTGATAGTACCTCATCATCATTATCCTTCTCCGCGGTCTCTAGAAGGGTTACTATATCTGCACGCAGTGATGGTACTGCCAGACCGATCTTGGCAAGAGCATCCACAGCAGCTCCGCGAACCACCGCATTCTCCAAGATAAGACGGTTATAGATAAACCTAGAGTGATGATGTCCACCGAGATAGAGCGGTAGCACTACTCACCTTATGTACTTCTCCGGATGCTCTGTAGAAGGCACATGGCCGGCTAGGAAGGTGAGAACCCGACAGCATAGGGCTGGGTACTCACAATCCTCGATAAACTCACACAGATGGAGGAGGCCGAGATCAGTGGCAGCAGGCACCTACACAATGAGGGACTTAGGCTGGTTATAAGAGCAACCGCATGATGAGGCGAGTAGTCGGACAGACAGCGACTTCCGACCAAGAATGGTACTACCTGACTAATGACCAAGATAATGGTGTCCACGAGCTCCTTCTTGAACTCGTGGGAGCCCTCTTCCCGCAGGCTGGATGACAGGAATCCCATCAATACACGATGCTTGGAGGGATACCTAGGGCAGCCAAGTGACGCCACACCAGCGACTACCGCTGCAGGTGGGGACTGTTACTGTATGCAGAGACTCCTAATGGCCCGTACAATGTCCAACTTGTAGACATCGGATATATCTGACAATCATAGAGCATGTCTGATCGAGCAGGACTGATACTAGGAAGGCCAGCAGGGTTGTCGTGGTTACGATCTCATAGCGGCCAACGCACTACCAATGAGATCATACACAACGACTCTGTGATTTCGCGCGAGTACACACGCCAAGGGAGACAGGTGATACCACACCATTATTATTACCGCTCATGAGAGTCTGTATTTGTTTGACCAGTTTATCAATATTAGCCTCTTGGCCAGTCTTGAGCAACGTAGTCAGGGAGAGAGTGGCAATGTTACGATTGGAGTCGGACAGTAGGGGCTCGATATCGCTGTTACACCTCGATACCACTCCAGGACGAGTCTTAGCCAGGTAGTTCAAGCATCGGATGGCTGCAAACCTGAGGCACCACCAGGCAATGTCTGTACCGAGCAAAGCCTGCCTCAAGTAGCCCTACCTAACGACTGGCTTGGGGGAGTTCAATAATACTTGCATGACAGCCATAGCCGAGGACATGTCGTAGACCCTGATGGCGATGCATAGATGCCTCACTGGAGCGAAGGTGGTAGCACTACCCGTTGCAGATGATGGTCTGATTAGCCATCGATGCCGCTTGACGTGGGTTCCTCTTGATCTCCACATCAGCCAGTTCAAAAAAGGCCCTGGCCGCTTCGAATTGTACCTCCAAGTTAATTACAGGTGAGAAGGACTCGAGTACAGCAACCCAACACTACCATCTCCGATTTGTGGCGAAGGCACGTATTCAAAAAGTTGAGGAGCTGCCTCTCCACCATCATATCCTGATCATGGGCGACCAGGGCTGCACCTGAAGATGAGTGGGCCTCATACCAACACTACCAACACTAACAGTACTACCAGTGTAACGAATAAGGGAGCAAACAGCCATAGGGCTCTTGGGGGGTGCCTGACCCTCAGCGGTGAACTGGCCCAATACCTTCTGTAGAGCTAGACGATCGTTGCCTGAACAAGAGCGGTACTTAGGTGATGATAAGGAGCGTTGATCTCACGTTTGATGTCATAAAGGAGGGCTAGGGCATGATACTGCACCATAGGCGAACTCGTGTTCTGGGCTGCAGACTGGACCTCCGATACCCACCTACGACGACAGGAACGGTCCCTACAGGTGCTGTGGTGCCGACTATGATGGTTACCTCCTCACGAGATCAGGTACTGTATTCATAAGCTGCATACCACAGACCAGTGCAGCACTTTGGACGAAAGCACACTTATCAACAATAGCTGACAACAATACACAATACCCAATACACTACCTGTAGGATACCTTACCTGACTTGAGATACCTATCGACCTGGGCAGCCATGTTAGGGTCCAATATACGACTCAATACTCGTACGGCGTTGGCACGGTAGGAGTCGTTGGTGGACTGCATATCCTTGGTCAAGCATGATGTGACGATAAAAACCTAATAAAGACGATGACCATATCTCAGGGAGATCGAGGAGTATCTTTCCTACTTCCGTCTCACTAGGATGAAGATTCTTCAAAACTAGGTATACCATCCTCCGTAGTTTAACATTATTGCTTTGGAATAGTTTAGTAATACCAAAGAACATGTCCGTGAGCTCAGAGCCATTGAAGTCTTCACCTTGTGTGATCAGGTACAGGATCTAAGGCGGCCAAGGGCAATAACAAAAGCAAAGGGCTCATAGAGGACCTACCTTAGTGATGAGCTTACAGCACTTCACTGTATCGATAGGGGTGTTGTTGAAGATACGGGTCTCCTGTATGACCGTGGCCTTCTCACATTCCCAAGGATTGCCTGAGTGTACTATCAGCCTGGATAGGTATGGCAGGAGTATTGTTATCATTACTACCACCATCGTCCTTGCCATCAGTATCCATCTTGAGGTTATCCTTTAAGGCCTCCTTCACCTTCTCCTTTATGGCGTCCACATTCATTTTAACAACAACAATAACAAAAGCCAACAGCAGCACATGTGACGATAAACAACCTCGTTACACTCGGGAGAACTAGCAGCGACTACGCCACCAACCACAGCAGCAACAGCAGCGCACTATCAATCTTCGTCGTGATGAGTTTTGTTACAGAAAAGTACCCCTACTAGGAATCGAACCTGCGCGAAAAATTGATTTGCCCCGAACTCTGCCATCAGTGACTTTATCGAAGCAAATGAAACTGGTATATTACACGGAGTAGTAGAGGAATAATGCAGCGACAAGAGGAAGAACAAATCAGAGCAAACAACTACCGGACTAAGGCTAGAGACCCTCATACAATCTAACAACAACATCCAGTGGGGTAAAGACAAAAGGGCATGTCAAGAGTCTAGCGTCCTCTTTACAGCTACCAGAGGAAGTGGGGAACCATTGGCATACAATAGGAGTAGCATAAGGAGGAGGTCTGCGCCTCTTGGGGTGCTCCTCAGTGGTGGCCTTAGCAGGCGAGGTATTATCTTCTACCCTTACAGTAGATACTGCACCGTCATGTTCCTTTTTCTTCCCCGTCAATGAACCACCAGTACAGGATGCTGCACTACTGCCTGTCTTCAACAACCCAACATCTTTATATTTCTCTAACCGTTCAGGAGGATACTTCGACACAGCAGAAACAATGTTACTAACCATCTTAGGGAGGGTGGACTCAGCGACATGTCTCTCCAACCAAGCCGGCATTGAGGTGCCAACCCTAGGGTCCTCGTAGTAGTAGAGACAGTACCGGCTCTGCAGAGCTGATGACTCTTGACGTGGTGTATTGGGCTTTACACAAGACAGGCTGATGTAGTCCGTTACACGAACTGAACTATCGTCTTTCCTGCCTGCCTCCTGCAGACCAAGTGAGAGCATGGCACGAGTATCGCTAGCTGGCAGTACTAGAGGGATCTGACGATACCGATAGAGCCTAGGGGAGAAGGGCCAAGGCCACTTGGACTTCCACACCAAGGTACTGCTACCGTCCTCCCCTTCATCCTCCTTCCTTGCCCCCTCAAACGTAGCATCCCATGAGGGCCTGTTGTCTATGTCAACATTGAGGGCATGGAACTGAGCAGGGGCCACTGCGATATCCCCAGTCATCATCCACTGGGGGGTTGGGCTCCTCTTCCCTCCTTCAGTCATCAACTCCTTCCGCCATATCGTGCAAGTGTATTGGCCATCCTTCTCAAGATACCCGAACTTCTGCCAACCACTAGCGGCCAGGAATGCATCAGGATCAGCATCCATCTCATCAGACACTAGTGACAATGCATCACCCAATAACGACTTCACCCGAGGAGGTAGGGCCAAACCAGCTGGAACACGAAACTCCTCATCCAGTCGCCCAGAGCTGGCCTCGTGCACCGCTGCGGCCGGCACTTCTGCTTCATTGCCTTCCCCCGACCCCAGTGAGAGGTCGGCTGTCATGCTCTGATCCATGGTACTAACCTGTGTATCGGGGTTTTCACTATGAGTGGGTGTGGCAGGAGATGCATGGGCCTCCTCTACAGTAGCAGCAGCATACTTATCGAACGGATCCACTGGAATAAGAATCTTCTCAGAGGGCAGTGCAACAGCCGCAGAGGGAGGTAGTAGCGTATCTTTAGTCGGCCAGGGTACCAGTTGCCATGTAGGCAGGAATGACATGTGCACTGGTGCCTTGAGTAGTGATGACTGAGGGGCCTCTGCTTCTTCCTGGTGCTGGTCTGCCACCGCCGATGCCGGTCCAGGGTTACCGTGATGCTCATCACTACCGTCCTCAACTGCCCCGGACACCCCCTCCATGCGGCCCTTGTTGACGTTAGCTTTCTTGCTATCCTTCCAAACCTCGTGTACTACCACCGCCCCCACAGCCATACCCAGCATCAGCTTTTGCCGCACAGACGGCTTGCCCAGACGATAAAGCATATCCATAAACTCACCACTGGAAGACCATCGCCATCGATGGTGGTTATGAGACAAAGCGCTCTTATGATAGTTACAGTACTGGCGGGAATGCCATGATAAAACAACCATTATCGGAAAACCTAAACTAGAGGCAGCCTAGACCATTGCCTACTGCATCAACACAACAGTGGTGGTCATGTGGCTGTGAGTAGAAATGGGTATGAGGAACTGTCCCTTCTCTCTAGATGATTAATATTCCTGTGGCAACTGTAACAAAATATCAACATCAACATCATCTGCGTTCAAATCCTCAGGGCCCATTACAGGAGAGGCCTCTTTAGGCGCCTCGGGACGGGAGGGATGAATATTATACAAAAAACGGCATCATCCAACTCCCACCAGTAGAATAGAACCCTGAATAACACCACCGCAGTGGATATACGCCGAGGCCAAATCGGTAACATAATCTTCGTCACAGGTGGGGATGGCAACAAAGTCTTGAGTCGATGCAGCAGGTGGGCGTCAGCTCGGCTACGGCACAGCAGAGAAGCGTAGGTGATACCAAAGCGCAGGTTAACAAAACTCTTGGTGATGCTTCTCGCAGTCACCGCATCGGTCATACATTGAGGTAGAGGGCGGCAGCAGCCGCAGGTATGGGAATAGTAGCACTACTACTACTGTTGTAGGGTTGCACCGGGACAATGGCGGCACTGCTGCAGCTGTACTTCACGTTATCCTTATCAGTACCACCAGGACTCTTCATCAGAGGCGAACGGCACAGCGGACAAGAGCTCACAGCAGGAGCATCGCTATGCCGTCGCCTTCTCCTATCGTACTCATCATGTGCAATGACTTCCTTCATACAATTCTCATGAAACTCGTGACCGCACGACTTTAACTTAACCCAATTACCGGCTATTGATTCATCCTGCAGGCATACCGCACAGGTGTCCTCATCCGTTGGTCTACTCTCCACATCAGCAACACTATCCAATAACAACGCGGCGCGAGCGTTGGCCTTCGCCGTCCTCATTCTTTCCGCCTCAGTAATGCGACGGTTTCGGGCCACTTGTTTTCGATATGAGAGGTACCGAGAGAGAGCGAAGGGTACGAATACCCAGGCAACTAGTACCGCTATAATGGCTACTCGGCCGGTACCAGAATTACTTATCAGACTCAACAATAGTACCAAGGCAACGGAGGTCCAGACGAAGGCTAGGAATGGCCTCCGTGCGAAAAGCCGCCGGACTGTATCATTCATGCAGCAGCAGCAGGTCGGAGTAGCGAATCGAGAGGGAATTCTCTCTGAGTAGAGGTAAAGTCACTACTCGGCAGCAAGAAAGTTAAAACTGAGAAGACCGGCATGTTGTGAAACACGGAGATACTAATCCCACTCATTCAAAGGTCAATCCAAAGCGTGTCACCTCGACCACCAAAGCGACGAAAGAGACCCTCTTCGAGAGATGACTACGCGCCTTACTCATAGTACTGTATTGGTGACCTAAGGCGACTACATTTTAGCAATAAGCATCAAGGAAGTGTGCCAACGGCTGACGACGCAAGTGGACAGCTGCATACCTAGGACCCGGGTAGTGTGTTGCGCTTTGAAGTTGGGCCGCAAAAATGCAAGGGAAATGAAGTGATCCGAGGAAGAATCTCGCTCGCCCGATAATTTCCCGGCACGCGTGCTGCTGAATCTACAAGAGTTCATCGTTGGCTGCTATGAGCAGCCCGTCTCCGCGAGATCAACCTCGTAAGGCCTGGTACGGTGGCCAGCACTGTGTATGTGGCTGCTTAGGAGAGTAGAGCGTTCGATAAAGGCACCCGTTTCAGCGCCCACGGAAGTATCGAATTTATCTAGTGCCAAAGACGGGGCCCGAAATAGTCGTAGATCATGCCAAGAACACTGTGTGAGGGCAGTCTCAGCCTGCTTAGCCACCATTCGAACGCAAGCATCTCAAACAGGGGTCTAGACATCTTCGACACAATGAACATGCAACACCAGCGATGACTGGTGACCAGTCAGGAAGTCTTGATAAAATTAGATAAGCAAGCGTGGCAACAACGAGCCTCATCACTGCTCACTACGATTCTCTTCCCACTCCTCAAGTTGATCCTGGATTCTCTCAGCATTGTCTTTAACGAAATCAAACAGCCAATCAAGGTCACCACGTACATACTTCCCATAGGGGTGGAAGGCAAGGAAGTGATATATTGTCTCGCATGTACGAGTGTTGTACCCTGAACTCCAATCAATCTTATTGATAAGAGATTTCGTAGCGTTTCCTTTCAGATGAGCCAAGGGTGAGAACGGGCCTTCCTTGAGGAGCATTTCCTCCGCCCGGCTTCTCTCTTCAGTACCCCTCGCCCCAACCTCGATCTTCGGATACCCACCATCGCGGGACGCATGATACGAGGATGCTTTCACGACTAGCTGATTCTCGTCCTCCCTGAAGGCGACGAAGGTGAAGCCAATCAGGGGTATCGAGACAAAGATAATTCGCGTCTTACTCAACAATCAAGTTACGACGAATGGGAACGTCGTGCGAAAGGGCTTTGATGTAAGTGAAAGCTTCCTGCTCTCTGTCTAGGTGAATCCAGAGATGCAGTCCTTCCTTGATATACTGCCATTTAAGAAAACAAAGATCGCCATTCTCCTTATTATGGACATACTGCACCTCTGCCTGACAGTTCGGATCCAGTTCAAGACATGACCGTCAAGTCGTAGGATAAACCAGCTGCAGGCTGCTCAAGACTTACAGTAGCGTCGGTCGCGTACTCCCCGAATTTAACAGTATCCTCGTTCACCTGCAGGCAACTCTAGACGAACGAAGCATCGAGGTGGGTTGTATAGGGCTACTCACCTCTAGAGCCTTCGGCTGTTCACCACTACTATGGAGAGCCTCGAGAGAAGATGGCATGAGGAGAAGGACGGTCATCGAGTTACGGCAGATGGTAGTCATTGTTATAACAAGACCAATAAGAGGATAACCGCAAGAATTATCCACGCTATTCGCCGTGCCTCGACACTATCGAGTTGGCAGCTCGATGGATGCTCGCCTACCAGCTTCTCACTTATTCTTCCCTTTCCCATAACCCCGCACCTATATGCCTGCAAAGGAGTGAAAGTGGAAGATCAGCCACCTAAGTTTCCTCGAAACTTTGAGGACCGAAGTATTGGGCCGGCATGGTTGAGCTCTTGCAAAACAGATGATGGAAAGACCGACGCTCCTAAGACTTGCGCCTATTATAGATGGAGGTTCATGCTTAGCCTGTAGCAAGCCCAAGCGAACGGAATAACTTCATGGAAGCGGGAAATCATCGTTCGTGCGCCCATTGTTCTCGCGCCCCCCGCTGATCGGCATAGAAGAAAGGCCACCTACGCCGGCGCTCAAATTTTCCGCATTTCGAGCGCACTCCACTCTCTGGCGCATCGAGATGAAACCGTTCGCCGTAAGTAACTCCTCTCACTTCTCGAAGGCACACATCACTGACGCGCAACATGTAATGCTTCTCCGAAACGTCATTCCCCCTCGGGCTGCCTATGCTTCTTCTCTCTCTTCAAAGGCTGCACCTCTAGCCCCAACGACCGAAACATAAAGCTCATCTCCCGGCAGGTCTCCTCGTAGTTCTGTGGCGCAGACGTCGTGCCGAAGTGTCCGCCTTCTCCAGCCTTGTGGATCCGTACCACTAGATTCTCGGCTTCGGTAGCAGTCCGAAGCCGTTCCGCCCATTTCAGTGGAGCCCAATAAGGCACTCTCGAGTCATCAACAGCGCAGGATAGGAAAATGGGAGGGTAGGTAACCGATCTGGTACTGCTTCCACCATCTGAGGTCACCACACAGTCGTTACCACTACTATACCGATAGATCTGCTGCTTACTACTGATGATGTTATGGTAGGGCGCATAGCTCTTCATAGCCGCCATTGCATCTGGATCCCTAACAATATCCCCCCATTCCTCCTTCTCGTGTTGAGTGAGAGGTAGAGTATCGTCCAGCATACACGAGAGGGGATCAAGGAAAGGAACCCGAAGTATCTGATAAAACCATTCAACAAATCCTGACACTGAGATGGTCGAGGGCGTACCGCAGCACCGCCTATCCACCGATCGCCCCATAGATTGAGGTGCTCTGCCAGAATGAGCCCCCCGGCGGAGGCTGCCGTTGCACAGAGCAGCTCCGGGCGCGTGACATCATTAGCGACGAGCCACCTCAAACAATCCTCGAAGTCCGTCAGTGACCGGTGTCGGCTTGAACTCCTACAAAGGGAATCTTCGCAGTGCGACTAGAAAGGTGTATTACTTAGCCTGTTGATGCCATGCTGCACCTCTCTCCCCTCCACCCCGGACATGCGCCCATGCCACATTCCAGCCTCTAGAGATCAAGGATATTGTCCTCGGATGCCAGGCTGCTTCCAATACCGTGCCGTATACACCATACCTATCGTAGGAATCCAGCGAGAGAAAAGGGGCTTCTCATTAATTCTCGGGGGTGAGGGCCTTACACTTGCACGAAAGTGGGGGCCGGCTGACCGACACTTGCCGCTGGTGATGCCAGAGTGAGTAGGATATCTGCTGACCCATCACTGGAGGGGACCCTAACCTGACAAGCATGTCCTGAATCGTTAAGTACCGCCTCATAGTACGAAGGGGTACGGAAAACTGTGAACACCCCTACAGTACTGCTCACCCTTTCCACAGTCATTTCCGGTTCTCGTTTGTATTGATACTCCCTGCTCTTAGTGGCCTTAATTTTGAACTCAGTCATATCATAGTCCAATGCAACCCCAGGTATAGCAGGAGAGGAGAATATCAGTCGTGAGCTCTTTGCGAAGAAGTCGCCATTAACGCCTAAGTCTCACACGTTGCCCTCAAACCACCTGACGGTCTCTATTCCTACCCAGTTCAACCGCTCCCACTTTGAAGCGTCCAACGAAGGGAAATCGGAAGGCGTCGTCGACATCTGGGTGCAGATCGACTTCGGTATTGATAAGCTGCGCCGCCGTCGGTGCCTTCTCCATGGTCTCCGATAAGGCCTCCTCCACTACGTGCTCGGTTGCAGTGGACTCGGGGTCCCTCCGCTTCAAGGCCTCATAGTCAGCGAGCTTTCTAGCAGCTTCCTTCTCAGAAGCATCATCCGGTGCTCCAGAGATGACCTTCGAGAACATATCCTCAACGGTCTCCTGCGGTGGCTTCTCCCGCAGGTCCAACACCTTATCGGTCGGGTCCTGAACCACGACTATTGACAATGTAGAACGTCGCAGTCTGTAGAAACTTACATGGTGCTTGGCACGATGCTGCATGAGGTGGACGAGTGGTACGAACGCAGTCGGCTTATCCTTCTTCACGTGGTCCGGTGTACCACACTGGGTGTCCTCAAAGTGTACGGCCTACAGAGGTGCCTAGTGGTGGCAAGCCAGAAGGAAGATGCCCACCTCTACAGCAGGCTCCCCCTCCATTCCCCAGCCATACAGCATGAGGCATCGATCGAACATATCAATATCGGTGATAGACATCTCGTCTGGGGTGTGGAAGTGCTCCCATGCAGCCTCTCCCACACCATTGCTGATGTCAGCTAGACTAGCCCTGTAGACCGCGAAGTCCGGGTTGCTCTCGTTGGACACGGCATAGATGTAGCCCCAACGGTGCTCGCAGTAGTACTCAACACCAGAAACAGGAGCCTTCACAGGCTGAGGCATGCCCTCCTCGGAGTCGCTCGATATCACACAGACTCTTGATGTGGTCTTGGTAACAGCGGACATGAATATAACTTTACCATCCTTGCTCTTGAACACATCAACATACTCCGCTGGATCAGTGCTCTCAAAAACAACCTGCATCATCATTATGACTACGCCTAAGGCCATCACATGGAAGGACAATCACCCACCTCGTGGACGCTGCCATCGATCGTTCTGCGGACGACCCTCCACGACCTCAAGGTCTCCGGGTCCAGCTCAGTGTAATAGAGCATCTCCTTACCAGGTATATACGTTACCTTGTCCACCCATTCAAAATTCCGCACAAGCGGTATCTGAGACTTGCACGGTTGCTGCCATCTTCCCGGCACAGCATCGTACTTCGGGATAATGTGTGGGACCCCCGCCTGGTACGTGTCGGAAGATTAGATCGAAGCGCTCATCGCCAGTAAAGTCTACTACCACCCCAACGAGGGAGTTAGAAGGGGCAAGCTTCACCGCTACTACTTCTACATACCTGTGATAAGAGCATCTACCAATCCACAACATCACAGGATGACCTACGTGCCCTGGCCACGCTCTCGGACTAGCTCCCTCGTACAGAGCACCACTTCCTCATCAGCGGCGTGGGCCCCGGCACCAGCCACGGACGCAGGCACACGACAGAAGCGGAGGAACTGCAGGCGGTCCTGGTCTAGCTCTTCCTGTGAGGTAGCGCTGTCGTCGGAGCCAACCATTCTCTGGAAGTACAAGTAGCCTACGGAGGAGTTACGTGGAGGATTGGTAATGGTGGCAGTTACCCTTGTCCTCCTCAGGTGACGATGTGCCCTCAGGCACCAACATGTCCGAGGCCTCATCGTAGAGTATCTTCTCGTATTCAAGACCTTTAGGGTCAGAAAAATACCTATCGAGGAGGACGTGAGCAAGCTGACAAATCCGTTGAGGTTGTCGGAATCATACTCATCAGCCAGGTCGTTCTCAGCGTCTATGATGTTCTGTACAGGAAGGGAGGTGGTAGGGTCCGCCACTTGCATGAAGGACCAAGGATCATCGGCTGGATTGATGGCGCTCGGCCTGGGAGCGTGGAATATCTGGCCTGATGAAACGGTGACCGGTAGAGACCCTCACCAGGTTACCTCTTAGCTGAAACCTACCCGCATGCCGCCCGGGGGCTGCTGCTCCTGCCTGGCGGGTCGCGGGACCAACCACACCTGCACTGCGCAGAGCCCCATTGAGTACTTGCCGCATCTTCATCGCCGATGATGATGACATGAGAGCATAGAAACTAGAGGACTGCCAAACTGAGAAGGGTGTCGAGCATTGAGAGACGAGTTGTGCAGAGAGCTGGCGGATCGCCGAAGCAGCAACATCAGCTGCTGCTGCTGCTGTTGCCATCAGAACGCAGCCAAATTGAAGTGTTTGGAAGCTCATGGTTTGTCCACTGGTTTGAATTCTCTGCGGCACATCGGACATGGCTTCTGCTCGTTAATCCACCTGATAGTATAGCCTTCGAGTTAGGGAAGAGATGGTACTGACCTCGATATGCAGTGGATGTGAAAATGATGACCGCATTCTCCCCACACTGGAGGGCAGTCATCCCCAGGTATCCTGCACTCCCCACACGTGGCATCGAACGGCTGGCAGCAGATAGCACAGTCATCCTGCCATAGAGCACTCACTGGTGGGATGATCCTCATCATCATGATGGTCGAACTGTTCGAACAGCTATGGTTACGAGCGCCTTGCCTCAGCGGTCTTCCACTTCCATGCAGCTACTAGCGTGGATCTTCTTCACTTTAATCTTCATATCACCTCCTGCTGATGAGAGCTTCAAGAACTTTAACAGGCAGAGTGCTAGACTATCCTTATAAACGCTACACGGTTGATAGCAATAATGACAAGGGGAGAACTGCATGGCCATGATAACGACGATGACGACGATGTTGGCCCTAGAGTATATCTAGCTTAGTGACACTCTTGTACGGGTTCCTCTCTGGAGGGAACCATGTGGGGCAGTCCGCTCCGTCACGATGGGTTACGTTGAAGAAGCCCAGGCACCTGATAAGCAACTGTACCCACTGAGGGTGGCTCATCCCTACCAGCTACGATTCTCTGGCTTCTGAAGGTACTGCCAGTGTGACGTAGGCTCCAGATCGACCAGGCAGGTATACTGTATCACAAGGCTGAATAAAGGGGGGCATCCATTGACGTAGGAGGTAGCCCGCCCCCCTTGCCCCTCATCCTTCGCCCTCTGCCATGCTGTGTTAACCTCCTTGAACCCTGTGTCATCGGCAAGCAGCCAGTTACGGCAGTTGGCTATTCTAATAACGACAAGGAGATACCCTCACTCGTGGAACCCTGGGCGTACTTGTGAAAGTTCTTGATGTCGTTATACGCTCCTTCAGCTGTATGGCTGCCGTCAACAAAGACGAGGTCGCAGCGCAGGTCGGGATACTTATCGATTATGTCTGGTAGTGCATAATAGCTGTCACCGAGGACGTACTCGAACCTGGATGATGGGCGCAGCAGTGTCGAACACATCCGGTGTAGGTTCGGAATGACCTGTTCGGGAAGAGCTGTGCAGCGAGGCGTAAGTTGTGCATGGTGTACTCAAACTGGCCCAGGTCGAAGGTTATCACCCTTGCAGACGGGTTTGCTATGAGGAACACCTGCAGTCCTAGTAGTCGACTAATTTCCAGTCTATGCCCCTTCTCCCTACTGCTGCGCTGTGGCCAGCGTTGAAGCCTGTTTCGCAGATCGTGTTAATCCAGGGGGATCTCGCCACGTCGAAGAACATCTCCAGCTGGTAGTCAGACTTTGCTATGTTACCCTCGCGGTACATGAAATGCCTACAGGAAACCTCGTACCATGTACACCTGAGCAGGCTTCACTATAGCCCACCTTCGACTCTCCCGATCGAACATGAGGGCCAGGGACCTGATACGGCAGGCTAGGCTCGGCTGCAGTGGCGTTACGAAACCCACTTGGCATTGTCGAGAGTTGATACCCTCTACCAATCCTCAGCGGGAACCCGACTGATTTGTGACAGGAAGGCCAACAGAGGGATGATGCACAGTGTACAGGAGGGCATTGGGATAGACACACCCTAACTGGACCGCAGGCCCTGCCGCTGAGCAGCATGAGGGAAAGCTCTGCCCCCCCAATGAACGCACGGGTAGGCTAGAGAGGTCGTTGTAAGTGACGTTGCCGTTCTGTAGATCGCCGTCCTGATCGCGAAGGGTCCCAGGCCAACAGAAGCATACTGAAGAGAATCCGAAAGTGGCAAGAGACTAATATTCATACAGCATGGTACGTAGTGGTAGCAAAAAGGTACAAAGGAAACTAGACATTAGCATCTCTCGAAAACCTTGTACAAGTCATCCAACTCCACTAATTTACGAACAATCGGTGACAGTGTTGCCTCGGCACTCGGTTCCCATCGATAAGGGGCCTTGAAGGGGGCGGGGTGCAACACGTACTTCAACCACAGTTGCTGTAGAGGGGTGCACAGTGGTAGCGCCTGAAGGACAGCTGATGCATGTCCCAGGTCGTTCTCCACAACCACGGCTCACTCGGTGGTGTTAGCTTGACGCTTTCCTGCACAGCCCACACTCCCAATATCCGGGCTAAGGCATCTACTTGAGGGTCGCTGATCTCTCCCTCGGGGACTTGAGCCCAGATACGGACCAAGAGCCTGGCAACAGCGACCTCAGCCTCAGTACTGTCGTCCGGGAATGGCACGAGGACGTCTGGGACCCTCTCGATAACCTGGGATGGGTACTGGCGTCGACGAGAGCCCTAGCAAAGGTACTCACCACACCTGCCTCACTGTTCGAGTTCAACACTAGCCCAACCTCAGCAACCAGTGGGAGTATTTCCGGTGTCGTGAGCCTGTTGGCGATGATACGTGCCTTAGAAGGGTCCAGGGAGAGGCTGTCAACCAATATAGCATCCATATTGAGATGCAGGTTGGTGACGTCCCTCGATAGGGAAGGGCTGCCCCAACGGCACAATACCTGATCAAAGACTGCAGTGGTGGCGCCCTCTCTCGGCTAGCCTTACTTGCTGATAGGCTGCCTCCATGAGGACTGGACCGCCTTCTACAAGGAAGAGCCCTCTCTTGTGCTGTACCAATAGCCGCAACTCTTCCTTATCATCATCGTCCAATGGCCCAACCCACACACTATGGGTGAGCGAGTCGGACAGATTCTCACTTGAAGAAGTCCAGGCCGCTTCAAGCAATACTCTAGCACTCCCACAGTATCTCGCAACCGATATCCCCTCCTCGCCATCGGTCTCACCACCATCATCAGAGGGCTGTTGCTGTTGCGTATACATGTGCATGGTAGTGAGGGATGCCTGAGTACTATCAACCCGAACTGGTGCCGCACTAACCATACTTGCTGATGAGGACGAAGAAGAAGGTCTTGCCCACTTGCCGCTGCCGACCACCGCAGTATCTCCTTGTGATCGTCGACTGGTGACTGGTACCGTGTAAGTCCTAGAATAATGATGACCCTTGAGAGTGGCATCCAGGAGAGCTTGGAGCTCCTCAATCAGCGACTCCATATGGCTGATGGTGACATCCTTCTTAGTAGGGTGCACGTTAACATCGACATGCTCTCCGGGTATATTGAAAGACAGGTGTACCGCGGCGGGCTTCTGACCTTTCGGAAGATACCTGTCATAAACATACAGTCACCTGCCCAGCCTTAGTGCGACCAGGGGCTACACTCCGGAGAGCGATGTAGAGCCTCATCACCGTCGGGTAGTGAGGGCTTCCTACCTAGCGTATGTATCCCCTATAGCCTTCCGTAGGGGCGTACACTCGACAAGCCTCCCATTCATGAAGATGGTACACCATCCACCGGTAGAGCCTAAGGAAGGAGGCACTCCACCATAGGCTATCACGGTCGGCGGATGATCTTACCACCAGAGTAAACCGTATGGCGTTGAGAGCCTCTGTAGTAGGTAGCAGAGTTGCCGTGAGTGAGGAACCCTCGTACTGATGCTGCGTACGCTCCCCCACCGACTTCAAGATCAGTGTCGGGCAGTGTTATAAGGTCCTTAGCAACTCGGTCGCCGAGGACGAAATGCAGCACCTTCATCTGCTCATCAGCTTCCCCACCTAGCGCGGATATGAACCGAAGGAGTGTGCCTGTATCCTACCGGGACTGGACATATCCGCCGAGCCATGGCGGGCATTGCGGCACGTGAAGGCTATTGTGTAGTACTCAGCAGCGAACCGAGAGACCTATCGAGTTATGTGCACCCGAGGGACCATAGCTGATGTTAGTACAAGGTCCACGATACGGGCGTACTCCTCCGACTGGGTATTCATGAGAGAACGCCTGCGGGTGGGTAGATTATAAAAAAGGTCAGTGAAGTGGACTGAAGGGAATATCCTTCCTGATGGCATCAAAACGCTCATCACCGTACTTGTAGTCCCTGGAGTAGCAGCAGTAGGTTGGGCTGCACCAACGGGCTCCCCGTCCATGTACTCACACCGGTACCCTACCTGGGAGTCCTAAATGGAACTTCTGCATCGAAAGATACATTCCAGGGCACGTTCTACCAGTACCTCCGTCATCGTTGTGACTGTGAGCCTTGCTACATGGGATATGGACGCCAGAGCCTCTCCACGGAACCCATGGGTCATGATGCTCTGGAGGTCCTCGAAAGACCGCAGCTTAGAGGTTGTGAAGCGCCTGAGAAGTCTAGCCGCTGCAGCAGAGTAGCTGACCGCTGCTGCCGCTCGGAAGTAGCATACTTGCAGAGTATTGGGAGGTCCTCCTTCTGTATGCCACAGCCATTGTCAGAGACAGTCACTGCACCGTTGGCGCTGAAGAGGACCTGTGGGTCGTTGGATGGCTGCCCCCACATCAACCAGAGCGACTGAGACCTGTATCCTAGTGGAGCCAGCATCGATACTGTTCTCTATGAGCTCCTTTACAGCATTCACTGGTCTGGCCACAACCTCCCCTGCTGCTATCCTATTCACAACGACATCCGGTAGCTGTACGATAGGCCGAGGCTTTGGCCGATGGTCCACTGGAGCCGTCGGGCTAGACTCTGTCATACAGAGTAAGAACTAACAATGCCGGACGTAGACCCCCCGGAGATGACGCAAGTGCTGTGCTTCAGAAACTTGTCTCCAACACTCTACGCAGGCGAGGTGGTGGAGGCTAGGTGCCTCAGTGGCTCTCGAATGACCCTCTCCCGAGTAAACAGGTGCCGTATGTACCGCAATTCCTCCCTCCAGTGTAGGTCAGGCTGAGCGTTCTCCAACCAGTATCGGAGGGCATGGGACATCTGATATCATACTGTATAATTCATACAGAGGCCTCAAACAGCCCCACAGCCACCACCTAACTTACCACGCCTGACGACATCACCAGCTCAAAGCCTGCTTCTCCTTCAGAGGTAGGGAGCAGCGTGAGTACACCACTGTCGACCAGTATGCCGAGCAGCCTGTTGCTCTCCAGCAGAGTCTCCCATGGGCCGACACTCCTCAAGGAGGCGCCCTCCGAGCCGAGGAGTTGTACTAACTACCAGGAACGAGGCTGGACGACGGCATCAATGCACCAGCCCCCTGATTACGTAGCGTACGGTTTCATTGATCGTGAAGATATAATCCACCCTCGGCCCATCGCGCAGGCGGACGATATCGGGATGAGCCAGGAAGGTCATCCAGCAGTTGTTAGCCTACAGAAACCTACGATGAGCTACGACCAGTGTGGACTAGTTCTCACCACCCGACTTGCCGAGGATAGATCACCACCCCCACAGACGTCCTTCCAGTGGCCAAGGCGTCCAAGGATGATGGGCGACAGCGTGTCGAAGTATGGTATCGAATCAGCGTATAGGCCAGCGAGTAGAGATACTGCAAGAGGTGAGAGCCCTCACGCGTGTGGATGGGAGAGCTTGACTTACCGTCAGGGTCCTCAATGACGAGAGATTGGTCGAAGAACTCCAACTGCGTAAGGGAGTTGGACTCCATCACCAAAGGCACGCCTTTATCCTGTAGGGCTCGCCGGAGATCCCTGAGGTGAAGAGAGAGGTGTCAGCCCTCGCAGGGTTAGCGATAACTACCGAAGGAAAGCTACCCCTCGACCGGAGTTGTTCAACCATCGTGATCGTCGGAGGAGATCAGCATGCAGGATAACCACAGGAAGCTCCGCCGACTGGCCTATGGAGTAGCGGAGTCCAGACAGAGCCGTACGAAGCAGCAGTAGTACAGTATGATGCAATAGCCTGTGGATCGTGACCAGACAGGATATCAGTCCTGTTAAGCTCATCGATGAAAACATCGAAGTTGTAATGGCAGTACCTAGCCGAGCGTTGGAGTCCGGCGACAAGGTTCAGGAGCTCACCGTTGCATGTCTATGACTATACACTTGTATCGAGACTCTTCCATAGCCTTCTCGAGTACAGTCGTCTTACCTACTCCTGGTGGTCCATAAACCTACATGGCAATGGAAGGTCGGTATTCAAGCTCAGCAGCAGCAGCAGCATGCATCGACTTACACCGTAAGGCCTCCCTTCCGTCGCCTCGAGGGCACTACGTATCTCCCTAACATCATCTTCCCGGTATATGTAGTTCCAGGTCACAGGAGACTGGAGAGGCGGCAGGTCAGTCGTCCGGTCCAACAACAACCTGAACCGTACACTAATGCCCCTCGTGAGAGTGCAGTTGTGCGTCATCATCACGGTTTGGGCTTTTCCGGTTTAAACGCTGGTCCAAGTGCCCGACTTGCAAAACACCGAGCAGAGGCCTGGAGCGACCTAGCTGCCGCTATGCAAGGCTGTCGAGATCCTGTCTGGAGAAGCGACGGTAAGGCGGCATGCATTTGTAGTGAACTGATGAAGCGGAGTCATTGAGGGCGTTGTAGATGACCAACCGTCTCCACCATCACCATTGACTGAACTAGGAAATACGAAATGCAGCAAAGTATTATTACTATTGTAACTAACTTAAAATGATCATCACGCAGACATTCATGAGTAAATCAATCGTACGGAGAGCAATGGTGGTGGTAAGCAG
Organism: Perkinsus olseni; assembly: GCA_013115135.1. Classification (NCBI taxonomy): domain Eukaryota; phylum Perkinsozoa; order Perkinsida; family Perkinsidae; genus Perkinsus; species Perkinsus olseni. The sequence goes on along the minus strand of JABANP010000135.1, from coordinate 31,324 downwards.
CCTCAAGCTCCCTCGAGGACGACCAGAGGCAATAACTCCCAGGAATAGAATACAAGCATACACAGGACATGAAGGCTATCTGATACTATGATACCCGGTATTATAGTGGTCGAGGAGCTCCCACCAGAGCATCGGGCCCCCCGGCTGTTGCATCGCCTCCTCTTCGAGCCTTGCCTAGCCCAAGAAGCTTCTTCAACCTACGACATAGATACCATAGACAGATGTAGGTGTACACCAGCTTCTGAAAAAGTAGTGACAATCATAGTACCAGAACAACAACAACTCATCAATCGCCTGTCCCACTACCTGTAGAAGCTTATGTCTCACTGACGGTAATGTGAGTAGGAGCAGAAGAGTACACCCGAGCGCTATGGTCCATGGTAGCAGCAGGAGCATCATGCTCTGATCACCACCACCGCATACTGAACAAGCCATGTTGACCTCTCAAACTTACATCGCTCCGCCTCGGTAGGGCAGCACGATTACCATTAGTGAGGACTATCCCCGTGATCTGTACATGCTCAGCAGGTGGTATGGAAGCAGCAGTGCCTTCGAGGCTACCATTGCCAAAAAGGGACATGAAAACTAAGGGGCCTGCTGAGAAACTGAGTCGCAGGAAAGAGGACAACTCAAGCAGAGCCCCGCCGTTTCCTGGAAACAAGATGTACGGTAGTAAGCACAATATCATCCCGACCTAGCAGTGCCACTGTCGATAGCTGCACAACAGCGAATGCTATCAGAGGTCCGAGGCCAGGCCGGGCAAAAGATGAGGATCAGAATGTTCATTGGACGTGCCGGCGGTGCGGAACTGTAAGGCGGTCACGCATGAACAGGGTGGGGGGCTTGCTTAGTCTGATTACTGCTGCTGCTGCTGCTGCTGCTGTTGTCATCGCTGGACGTAGAGTGGAGGTCCACATCGATACCCCTCTGTTGTTTCTCCCAGAGATCGCGATACCTAGCAGATGAGTAGTAGGAGAGATGCACCACAGAGATGTTGCGGTACTTCCCATTAGGTATCTTGATGAGGTCCTCATGAGTACCCTTCTCGACAAGCTTACCGAATTCCAGTACCTGCTCGAGTCGACATGCATGGCTCCTTCTCTGGACGTTTATTTCCTACCACAATCTGATTGGCATGTCTAATAGTCGACAAACGATGTGCGATGACGATAGTTGTCCGGTTCTCTCTAAGGTTGGCTAATGCCGTCTGCACGGCCTGCTCGGTAGCTGAGTCCAATGCAGAGGTAGCCTGCCAGCAACGGCAGCCTCTAACCTCAAGGAGCATGGATTGCGCAAAGCTTTTACCTCGTCCAATAACAGTATCGGGGTATCTTTCAGCATGCATCTGGCTATCGCCAACCTCTGCTTCTCTCCACCCGATAGCTTCAGCCCCCTCTCACCGACGACCTACCAACCAGAGAACTGTATGCATCAGGAGCCATGGTCGCCGCCATACCGTATTCATGCCATCGAGCTGCTGCTCAATAAGCTGGTCCAGCTTGGCCTTACGGGCCACTTCCCAACACTCTTCGTCCGTGGCATCCAACCGACCATACCTGAATGCTTGCGAGTTGTGAGAGGAGGAAGGGGCGACCTACCGTATGTTATGAATGATGGTGTCGTTGAATAGCACTACGTCCTGGGGTACACAGCCTATCTGTGCCCTCAGGCTCTTCTGGGTTACATCCCGGACATCATACCCGCCAACACGGACTGCACCATCATCAACATCAAAGAAACGGAACAGCAGTCTGAGAAGAACGTGGAATTTCGAAGATCTGATCATCAAATCAGGCCGACAGACGACAGGCCCACCTCGAAACTGTAGTCTTCCCAGAGCCTGTGACTCCGACAATTGCGGTGGTCGTGTTCTCCGGCACTACGAAAGTGCAGTCCCTCAAGGACCGCGAGTACTGCGACAAAGAGTGGATCAGCATCGACAGAATGAGGACATAACAAGACTCACTGGCTGCCTCCGATACTTGAAGTAGACGTGGTCGAACACCACGAGATTCTGTACGGTATTCGGCTGGATCCTCTGAGGGAGAGTGGCTGAACCCTTACAACACGACAGCGATAGTCGGCTTACCAATTCAATCGCACCGGCCTTATCTTTCACGTCATGAGGCTCCTTCAAGAGCTGACCGAAGGACTGCATATCGATGATGGAGTTGATGACCATGTTGTAGATGGTCCCTAGGGAGTAGACGATCAGTCTAGCATGGAGCGAACAAGGGCCCACCTAGCCAGCTCAGGGGAGCGAAGAGATTGAGGACATACGCATTGACAGCAACGAAGGCACCTGACTCGAAGTTGGTGTGCATCGTCGGCAGGGCTGCGGCGGCGGCTGTTGCTTACCTATATCGGTATGATCCACCAGGGACTCATCAGCCATGAGGAGAAGAGACACAATAGTCGTAGCACAGATAACGAACTAAAGCAGACACCAGTGAGCAGCAGCCAGACCTCTCCGGTCTGTAGTGCTTACAACTTGTGCAACGTTGAGAATACTAAGGGAGGCCTGCGTCATCATACTGTATGCTTGGAACCTGCATACGTTTAGTACCAGAGACAGCGTCGGACACACATAAAGAGCTCACTGAGACACGGCCTTGGTGAACTCCATAAGCTCGTAATCCTCATTCCCGAAGTATCTGACACGTACAGGGCCTTCCGACAACCCCAGCATTGGCGGAGTAAGACTTGATAGTCTCGTAGTTGGTGAGGGAATCGTTGAGTCTATCATGCAGTTCGTTGTCGTGTACCATCGTCCCTTCTCTGAACTTCTTACGCCATATAGTAACCTTTACTGTGATGTAACTAGCGGGGATAGCATCAAGGGTAGCAGCGGGCCCTAGGGTTCTCACATGTAGACCCCGAGGGCTAGGAGACAGGTAGCTGCCAGACGAGCGTTGTTAAAGTGTATGGTGAAGATGAGGGTAACAGCAACACACTCAGCTAGGGTCGGCACCAGGTACAGGAATAGATACTGACAACAGGGGCATGATACCAACGAGGCGGCAAGCATCCCACCTGCATCATCATCTGGGCAGCCTGTACTCCACGGGTGAAGCTCCGTACCTACAATGACGGTGAAGAAGGTACTTTCGATAGCTGGGGGTCATCTCACAGTGTTGCCGGTCTTCTTTCTGATATGCCAGTCGAGGGAGAGCTCATGAAGGTGCTTGAAGGTTAGGTTGGCGATCTCTACGTATCTAGAGGCTACTCGGTGACCCACGACCAGCCACTGCCTAGTAGTGAGGCTCACGCGCTCTGTTGTACGCTGATGTACATGAGAGACTGTGCCTCCTTCAAGGACTTGGACAGGGCTGTGAGGAGGGCATAAAGGACGATATACCAGATGAGGGAACTCGATAGTTCCGGGGACCTGACAGAAGCGCTGTGGGAGCTTCTATGATGGTCGAAGGACTACTTGCTGCTGAGTAGTGCCGTGAGCTCGTTGGTAGCATAGGCTAGGTATAAAGGGGATATGACGTTGCAGATCTTGGACAGGATCACACAGAACCAGGTACCCACCGCCCGACAGCGATTGATGAAACTGATATAATAATCATGAATACGGTCCCCAACCGTCCTATTTATCCTACACTTTGTGGCTGACGTCCTCTCCGGTAGCTGTGGCAGGGGTAGTCGGCCAGAAGTAGGGCTTCAACACCTGGGGAGAGGATCTTCTCCACACCACCATCAACCTATTCCTTACTTTAAGAGTCTCCCACATCCCCAAGCCCTCAAAACGATACTGGGGCTCAGCCTCCTCCAGTGCGCCATCAGCGTTACCATTCTCCGCGTTATTAAGTAGGGAGTTCTGGAATTCCTGTACGTGCTCTATTACCTGCGATAACAGTCAGTACTCGCCGGCTCCTCCCCGAGGCGGTCCTCTACTGCTACTACCCCGAGCGTGTTCTGCAGTCTATTGATGAGGACTATGTCGACAAGACAGACCAGCAGCTCGAACCCTAGCAAGCCCATCAAGCTCAACTCCTGCATACGGGGCTGACGGAAGGGACACCACAGACTACACCACACAACTAGACTCCTCCCACCTACCATCAGGGCAGCCTTGAACAGGACCGAAGGCGATACAGAAGCCACAGAAGGAGTTGGTCAATTCTAGTTTACCTGACCACCAACGGTACCATCAGGATGTAGTGCGACGGAGCCCTACGTTGCGAGCCGGAGCATGTAGCAGCCGCGATGAAGCGTACGGCGCATAGCAGCCAAATATCGACCGTACTCAAGGAGGGGTTGTAGGCTGTGGCTACGTCCAAGTGGAACTAACAGAGGCTAGTACCCCAGGGGAAGGTGATGCTGAGTACTCACCCATGCCCTTAGACTGCCATGCCACACGATCTCCAATAGCCCAAGTACGATGATATCAACGACCTCAGCCAGTAGGAAGCAGCGGCTGTAGAGTGACCGTCGAGCTGACAGCTCTTCGGAATACTGAAGAGACCGGTGAATCGCAGGGTGGACACATCCGCCGTCCGGTACCTTAGCCAAAGCTTCCTGGCTCATCCGGCCCTCTAGGCCATCATCATGATGGTTGTCTCCTTTGGGCGGCAGACCATAACGCATACCACCGAAACGGCCCCCTCCACCGCCACCTCGACCACCTCCCTTCATTGTGTAGTATAATCAACAGAAGAGAAACTACAGTAGTCCTACCGGTACGACCCACCGAGACTAACACTATTCCGAGTTTTGTCGAGAAACTCAGGAAAGGGTATAGGGTTGAGAAAGACAGGAGGAATAGCGTTAGAAGTATGTCTGGAAGTGTATACGAGTATGGTACTTTATGGTATAGGAATCAGTCAGACCTGTTTCACATAGTATCATCCATACCACTAGAGTTACTTGGTAAATTGACTATGTACTTATAGGCTGCTGATAATACTACAACCTCAGGCACTGTCTTCAGTATGAACACACCCAGCCCTCGGTATAGGGTGATATTCAGCCCGCCCCAAGGCAGTCCGGCCATCATCCTCCTTCGTACGGTCTCCACAGGGTAGGTTGCTACGCTTGCTATGGCGCCAGCCACACCACCAGCTATCACTGGGTCACGGATCCTATCTTTACAGTACCCGTACGCCTGAACGGTGAGAAATGCCAACGCGAACAACGGAAGAGGCGCGCCACTTACGGTCATCGCAACAGCAGAGTAGATGGGAGCTGCCAGTAGGCTAACGCCAAGGCCACGGTAGAGATCCCGCAGGCGGGTGATGGGCAGTCGTGAAGGCATGCCCATGACCAGCCGTCGGGTATAACTAACAGCAGCCGCGCTATCATCACCACACTATACCATCAGTTCTATTACAGGACATCCACAGGATACATGACCATCATAGCGGCTGCTCCTGAAAGTATGGTCGATGCTATGCCTTGTCCTTTGGTATTGCTATCCAACACTGGGCGGAGGTGACAGTGGTACCTAGGGCCGAACGATGGGCTGATGGTGCATAGGTGATGATGAGCCTACAGATAATGGCGTATCCAGGTGGTGCCGGCCATATGAAGGAGGTGTATATGTACAGCAGTATAGTGATGGCCTTGGGCACTCCTCAACACACTACGCACGCTGGGAAAGACTTTATCGGCCTTCGCGATTGTGGACGTTTGTAACTGTATGGTAGTATACTATCACTACTACTACATAGTAACCCACTATTACCAGTATTCTAGCCCTATCAGCAGGGGCACTGACCAGCTTGGCAGTGAGGGCTGCCAGACCGTGTGAGAACAGACTCGCATAGAACATGCGCTCCTCAGAAGGGATCTCGGATGTTGCCGCAGCAGCTGTGGCTCCCAGGGATGTAGCTTTTGGTGAGGGTATGTCCCCTGCCATTACCGACCTTGGGTACCACGGGCTGCTGCTGCTGCTGTCCTTAGACTGCTGACTCATCGTCCTGTACGCCTTACACCCTCACCCGGTCGGATATTAAAACTGAAGCAGAGAGCCCGTCTCGCAGCCACTCGGAAGACAACACAGAGTTAGCGTGCATAATAGAGAAACGTTAAGGCGACAATCCGATGGTGGCCTAAAAATCTATGGGGCAGTCCTGTAGCGTCTTATTATCAGCATCTATCTTCATGACGTTAACCAAGCTATTCGGCGATGGCTCTGAACAGGACAACAGGGGAAGGTACCGATGGATCCCAATTGAGCGGCCTTACCGGTGCTGCCACCACTACTAGCAGTCATACTGTAGGCCAATGCATGCTCTTTGGGGGACCATGCAAGATGGTTCACCGGATGAGGTATCCGAGAGTTCTTGCCTGTGAACTTCTCAGCAACGTCCACATACTCTACGCCAGTCATGGTACCAGCTATCACTAGGTTACGATCGATGACATCATTACCCCCTGTAGAGGGTAATGACGTGTACGCAACCAAACTACCATCATGACCTAAGACAGCTTTATGGCTGGCCCTCGTTGTCCGATAGTGTATTACTCAGGGAGACCGACTGTATGGGTACGTGAGTTGATGAGGCGAAGGTCCTTATGCAGGTAAGATCAGCTACAGACCAGATGTCCACTAGAGAATCACCCTGACGGTTGGGATACAGTACCACACTTCCCCATACTCCTACTACCCCTCCTGATGCCATGAATCGTCCATCTCCACTTCTCGACAACGTGAATGTAGTCGACTGATGGCCGATGAGAACCTCCGATGGCTTCACAGCGTCCGGAGGGCACTGCGACCCCTTTAGGAGCTGCCACATTGACCAGGATTCGATAACGTACAAACTTAAGACTCGCTCATTACCAGATCGTCATCATAGAGTAATATTTTACTGGGTGCTCCGGTAGTAGCCGCCCACAGGGAATGGGGACCACCTTCACCTACCATGATAGTCTAGCGGCGATAAGTCCCCCCCCTCCTGTAGTAGTACTGTAGTTATCCCATAATATAGAGTATACCTCAGTATTAGCGGCCGCATTAACCTGCTGACTAAAGGCAAAGGAACCTGCACACAGCGGTCGCCTCTGACTCCTACCACTACTGCGCTATTACCAACAGGCTGATGGCCCTCCCTCCCCGATGCGCTTGATGATACTACCATTCTAGGGTCTAATATCTGTATGGTGCCCGCCTGAATAACCAAGGCTGTTAGGACCGTAACTAGATCTCAGGCGGTGGTACCCTGCCATAGACCGCCAAGAATCTACCATCAGGATGCCAAGTAACGTTCAATAATTTCTCCAACCCCTTAGGTTCGGTCGGGCCAGGATTCTTCGAGAACTCAGCGCTGAATCTGAAGGGGCGTATCGTCCTTCCCATCCGTCCCCTGCGAGTAGTACAGCAGTCCGTCCCTGCCTGTCGGTGCCCTGGTGTCCAGGACCTTCACTAAGCCGTTGAAAGTGACAGCCGCTATCACGTGTGAGTCTATCGGGTGGGGCTCGGCCCATGTCCAGGTATCCCCCGTCCATTGACGCTCTTGCATGCACTAACATACTACAGTGGTACGGGGGAAGGCACCGTGATGACCCTTACCCTATTAACGTTCCAAAGTGCCATATTGCAGTTACGATGGGCCACTACCAGCCGGTCACCATCACAGGTCCAGTCGAGGCAGTCCACATCCTCTAGCTGACCAAAGGGTGCTGTTGCTGTGTTCGCTGTGAATGATATGGCGTTACCTTAGGCCTGCTCTCCCTACTAGGCGGAGCGGCCATTGTAGAGAACTTGGCGTAGTTCTCTAGGCTATTGAATACGTTTTGAAGTCTGTAGTGTTGGTCTACGAAATAGGGATGGACTTGCCTACATCCGTTCATGATGATGGACTGACGACGACGACGACCCAAAACTGCCATGATAGATCCATCTTTGGTGGGCTATCAACTATCAACTCAACTCAGTACTATTGATTAACACTATTGCGCATATCTTCGCTCAGCGTATCTTCACACCTTAACTCGAAGATACTCTGCCCATTGGTCCCGATGACGTCACGCTTCCTGTTTCGTCCCCTGCAATCCCTTTCAACTTACCACAACCTCCAATTCTCGTCCCACCCTACACGATTCTTGATAGACTTTTGCCAAGGCAAAATTTTCAGAAAACTTCCGCAAGTCGACCAGGAGCGAAAATCTTGCACTCTTGCGTTTTCTCATTAAGCTGAGCTCGCTTATAGTGCGCGCAGCCTCAGCCTAAAATTGATTCTCGTCGACGTTTGACGTCGGTCTTCCAAAGCATCTCAGCCTTCCTTCAGTCTCCCGGCCATCACTGTCGACTTGCCTGCTGCTGTAGTTCCCCGATTTTTTCCGAATAATGGCTACTAAGATGGATGCGGCTGCGATTAACGCAGCTGCAGTGACTAGGGATTACACCATTAATCCCCGTGTCGAGTATCAGACTATCACTGGTGTCGAGGTAATGCTTCTACCAGCGTCATCCGGTTCGTCACCAGCGTCATTGTTCATTCTTTTCCTGCTTTTCTAGGGTCCCCTGGTTATCCTTGATAACGTGAAGTTCCCTCAGTACAATGAGATTGTCAACCTTACTTTGGCTGATGGTTCCACCAGACAGGGACAGATTTTGGAAGTTAACGGTTCTAAGGCCGTTGTCCAGGTAATCCCTCCACCCATCTCTCCACCAACCCTCGTCTATTGCTGGCCCCTGTCTCATTCTTGTTGGTCAGGTCTTCGAGGGTACCAGCGGTGTCGATAACAAGAACTGCTACATCGAGCTTACGGGTGATACCCTTAAGATGCCAATGTCCGATGAGATCATGGGCCGTTCCTTCAACGGTTCCGGTCAGCCCATCGATAAGGGCCCGCAGGTCTTGGCCGAGGAGTACTTGCCTATCAACGGTTCTCCCATCAACCCCAAGTCTCGTCAGTACCCTAAGGAGATGATTCAGACTGGTCTCTCTGCTCTCGATACCATGAACTCCGTGGTCCGTGGTCAGAAGTTGCCTTTGTTCTCCGCTGCTGGTCTTCCTCATAATGAGATTGCCGCCCAGGTGTGCCGTCAGGCCCAGCTTGTCCAGGGTAAAGATATTCACGATCACTCCAAGGAGAACTTCTCCATCATCTTCGGTGCCATGGGTGCTAATATGGAGACTGCCCGATTCTTCCGTAACGATTTCGAGGAGAACGGTTCTATGGAGAATGTCGTCCTGTTCATGAACCTCGCCAACGATCCCACTATCGAGCGTATTGTGACTCCTCGTTTCGTGCTTACCGCTGCCGAGTACTTCGCCTACGAGCGTGAGCAGCATGTCTTCGTCATCTTGACTGATATGTCTTCCTATGCTGATGCTCTTCGTGAGGTCTCTGCTGCCCGTGAGGAGGTGCCCGGCCGTCGTGGTTACCCCGGTTACATGTAAGTAATGGGAGGCTTCGACTCTTTAATAGATGCATTAGTAGTTTCACCTGATGATGAGAAATAATACTTCTTCTCACTTAGTAATCTGAGTGCATTCAAAATGAAGATAACCGTGGTCATGCTAATCTGAGGGTGTCCATCTTCTCCTCCCCATCTCGTTTCGTGATGTCTTGTTGCTTGCATTAACTTTTGCTGCTGTTCAGGTATACCGATCTTGCTACCATCTACGAGCGTGCTGGTCGTGTTGAAGGCCGTAACGGTTCTATCACCCAGTTCCCCATCCTTACCATGCCTAACGATGATATTACTCATCCTATTCCCGATCTTACCGGTTACATTACTGAGGGTCAGGTGTTCGTCGATCGATCCCTTCACAACAGACAGGTGTATCCTCCGATTAACGTCTTGCCTTCTCTGTCCCGTTTGATGAAGTCCGGTATCGGCCGCGGCATGACTCGTGAGGATCATCCTAGTGTGTCCGATCAGCTTTACGCTAACTACGCCGTTGGTGTCGATACTCGTGCCATGAAGGCTGTCGTTGGTGAGGAGGCCCTTAGTGAGGAGGATCACTTGTACTTGGAGTTCTTGGACAAGTTCGAGTCCAAGTTCTTGAGCCAGGGTCCCTATGAGAACCGTGATATCTTCCAGTCCTTGGATATCGCCTGGGAGCTCTTGCGTCTCTTCCCCGAGACTATGCTCAAGAAGGTGCCCCAGAAGATCAAGGACAAGTACTACCCCCGCGATCGTGAGGCTCAGAAGGCCGCTCAGGAGTCCAAGTAAGAAGACGAACTGTCATCATCAGCAGACGCTTGTGCATTTTCTATTGCTACAGCACCATAAGGACCGACGAGTGACACTTTTGAATTGTTTTATAACAATTGCAACAACTGTTGTTTCCGTAGTAGATGATAGGAGAGAGACTTAGCTCCCTCCATGGGTGGTGAGTGATTCTCTATGTCGAGGAATTCTCTACAATCCTACTGTGTGTTGTGTCGTCAAGTGGATACCGGTATGTGAGATATTCATCTAGGTTGGGTCATCGCTGGAGGAGGAGAGTTTTCCTCGAGTATGCTCTCGAGAATCAAGATCACTGAGATTGATCGTTGATCATCAGGAGAACCCGCGGAGCGAATTAGGATTGGCATAATCTATCCAAGCATTCTACGTTCGACGAGCTTTCTGTTGGGGATGAATTTAAAACTTCTTCAGTAAATAATTATTTCTCGCTGCAGAGGACTGAGATTCTCACGAAGATATTGATATCAGTTCTCGCCTCCGCGAGCCTGGTCTCTTCGCTACTCGAGCTGAGCAGGCTACTGAGATGTATATACGAACCCTCTTACATATGCACCCGCTAGACTACGGATGCATACCACGATACATCGTACGGAAGAGCCCTATCGACATCGAGAAGTAACTGTTGTTAGGAACAGGAAGAGAGCAGACGAGACCTACTAGTTACCACCCTTCTAACTTCACAACTACTCCTTCAGAAACTCTCGCAAGCGTTAACTGGTAAGACGGCTCCTCTTGATCAAGGTGATGAGATTCGAGCATTGGGAGGGGATGTTTCGAGTAGTCCGTAGAGTGACTGTCCAGCGCAATTTCATTTCCGTGATGGTGGGGTTCATCCGTAGAATCAGTGGGCAAGAAGATTTGTCACGACAGGCGCGCCGCGACTCGATCACCGCGTTTGATGTGCGGTCTATCATCGAGGATCTATTCTGCACTCAGAACCCAACACATGCTCAAATGATGAAGGAAACACACCGTCGAGTGAAGACCGTTATCGAACAATAGTTCCCTGAGAGTTTGGGCACACTATCAAGGACAGCTCTCCTCTGCAGCGGAGCTCTCATTGACGCACCACTATGGCTTGCTGATTCGCTGGAGCACTCTGAGTCACGTATGTGGTAGTGGTTACTGTAGTCGTATCATCAACGGGCTGATAAAAGGAAACCAATAGACGCCGAAAATAATACATTCCACGAACGAAAATCCTGAGACGTCTCTCCGCCACTGGCTTACGCTGTAGGCATCAACGACTTCATCATCGGAAGTATCGTTACAGCAAAGGAAGTATAGGAGGACCGCCAGGAGGATGATCTGACCACAGAACATAACGAAGCGCACGACTCACGCAAGACACTTACGAGTAAGACCATAACGAGGATAGTATACCAATGGGCATACCATGGCGTGTGATGTATAATGACTACACTAGTAGTGCCACCAACAGCAGCGGGGTAGGGGTTGGGCTGCTCAACAACGACCGAGGGAGCAGGAGCCACTGGTGGAGGGACGAATACCGGAACTGGTGCTACAACTGGAGCAACCGGGGCAACCACAGGAGCCTGAGAGCACAAACGGCCTCTAACCACGCGAACGGGGACACGAACCCTACCGTATCTTACCGGGTGGTGGTGGACGATGGTGGTCCTGTGGACTACAGTACGGTGCACCACGGTGGGCTGCGTGTGAATTATCGTAGTCCTACGATAAGTAGGTCGGGTACACCGTTGTCACCTAGTAGAATGAGGGAAGGATCTCACTTATGGATGGTCGTTTGGCCGTCAGTTGCGCCCATCAGCTTTGCTTTTTGAGCTGCCTCGTCCAAGGAGCAGTCGGCTCCCGAAAAACTACCGATGGATGACATGCTTCCCACAGCAGCGGCTAGTCTCCATCAATCATCGTACTTATTAAAACACTGGCATTCACCTATATCAGAAGGGGCCATGAACCCTGACCCTCCAGCGGCCTTCACGCATTTGCCATGACCGTTGCACTGACTGCCTGGCTCGGCCGAGAGCACCTGCACGTGAGGCTTCGCAAGGGCGAGAAGCGCCATGATGGAGACTTACGCATTCGGATCGAACCCTGCCCAAAATGCTGAGGGAGAGCAGAACAAGGGCCGTCGAGAGGGATCTCATGAATCTTTCAAAAAACAATCTATGAGACAAGTTGGATACCGCACTTCCAACTTAACACAACACAGGACAGAATCTGCTAGGTGCTCACCTTGCTATTGATTTAGCATGCTGAAGAACCAATGATAAATGATACGACCCTTTGGGTGTGATTATCGAGAAGAGTGGTATCAGGCAGCGTGTTGTGGCCGCGCTCCTAGCCGTGAGGTTGAAGAGACAGGACGCAATTGATTCTGGTATTGGGAGTTGATTGCCGACTGCTGGTGCTGTTGAGGGGAGTGCATCGCTGGAGAAGTGCCACTGCTAGTGTTGAGCCGTTGCTGCTGCTGATACTGCCACGACGGTAGAGTGGCGAAGCCTGAGGTAACGCTAGACTCGCATCGTCAAGGGCCACAGAACGTCAATAGGGGGACAGGCAACACAAAGCCCGATGAAAGTAAGTTGTACAAGTAGGTTCAAGAGAACCCCTCACTTTGCTGAGGGCTTTGGGTTGGGTAAGAGGACACGAGTGGGAAGGAGTATCCACTCGCGGAGTTACCGAGTACTACAGTACCTAAAGTACCTGAAGTACAACAGACGGACGGAGTAGTACAAGTGGCTACGGCGCAGCCTGACTGTGGAACATACCGGATGATGCTGCTGCTGAGAACTCTGATGATCGAGTTTCACGGCCGCTGTTACGCAGGGGTGACGGGTTGCGGAACTGCGAAGGGTTCCATCCTATTGAAGTGTCCTGCCCGGACTCTCCACATTTGATAACTTGTGCATGTTCATCTATCTACAATACCAGCGACCATGGCGTGAGTACTCCGAATACCGCTGCACTCACTTCTCCCGTCTCGGGGTCCACCACGAGCACTATCATAGCACCATCATTCTGGTAAACATTACAGTAGTTAGTAGCAGAGAATACAGTGAGAAGGAGACCAGAGGCGAAGTACCTACGACGTCCTCGACGCTCAACAACACCGTCACTGACTGATCACTACTCGTGACCGCTCTTCACACATTCATGTGCTCGTATGATGAGTTTGAGGTCATTGCGTTCACAGAACTCAGCGACCCTATCAGGGCCAAAGCGACAGGTTGATTGCCCACGCGGTGACAGATGCACACCGAGAACCTTCGATAACATCATGCAGGCAGAGGTGCCGACTAGGGTTACGTTATCATTCTCGGTAGGGTCGCTCCACAGGGCATCCAGGATCACACGCTCTCGTCGGCAGGTGGTACCTGACAGGGGAGATGCTATCGACGTTGCAGTGACCGCGACGGTGACCTGGATAGAGCTCCTCGGTGGAAGCAGCTGGTGCTACTGAGCACGCTGGTATAGTGATGGGCTTAGGTATTGAGGATAGGTCATCGAGGGTGCGGATGTTATCACCGATACCTACGACGACTGATGAAAGACGGCTGCGAGGTGGGAGGCAGACAGACCTCCGTGTATGCAAAGGACTCTGCTACTCCCGTTGTCCCCACCCCGGCGGCTGGTCGCCGGTGGAAGACACTGGCCTCCCTCGCCTCTACCATCGGAGCCACTGTGGCGACCCTCCTCGACTATGGCCGCCAGTGGTAGATACTCGAAGGCCTCGTTGGCCCTCTCCCACACTAGCTCTCCTGAATAGGATGAAGCACTCATCAAAGACGTCATTGTGGTGAGCATACCATCAACTGCACCAAAGCGCTGCTTGGCCCCGGCGAGGAAGCCGTAATTCGCGTTCATTGACCGATCCTCATGGTTGCCACGAACCAGTGCGACCTTGGTAGGGTAGATGACCTTCCACAACAAGTAGCGTCCAGTAGCTCAGAGGAGGCAGGCACTACTTTCAACGAGAGCAAGAGGGCAGCAACCTCGACTGAGAAGGCTCCTCGATCGACGAAGTCACCGAGGAAGACATAGTTCATGGAGAAGATGTCCCCCTTCCTAGTGTGAGGCCAGGAGAACTTATTGAAGAATTGTACTAAGTCCTGAAGAGGTGGCAGTAGCGTCACAGCGGTGGTAGCGACCAGAATCCCACAGGCAGCTGACCATGTATGTCGCCATAGACTCCGGCAGGGTAATGGTACTGATACTAGGGAGTCCTCCATCGCTAGCACGGACACAGCATGGTCTATGATAGCCAGCATGTCCTCGGCACCACCGGGGAAAAGATTCAGCCGACTCCAGTCGATACCTATGGCGTGGTGGGGGGGGACGATGGCAGGAGGGGGAGCGTTACGAGTTGGTGATGATGTGAAGTCCATGAGACGTGTGATGAGTTGATGCTCCTGGGCGAACACTTCCGTCCGCTTCTGCCTTTGTGCTAGGTTGGTCGAGAGGCGTATCATCGGGTTAGAGCTCACCGCAGGGGCCGCTGTCTGTAAAGGGAGGACGGGGACATTGCGTGAATCCTAGTGGATCCACCTGTTGTTGTTGATGGTTCCCTCGATGTTTGTTCTCGTCCATCGGCCAATAGTGGCCAACACCGTTGAGGAACTGAGGAGATTCTAAGGTCCCTCGTCCCATCACCACTAGAGTGTCACTACTCCGCCAGCCCCCTCAGCACAGAAGGAGGGCTCTATAACGCTAGGCCTCGAGTGTAGCATATTACGACGTCCTAACAGCAGTAGCAGCAGGGTGCCGCCCCGATGCTTGGCTGCATACAATTACCCTGACTTCGAGGTGGTCCTGGCTCAGGTGACTTGTACTTGGGTGGCATCGCTGGCCGGGAGGAGGACGCGGAGGACGATGAGCTCTTCCGCCCGTCGGAGGGCGGCCTGGTGCTCAGCATCCCCCTCCCCTCACTCGAGCCGTGTGATAAGTGCTACGTGCTAGTTTGGGCCGCTCCATCAGTTTTACCGGAGGCGGAGCGACGCCTTCGCAAAGCCTGCTGTGCCAAGCTCCGAGGGACCCGGAGGATCTGGCTCGTCCCTGATGAAGAAGAACAAACGGTAGGGAAGATCGAGGAGGTACACAGCAAGTCCTCTAACCAGCAATGGTGCCCCTCTTAACAGCTTGATAGAATACGTTGTAGGTAAGGGCAGAGGCAGAAGCCTCCGATAGAAGGGCCTTGGCCTCTATTATGGAGGCGGAGCGAAGGTCGGTGAGGGCTTCAGACGAGGTCAAAGACGCCCTGCAGGAAGGCATCCTCGAAGGGTGCAGCTGCTGCCCTCTTGCCCCGACTCCCCCTCTCTGAGCTGGCGTAGGCGCATGACCAGGGCTGTGGTCTCCTTGAGGTCCAGCTGACCATTCCTGTCCTCATCGAAGTAGAGGAAGATGAACTGCATACGCAGCATCCCACTGGGGGCCTCGATGTCATGGGGGGTGAAGGGGTCCACTGCTATCAGCCTGGGGTCAGCCAAGGTTACGAGAGGTATCTTCCGACAGAGGCCCACCCAGCGAGGAGATCGGTCTCGGAGAGTAGGCCATCCTGATCCCTGTCGAATACATCCCACAGCTGTTGGGCCCCTATGCGCCCATCGTCATCCAGTACGCTATGATCTGAAGAGGACCTCATCACGGAAAGCCCTGTCCGTACACGACAGTACCCTCGAGGAGACGAGTGAACTCCCCTCGGTCGAGGAGGTGTGGTTTGGTGGCCGCGTACTGCCCCATCAGCTTCAACAGGGTTGTTGCGTTATCCTACAATGGAGAGGTTACTCTGCGTATGCCGGCCGCAGCGGACCTGCCACTTTAGTTGACGGATGCACTGTTGTAACAGGAGACCGTGGCTCCTCCAAGGGCCCCACTGCGCCGCTGAGTATCCTTCCTGTAGCCCCGAGGACGCAGTAGGGGGAGGCCCTGCTGCTATTGAATTTTTCGTCTTAGTCGATGATGGCGATGGGGACATTGTGGAGAGGGTCCAGACCGATGGCGGAGCTGGGCTTCCTTACTGACAACACAACCACCAAGAGTGATAGTGAGTACATCATCAAGGTGACATGAACAATATGAACGCTAGCAGTAGTACTAGTAATGTTGCAGTAATATCGAATTAACATCAGAAGAAGGATGTCGTCTAAATGTAAGTTATGAAGTCACCGAGGTAGGTATCAGCAATACCCTGAGCCTGCGACCGTTTAACAACATTATTAGCACTCAGTGGGATGTTCGTCTCCTTCACGTACTCGAAGTCAGAATCGTAGTAATCCCGTACATAAGACGTTGCCCCCTGGAAGGGGAACTTCACGGTGGGCCTGCTCATCCTACTGGCCCCTTTAGGCTTGTTTCTGCTGTGTATTTCGTGCCTCCCGAGACCAGTACTAGTATCGGGGGTAGGATAGTGGTCATGCGTGATGCTCTCTGTGAATAGTAATCGGGCCTCAGCATCGATATGAGTGTCTACAGCCGGCTTGCACGGACTCGGCCTCGCTGTCAGCATCTCTCGAGCACTGTGCTGAGGATAGAAATGGCGAAATGTGGTATCAGAGCTGAGTGATCCTCCGGAGACATTCCCCCCAGAGCCTGCGAAGTTCTCTTTATGAATCTTATATAATTCCCGATTGATGAGGACGCCGTTAAGAGGACGAGGGATGTAGTCCTGGTGGTAGGCGCACATGGACCTGACTCGCGGACTATGGTTGCTTCATTCGACGATGATGATCACCTACCTCTGATAAGGAGGGGCCTGGGAGACCCTATGCCCGAACTCCTTATCTATCTGATGAATCCTCTTATACGATTCACTCTGGCATGCCAGTGCCTCAGCCACCGGTCTCGGCCTGAAGCTGTCGGCTGTTGAGGTCGAGAAATATATCTGAACGGGAAAGAGGTACATGAGCCTCGTAGAGGTGGTATGACCTTATTGAGTGTGGCCTTGTCGAGTATACGATACCCCTGCGGTACTATGCCACTCGATTGGAGTATCTGCTTCTTGCTAGGGGACGGGCCTCCCATAGTGACCGACAGAGTACACGAACGCCGACTGAGCCCCAGGACAAACCGTGGAAAACGCAAGACAAGTGAGGTTGGACACCGTAAGTGGTACTACTAGTAGTAGCCGAAGGGCCATGGTACACCTCGGGCTCATCTACGGTGGCCCTTCCTACACCGGAGCCTACCTATACGGCTGCTGCTGCTGGCCACCCCTTTAGTGGATAGCTCACTCCAAGGGATGTTCATGGTTACGTTATGTGACTTAACACCGGCAACGGTGCCGCCAGAAGGCTCGTAAGACCCCGGGCCTACCTCACCATCAGTAGAGGTAATCGCAGTGTAGTCTACGCCAACCACACCTATGCCGAAGCGTTTGGATCTAGTATCGGCTACGGCGAGTCCTCGATCGTCTCTAGCACTGTACTGCCCCGGACCAGGTGCATCATTGGCTGTACAGAATACACCACCGCTGCCGCCGAACCTGTCCTTGCCGCTACCAAAGCTGAGATGATGCTGCTTCGGATTCCTGTAGGGGTTACTGTATGTCAGGTCTTCCAACAGACGAGGACTGTAGGCAGCTGGGCCTGGGCCTTGGGTCTTAGGAGTCTGCTTTTGTACGGTACGTCTCATAGAGTTGTCCCGTACCAACCGCAGTTGCGGAGCGACCCCCTTTCGTCGGGTTACCGCTGCCGCTGCAGCTCGCGGGGATCTCTCCTCGTGCTTGCTTCGCGTCTTCACTGTAGTGTTGCGTTCCGCGAATGCCGATCCAGCATACCGACTGGCACAGGTGCCAAAGACCCCTTCCGACCCACCGCGGCCTTCGCCGAGACAAACTTCGATATCGACAATGTCTCGCCAGTGGCGTACTGATCGGGACCAGGCGTCCCCTGCGGCAAAGGCTTATTACACGGTCTACCATCAGTAGAGTCGAAGGCGCTAATGGGCTGACGATTGTCAAGTGCTTCGGACACTATCGCTACATGCAAGGGGTTGTGTACACCGTAATACCGTCGATGCTCCCCCAGAGCAACCACGGGATCCTCTGACCGCCGCACATGGACCCCCTCGACAGCATTGAGCTTGTGTCGGATAGTCCTGGTCGTATAAGAATCACCACCGGCTCTGGCAACACACTCTCTGGCCAGGACTGTCACGCCGTCCTTGGATGAGGAGGAAGCCTGATGCCTGTAGGAGCCAGGGCCAGGACCGGCAGTATGAGGGGTAGTGAAGGGTGCCTCCACTGTACGAGCCCAAGCATCGCTCCGAGGGACGCTAGATGAGAAGGGCGCCACTGCTGCCTTATGGGACTCTATGGCTACCCTGGCGGCATTGAAGTGACCACAATGACCGAGGTCTGCAGAGGACGTAGACAAGCTTCCCACTGGTAACTGTATTAGCTGCTGTGGAAGTATCATAGTCAAAGAACGATCCCTCCGATGGTGGTATGATCTGATGGGCCATCGGTACTCCACTTCGAACTGACTCGTGCCCAGGGGCGGCAGCTTGCGGTTGTTGTAGTTCATGAGATGGTACTGCCCCGGGCCCGGCACCACCGGGTCCGGTTGGGTGTTCTCTACAGTGTGACTAGGCTGGAAGACTTTCCTTTCCTCCCTGTACTTATGCCACTGTGCATTGCGTACAGCCGGTGCTGTGAGCCTCCTCGCTGACTCAATAGAGTAGTGTGCGGGGCCACAGGTATCCGCCCTATCCCCGGTGTACTCCATCATTGGTATAGCAGTCTCCTCAACCGCCGACGACTCCTGATCAACCTTGTCCCAACAGTACTCGAGACAGCGCGACCTTACCCTGGTCGAAGCCTTCGAAGTGGTATGGTCGCTGCCGTCCTCTCGGTAGGTATCCTCAGCGGGGGTTGAGATCTTCGTGAAGGCAGCAGCGTCAGCAGCAGTAGCTGCAGCGTCCTCAAAGTACGACCCCGGACCTGACACCAAAGCCCTAACCCGCCCGTAAGGAGGTTGCCTCTCACCCGGGTTGTGCACACTCGAGCTTGCCGTGAACTGTGAGCTGCCATGAGCTAGTGGTGCTAGGCGTGCTGACCTCGACTTGAGACCGTAACCCGCCGCCTTGTCCCCGAGAGGACATTCCGGCGCATAGGTCCCCGGGCCTGATAACATGATGGCATTACCAACAGAATACCCGGACAACAGCAGCATACCGGGGGTCTTGGACGCTATGGCCCTGGAGTAGACAGCGAACTTGCCCTCGGAACTCTGGAAGGGGACCTGAGAATAACAGTTCGGGCCGGGGGCTCCCGACCGGAGCACCTCCGCCCCTCTCTTCCACAGCTGTATCCTTTCTATTGATCCATCATCTCTCGACTCCTCACGGACCTGCACTAACGCTTGGCCCTTGAAGGGTGTTGGAGGACTTACCGCAACAGGGGCGCCAGTAGGCAGCCTAGGGTCGTAGCTCCCTGGTCCCAACAGCATCGCTAGTGCTGGTATCAACCCGTGAAGCCGAGAAGTCCCGAGGTGACCTGCTGAGGCTGATGGACATGAGAGCAGCACCACTGAAAGGAAGACCAAGCACATGCAGAGACTCATCCACAATGACGACCGCGGCATCAGAACTTCCGAACAAGCTGAGAACGTCAAAGGTAAACGGTGGCCTACCCGTTGTGATAGCAACTAAAATAATTCACATTCTCCGAATTGAAATACAAGATGGTGATGATGATGCTGGTGTTGTTGTTATTGTGATTGCAGTAGTACACCGCAGTACGCTATTATGCGGGGCTGCTGCGGGGCCTGGGGGCCCTAGCAGCCTATTATGTCGAACCAATGCTGGTTAGTGTCCTAATGCAGCAAACGCTTGCTTGAGCATATCGTTAGCCATGAGGGTGATGCCTGCGGTGGGGCAGCCTTCAGAGCCGACACCGGTAGGCCCCTATAGAGCCTTCTCACCCCACCAGCATCGAGTAACTGCATCATGGCCCCTCTCAGCCCTACTCTATGCACAATCATATACCGCCGTACTGTATCCAACGGAAAACATGTGGATACAGCTAGGATACCGCTACATGTACCGATGAGCAGCCTGTCCCAGGCGGTCAGCCTATGATGTCGTTGAGCATACCGCTCCTTCATATAATCGTAGCTGCCTAGTGACACCCCCACGTAAGGAGCTATCTCCACCATGTTCACGAGGAGGCCTCGGAACATAGTACCTTCCCGAACCATCTTCCTCATCTCTGCCGTCAGCGTTGTTTGATAGGCTTGGGCCGCCATGGTCGTTCTAGCAACATCCAGAGGGTACATGAGGACGCAGGCTGATGCCCCCGATATCATGCCGGACAGTAGTGCGGGTACTAAGGTCTGCTGTGTAGTATGTACACCATAGCTCCGCCGTAGCTCCTTGAGCCGTGAGAATATCGTCATCCTCAGTGCTTGCGTTGGGAATATTCGTATAAGATTGGCCATATTACCCCTCCATAGTGAGAGGATTCCTTGGTCCTTGGCCGTCCGCAATAGCACCGTCAGCCAACCACCGCGGGAAGCAACAAAAACAGATGCTCGGCCTTCCACTTGCATCAAAATCTTCACTCTATCTAGCGGAGCGGTGCAAGTCCTGCCGATGACTGCAGCCGTACCCCCTGACAGCAGCTGTGACACGAAACCCGGCTCCGAGTGGTGGGGGTCGGGCTGCAGTACGACGTCCAACTTAGACGGATGACGAGCCTTATGGAGCCGCTGCGGTGACACTGTTGGTGGCGGTACTGGACATGACATCAGGCAAAAGACTAACAGAGGCGACCTCTTTCCGAGAAGGACAACACAGCGCCATGAATAGGGATTGAAACACGCGAAAGGCTGAGAGGAGCCCAGAGATTACTGAGGGCAGGATGCACCGAAGTATACGGCCTTGACAGACGTAGTGAGATCAGTACCATTGTTGGTCTCGGGAGACTGTTGAGGTACCACCCAGACTTTACACTCCTGCTTCAACGGTACATCCACCGAACGCCCATTGCCTACTGCCGCGTAGGGTAGGAGCTCCGAGGATACTTCTGGTATTATATCACATCCAACCACTAGGGAGTAGCCTTCGTCCACTGTGAGGTTCGCCATAGCGTAGCGGGTATCACACAAATCCAACTGCTTCATTACCTCCTCGTAAACCTGAGTACCAAGTAGATCAGCCGAAGGCCTCAAGTAGTTGGAAGCACCTTAACATGGGAGACAAGGGGCTTATCATCAGCCTCGACAGCCGTGAGCTCCAAGGTCCGGGTGTGGCCCACACCCCCAGCCACCGGAGTTCCGATGCTCAGTCAGGTAAGGGCGGGGACCCTTGGGAGTCGTTCAGTGCAGATGAAGACAGGGAATGACTGCATCCCAATAAGGTGCACTTCATATGGCCTGCGGGAGGAATTGAACCCTAGACCTTTGGATTGATAGTACCCGGCATGTCATCCGGCCCTTCATAAACATGTCGAAAAATATCCAGGTTCCAAGTCTCGGGCACCACCCGTGACATGTCGTCCTCCAAGGACTTAGCACTTTCTGCGTCCAATAAAGACAGCGAGGCGGAGGTATGCAGCTCACAGAAGTTCACAACAACATCTCCATTCGATATTAACTAAGTGATACCATCTGGCCTCTTGAGTTTCGCTCCGCTGTACTACCTTTTCCCATTTATCCTTGGGAATCATGTGGGAACCCCTGCCACCGGACAGGTTGAACTGAGTGGTAGACACTGCTGGTACGCAGGTGACGGCTATGAAGGCCTTAGAATCTTCTTTAGAACAGTTCATTAAATATACCCCTTGCCAGGTACCTGGCCCAGCCTCCCACCACGACGCCCTTCCATGACCCGCTATTACCTCGCTTGAGTTTGCCTCCTCTGACAGGTAAGGACATGGAGCCCCTCGCTAACACTGGTCCTGACTGAAATCCACTAGGGTCCAGCCTTCTGAATGCTGCTAGGTGGTCACTCTGGACTGTCGGGTCACAGTTCTCGTTAACAGACAGTCCGAAATCTGCCCAGTATCAGAATCGCCTCTGCACGGAAGAGTGGACTTACGTGGTGCTGTGCACCCGGTAAGGGTAAGATTGCAAAGACCATCACGATGGCCTAACCGGGATGATAGTTCCCTCTGGAGGAGGGAATCTATAATGCTAATGGACTCAGCTCGTAGGTTTACGGTGACTACCGACATACTGGTAAAACAGCACTGAAAATAGTCTCCGTCAGGCAGCTGCCACAATTCCGAAACACCAGAATTGCGGTGAGGCGGCTATGCATTGAACTTGTAACAGCTGAGGACATGCGGGGCTGACAGTCTCCTACCGAGACTTTCTTTTAGGAGAGCTCGAGATGGAATTGCGCAGATATCGATCAGCTGGGCGCGCGCTGATAATTCGACGCCTCTTCTGTACTGTCCCCATGCTTTGACTACGCGTATGACAATTTACTCGAGCACGTTAGTCGTAATACAACTTCGGGTATTCTTTCATATTATAGGCTCGCAGGCCGAGGCTACGCCCGACCGCTGTACTAATACGGTGTCAGTGGACCCGGGGACACACTAAGGGGGGGCACTGGCAGAGGAGATTGTTGTGGAACGAAGTTTTCGATATGGCAACTACATCACTCTTTCTTGACAGCCTTATACTGGGAGCTGACGCGGCCCTGCTAGGCTCCTTCGCTGCCGTGTACTATCAGGTAGTGACCAGTAGTAGCTATTGTATCATAACAGTCGATGTCTAGGTTAAGAAAACTCGTTCGGCTGCCGGCCTGTCCTTTCAAACCTTAGGCTGTGTGGCAGCAGCACGCTGCCTGCATCTACTAAGCCACCCTCTAGGGCTACACTTTCGGCCAACAGTCCTGCCATTCTGGTTGTACGGGCTAATGGATGTAATAACAACAGCACCCTCGCTACCCCACGATTGGCGATACCCATAGATCCTCAATGCCGCCTTTGGCACCTACGTGCTGGTCCACACGACCACTCGCTACAAACCCTCATACGAGGCCAAGAAGGATAACTTCGGCCAGGCATTTTTTGAAAGGATGGGCTTGCCGGTGACGACGCCAGTCACTAAGTAAGAGTACGAGGATGAGGATGAGGTTAATGCTGACCAGCGCCGCCATCAGGTTCGGCTTCATCTATCTGTTTACCGCGGTACTTGCGTTCTTGTGGTACCTCGTACGACGAAGTCACAGCTCGTTTTATGTGTCATACTTCTGTTGCTTTTATGAAGTAATGCTTACCGTTATTGATACTCTTGTTGCCACTACTACCGTCAACAGGTACTCTGTGCAGTGGCCCTTATTCCCTCAACTATGGATGTTTCAACAGGATAAGGTTGTCTCCGCCCCTCTGGCCAACTTCGTGGTCCTCACTGCTGCTAGCAGGGCATGCACCCTCGTATTCTGGTTCAGGTAGTCCTCGATCTTCTGGCTGTCACTCCATCCGTCTTGTCTACTCAGTTATCCGCTTGTCTTCAAATACGCCTACCCGGACAACAGGGGTGTCCAGATGGCCAGCGAGACCCTCAACTTGTTAATCCTCAGCGATTTCCTCTACTACTACTTCCGGTAGTATGCACTACTCTCCCGTAGCCCCTAGCTCCACACCTCTCAGGTCTCGACTGCGTGGTGAGCCCCAAGTCATCTTGCCAATGTACGAGGTATAGGGCAGTAGCAAGAGTGTTGTACTCAGGAGTCATCAGGAGCAGGGTTGCTGATGGCTGTTGTTGCTCGTAGTCCTATCGGGCTGCATTTATCTGTTATCATTGTCTCTTCTACTAGTGTGCACTCCTTGCCAACCTCTAATGAGCTTTGTGTTCAGTCCCCCAGTCAAAAGGTGCCCGGAAAGTCCCAGTGCTACCTCTACCATGGCCTCTGTCCCCCCTTCAGCAACAGCAGTGCCAGAGATAAGATGGATAGTGGATACGGATGCTGCCAGTGGTGGAATGGATGTCGATGTTGCCAAGTTCCCTCCCAACTTTGGTACTACCGGGTCCTCGGAAGTTCCCCTAGGTCTCGAAAATAATTCGCTCACTGATGATGTAGATTAGCTCCATCCATGGCGCCCCCGTACTCGCTCCGGCTCAGCGTTTGGGAGTTGGGTATGTTGCATAGATAACAACGGGGAGGGAGATCTATTCGTACCCATCAGAAGCTTCGCCTGACTCGTTGCTGTCCTGGCAGATGGTTCAAATGTGGCCGAGGGTGGTGTTAGTGGCTTCAGTAACATCAGCAGTGATGCTTCTCTCACGAGCCAACGTACGAAGGTTAGAGTGGAACTAGAAATTGGCGAAAAGAAGAATTTCAATGCTTTCAAGAAGAAGGAGGAACAGATTAGAACTGTAGGAAGCACCAACGAAATCGAGGATAGCGTTTCTGGTGATTAGGCGCGATACGATGAGGAGGACTCAATGACGCTGCGAGGGGCCTCTCAAGGTGAGAGCGGGAACAAGGTGGCTTGGTGAGGAGGCTGCTGCTGTGGTCAGGGTCTAATGCCATCTATTGCGGCCGGCCTACCGCTAATGATACCTCCTGTTGGTTCTCACTGAGTGTTGATCCGACCAATCCTGGTGTCTATAAAGTGGCACCTGTTCGGAAGTAAAGGGCATCGTTGGCTAGCACAGTCATTACCTTGCCTTGTTAGGTGGCTAGAGTTCCGACCACTCTCGGGTGTTGAGCTACGAATGGCTAGGAACGAGACTCCTGCTACCACGGCAACGGCTACTGGTACAGCCACTACCGGCTACTGGCCCACGGTCACCCGTCCGTGTAGATTCTACTAGTGCTAGTACTGATGGTGCAGCGGTGAAGTCATCGAAGGTGAAGGAGGAGACTGAGACTGAGATTGCCGAGCAGGTTATGAAGAAACAGAGGCTAGCGGACAAGAACGATGAAAAGAGGTATTTGAGGCTTGATTAACGGATATGGGAGAAGGATGCAGGTTCATACGCATGAGAGCGGCCATTGAGCTCAAAAAGGCGAAGGCAAAGGGAGGGGAAACTGAGGAGGGACACGATGCTGAGAGTGAGCTATTGAGCCACTGTAATATTCAACAGTATCGTTCCACACTCAGAGGCGGCTCGGAAGGAGGCAAAGCGAAAGCTGAGAGCCTCGAAGACAACGAGGCATGACCTCGAAGCCAAGGAGGTAGGACCTGCTCAGTGGTCAGGGTTGTTCGATCAGTGTACAGGTGCCAAGCTCTAGTCTGAGTGTGGGGAAGCTGTACGCCGTGAAGCATGATGACGAGTGGGAGGGCAATGAGGATTTCAGTAGGTTCGAGGTTTCCGAATATCTCAGGCGAGGACACATTATTAGGTGATGATGATGAGCTGCTAGATGACCCTGATGCTGGCAATGAAGTCCAGATAGAGACAACAGGGACAGTTGATAAGGAAAAGGAGAAGCTGAAAGAAGTACGTTGGTTGATGGGGGATGCCCAAGTCTTCACGTTGACTCTGCTAACAGGCAAGGACTGGCAGGGATTCTGATGATGAATCCTCCAGCTCGAGCGAGAGTGAGGATGAGCAGTCGACCTTGCTTGGCAAGGCTATCACGAGTAGGCATGTATTCGAATCGTTCCTGGCTTGGATTGCTGTGCTCTGACAGGTATAATGGAAAAGGAAAGGAACAAAGAGGAAGTCCGGAAGGAAGGCCTGGCAGATGTACTTTCTTCATCCTCCTTCCCGGTTCCTGTCGATGCCCTCCACCTTGTCTACCCTCAGGCAGCATTGGATGACGAGTTGCTACAAACTGGTGTTGACCCTGATGAGCTCGATGACGATGCTGGCCAGACGGATGAGAAGGCTCGCAAGGATGGCGCCGGTGGGGCTGCAGCCGCCCGTAAGTTTCCTCGCTCTGCTGCTTTGGTATCCATTTTCATCCTTCAGCCATCAAGGCCAAGCCTTCCAAACAGGATGAGATGAAGGACAAGGTAACGACGGTAGTCTTTTCTGCTTCAGTACGGTTTGTTGTGCTCAGTTGAAACAACTGTTTGCTCGAAATGAGTACCGTCTTGGGCTGAGGGAAGTACTCGCAACCTTCCCGGGCATGAAGAAAAATAGCGAAGAATACAAATGTGTAAGTTAGTGCTTGTCAGTGTTGAATTTCGGATTGTACATTCGTGTTTCAGTTAACCAGATCCTTGAAGGATATGGCAGAAGTCCGCGATCACTTGCTGTACCTTAAAAAAGAGTATCGTAAATGAGTTTCTCGTGGTCAAATCGGTCGAGTTAGCACCACAGTTGTGGAGTGCTCATTGGCAAACGCGACCCTCGTAGTAATACTATGATAGTATCTTTCATACAAGCCGGCTTCGCGTGTTGAAGATTAATACAGGCGACTCCAAACCGCCATGAGGGCAATGTTGGAGTCTGTAAGGTCGCCAGTTTGTAGGGCGAACCAAATCACAATGAATAGATAGGCGACCCAGCCACGTGGGACATAGCTGGGTTTTCTTTATTGATCATAACGGTATCGCATGCAAACACATTCTATTTACAATGTTATATTTTTCCCCCTTTTTCTCTTTCATTGTTGTTTTCGAACATATTGCAGGGGCATATCGCAGCCTGGCCTGATGCTTCTTTCCCATAGTGCTCGATTTGTAGCAGTACTGGGTCTCACACCAATATCTTTAATATCCTGCTTCAACTACAGCTCGTGAGCGGCTGAGGCTAAGCGATCAAGAGTCCCCCAACCTACCAACCGCGATGCTGTGGTTGAAGCTGTAGCTTATAGCAGGTTTTCGTGAAAGCTCAAGGCTCGAGCCTCAAGCCGATCGAACCAGAGCAGAACATTGCTAAGCAGCCTATGAGCCCGCGATATCAAGCCGGCTTGACTCAGAACTGTACATAAGCGCAATCTGGTTCGCCCAAGTTAGACGACCAGTAAGGCAATCGAGTGAGGATGTCCAAATAGTGATCACCGATTGAGAAGCGTTGATTTCATATAAATCAGATAACAGTTCGCCTCTTTCATCCTCAGTTGAGCCTCATCTGTTGAGGCCGAGGTTAAGTTTTTGAATCCACACATATCCCAAGTTATGCGCGGCGTAAGTGATGCAGAGTTCATCGTACTACGAGATATTAAGGCTGAGGCTCTCCTCAATGAGCAAAATACTGACCATAACCTCTATAGGAGGATCGCACTACTGCTCTAGCCCTATGCTAACTGCTAATCGTAGTGCAGTGCGTTATCGACCCTGGGAAGTAAGTCATCCTAGTACAACCCTAATGGTAACGCCGCCGGTAGGGGTCTCCTGAACAGTATAAGGAATCGGCCTCCTGGGCTCACGACGAGCAGCAGAGTGTGTCTTGGGGGGGTGATAATCGGTCAAAGAGCAGACACCGTGTCTGGCCCTTCGTCTGAGACACGGTAATCGGTCAGCATTCAACCTGGGTAGCAGCCCCGAAGCAGGGTAAGTTCTAGCGCATCTAAATTTAGTAATATTATTGGTCCCTTGTCAAAGGCCACCCATTAGACTCCTCCTTATAACACAACCATCCATTTCATTCATTCAGCCATTCATTAACCAATGGGAATCAAGGGAAGTTGAGAAGTTCCCGATCATTAATACGCGCCGCCAAATGTATTCTCGCAAAGCTGGTATTGCTTGGATCAAGGTTAGCCTACAGGTTGTAGAGTTAACAATGTTAACCGATCCGAGGAGAGCGACTGAATGAACGATAGTATCGTAACGATACTATCGTTACGATACACGATACTCAACCTCCCGCCAGCGAATGCTTCCGCGAAGTAAAGCAGGAAAACCCCTCAATAATCATAATTTCTCTGCTGTGGGACCTAACAAACAGTCAAGGTTACTACTAGTGTACTCGTGTAGAAGACAGTGTGTATATGGCCTCACCATCGATTGGGCGTCAGAGTGAGTATTAAGTTTCCAAATTATCTATTACATTCAACTGTATTGAATCCTTAAGTGTCAGCAAGGTTCCAGTAATGAGATAACCGTCGTGTGCATAACCAAGGCTTGGTAACTGTGAGAGATTGAGGATGCTCCATAGTAGTCCGCACATTGTCTACCTTCTGCACGCGCGCGCAGTGGTCGTGGCGTGCTGCCTTTATTTCACTTGTTTATGCGTATGTCCAAATAGAAAGTTGATTCCGTATAGGATAGTAGCCGACCTTACGAAATATGGTGAGAGTCAGAGTTTTTTCTACCCTTTTGAGACCAACATGGCCTCGAGTTCTGCAGTCGGGAGCGCCAACATCGAACCCAACTTAACATCTGGCTCCGATGCGGGGACACTACCTCACTTGGTGGATGCGATCACTGTCAATGTCGGGTCCGAGCGCCCCCTCCTAGACGACGCAGCAGTATCTGATCTCGCTGCTGACACCATCCTGGCTGCTGTCGAGAGAGCTCTCACTACTGGTGCGGAACCAGATCTGCAAGTGTGTGTCAACGAGCTGTCCGTGGCACTTGTTGAGGGATTATTGACCACTCTCAGCGACGAGGCTAGGGAGAATATCACTGGAGTGGACGGCGGCCGCTTCACTGAATATGTGGCTCGGCGTGTTCACCATGCGTGTCCCAGCGCTGTCGAGGGGGTCCTTCAGCCCGAGGACATGATACACCTCGCGAGAAACCTCTCCGACATGGTCATCACCCAAGCATTGCACACGCAGCCACTTGTTGATCGTCTCTCCACCCAGCATCTACTCTCCGAGTTCCGTCGCCGCAATCTTGCCGCTCTTCGAGAGCTGAAGAGCGCCCGTGTCAGTGTCTTTTCTCCCGGGTGGCGTGACTGGTACCTGCAAGTTCCCCAAGGCCTGCCGCCGCCTTCAGGCCGCCCCGCAATCGGTGGTACAGCTCGGGGATCTGCCCGGGCAGCTCCTTCGTTATCGCAGGCTCCTGGAGTGACTGCTGGGGCTGGCCTCACCTCTCATCCGAGTATCCACTCACCTTCTACGGTGAGGGTAGCTGCCAACATAGTGAACGCGGCGGCACCGAGCGCGGTGTCGGCTTCATCTGTTCATGAGGACCGAAGGAGGTTGGCCCACAAGGACGCGGACAAAGCCGCTGATGCCTTCAAAGGAGGGCCGTACACGGGGATTGACGACCCTCGTGGCCTCTCCGGCTTCTGGCGGCAGTTGGAGAGCTTCGTCGTTCGCCGCGGTTGGCGTCTAAATGGTCCGGAGCACTATTTTCTCCTCACTAACTTGGTGCCAGAGGATGAAGCCGGCGATGCCATGGACGAGGAGGCTCCACTCACGATGGCGGCTTACGCGCAAGCTGTCCAGCGCATTCACCAGGCTCTGCTGGAAGATAGTGGTGGCAGCTTGGAATCTGAGAAGCTGCTTTCAGAGGCCATCATCCGCCAATCAGGTGAGTCGCTGACGAGCTTCATCGCTAAGATCGATAGGTGGGCGAGGCGCTGCAAGACGGCTGGGGTCGCTCTCTCCGATGGGCACATCATCAAGGCCTATCGTAACGGCATCAATGATCAGTCATGCAGGGATGCATCCTATGAATATCCCAGTCTGTGGCGTGAATTCCGTGTACGAGCACTGACCCGAGCAGCGCGTGTAGACAGCAAGCAGAAGGTCAAGAGCGAGGTCTCCGGCTCTGGACGCGGGGAGCAGCCCAGGAACCAAGGTCGGGATAAGGGAGGCCAGATACGACCTGCGGCTCCCCAAGGCGGGCAAAAACCTGTCAAGGCTCAGAGCATCTGTCGGCAGCACCTTCGAGGCGTATGCAACTACGGAGATCGTTGCAAGTTCTCCCATGTGAGTGGCCCCCGGGAGGAGTGCCGACAGTGGCTGAACGGCAATTGCCGCTTTGGCGATCGCTGCGTCTATGCTCACAGCAAGAAGTCCTCCGATGCAGCTGCCAGTAAGAAGCCATCCAATCTGAAGACGGTCCAGGAGGGCCCTTCGGACGAGAAGGAGGGAACGGGGGCGCAGTCGGCCGAGGAGGAGCAGCTCCAAATTCTTTGGGCTATGCCTGAGATGCCATCAGCAAACGGGCAGCGGCACGTCGGTCCTACCATGTTGTTCGAAGTTGCTGGAGAGCAACGCCCTTTACAAGCTCTCCTCGATTCTGGTGCGGTTCGCAATTATATCCCTCAGTCTGTTGTGGAGGCTCGCGGATGGAAGTGTGTCCCTGCTGATGCACTCGCGCGCCTCGCTGATGGGTCGACACTCCGAATCCGCGGGACTGTCCGCGTTAATGCCGTTCATGGTGGTGCTGAGGTCCCATTGGATTTCCACATCCTTCCTCCTCACACCAGCGCTGGCGCTGCTGCTGTTGCTGCTTTCAATGACCGCTGCATTTTAGGCACTCGCTCCATGTGTGCGCTTGGCATAAGCTTGCGCTTCTCCGAAGACGGTGGGAAGCGAAAGGTCATCATCGGTCGGTCTTCATTACAGACGCAGGAGGCCACAGGGGAATCAGATCCCTGTTATCATCATCAACAGCTCAAGCCATCACCTCCGCAGGCGACGGCGACATGTGGCACTGTCAAGGTTCTCAATGAGGTCGTCACTGTGCGCTTCCATCCAGACGACACCTTGCTCTGCCATGTGGCTGAACCGTCGGATGTGCTGTTTCCGATAGGGGGCCTTACCACTTGCTCCTGAGCGCAAGCTTCCTCCCTTTGATGGGTCGTGGTGTGCTGTGAGAGGTGCGCCTCAGTATGCCGTTAGGCTGAGGCCGATAGCTGCCGACGAGGAGAAGGACTGCCCTGGCCAAACCCACGTGGCTGAGGTCCGTTGGAATCTGGCGGTGTCGCCGCCGGGAAGTAAATCTCCCAAACCTCCGCCGGACTTCTCTGTCCCTCTCTACAAGCGCCTGACCGAACAGCTGAAGTGTACCTTCCGGCAAGAGATCGCCAAGTTCACATCGCGCGGCTGGTGGTCTGAGGTGCATTCGGTCGATGACGAGGAGAGAAAGGACGAGGAGCAGCTGCCGGAGGCGGTTGCCTTCCCTGTCCCTCAGGGGCAGGTGAAGGTTCGTCCCTGCGTGGACGTTCGCCAGTGCAATCGTCAGTCACCCGCTAGTTCTTACGTCGGGGCTTCGTGCCCTGTCATCCTGTCGCAGATCAGAGTCGCTCTCGCGCAGATCGCTTCCAAGGCCAGATCCCAGGACAAGCCCTCTTCGCTGGCGCTGGTGACGTTGGATTGTATGACGGCCTTCTATCGAGTCCGTCTTCATCGTAAGTGCGCCCGAATTCGGTG
>JABANP010000134.1:0-119286 GCA_013115135.1 Perkinsus olseni | reverse complement strand
CAACTAGAAAGAGACTACAAGCGGAGAGAAACACCCAATCTCTCCCACAGCGTGAAATTCCCATCGGCTGCCCCAGCGAGGTCCCATACAGCGCAAGGCTAGTACACGGGTATGGAAAGCATGAACTGGTCATGAATGTTAACACCAACAGACGACGACGTTGATGTTGTTCAATGGACGGCAGCAGAAGACAGCAACTCTAATTTCGAGATAAATCGGGCGGATCGATGTACAGCAGCAAAGGGGGAAGCACTTGCAGCGCCAGTACCGCGAGGAGTACCTGGATGGCCCGGAGGATCCGCACCTTCGCTCGAGGATTTGACCGTCTCCCAATCGATGTCGCCTCCGTCGCTCGAGATCACCGAATCTCCGTCATCGTCAGATTTGTCCCAGGAAGCAGTGACGACAGTGATGACTGCCGCTTGTGGTAGCGGCTCCTCTTCATTCGGGGACTCTGCTTCAGGAGAGCTACGCAACAAGCTCACTGCGCTCTCAGGTGAACATGGCTTCGCCGCATCAATCCATCGGGCAGGGGAGCATATCGCGCAGCAGAGGAATCCTGCAAGACCTCCTCGAGGTCGCCAGACGGCACAGAGAGGTCGCCGTCCATCTCTGAAGGACGCTGTTTCAAGTCATCTCGAACGATCCTCTCATCGCTATCATCAGTAGCGTCGCATGGGCGATCATCACCAACTAGCAGGGACGTTGGTGGATCAGACCTTCCTTGCGGTGAGGAGAGTGTCAGGACGGGACTGCTGTCACCCATCGCTACATCATCACTGCGGCTACAGGTAACATTCTCCTCACCCTTCGGATCAAAGCTCCTCTCCACCACTCCGACCGGTGGTGCACTCTCAGCATGAGCATGCTCGTCCAGCCTGCCGCTGGGCATCTCGAAACTGCTTGTCTCCACAATGGTCGCCTCACCGTTCGAGTTTTGACACCCGACGGAATGCTGTTCGTCTGCTCCGGAAGGGACCATAGCAGACGATGGCTGGCAAGCCTCCTCCACTGAAGCCACTGCCCTCCGAACCTCCTCCTCGATGCTCCCTTCGGCATCCCACCCCACAGGCTCCTCTCCCTCTGCTTCCTGCACAGCTCTCCCCTGCCGCCTTATCTCTGCTTCTATCAAGGTTCCTTCGGGAGGCTCCTTTTCTCTTTCTGTGACGCACTCGCTGGAATCCGCGCAGTCATCCAGGCACCACCGCAACGACCTTCTTGCCGGAACTACATATGTACCCTCGCTTGCTCTCCGTGCTCTTCCAGGTGCCGCTTGTCCCACCGATTCGTCTTCTTCCGCACCACCTGAGGCGGCCCGAGCTCTCGGCGGCTGTGCTGTCTGAGGCAAGACAGGGAAGACCGGCTACGCTGCTCGACCTCAATAGCACCTTCTCCTTGAGAGCCTCAACCACAGGAAGGTCCTCGGCAGGCACAATCACCGGCATGCTGCCATCGTTCGAGATAGCGAAGGACAAAAGGTGATGACTACGGTTGCCACTGTTGCTACTTCGCTCCTCACTAGCATCTGTAACGTGATGAGCACAGTGACGTGCCATCTCCTAGTCTCTTCTCACCCTTGATTGAGGACTCATCGCTTCCTTCCACCATAGGCACGCTGCCGCCTGACAGAAGTCACACTTGAGCGACCAAGTGCCTCCAACATGGGCGGCCAACTGAGCTGCTTCGAGTATCCAGAAATCCAGCTTAAATATGATTAGCGCTCCACACCTGTAGTATCCTCACTACTATTCCCTCCACTACTCGGACTGCCCCAGAAGTCCTTCTCCGTTTCCCAAGCTAACTTCTCAGCTACCGTCTCGACCTTGGATTCCCTAGGCGACACCGCCTCGCTATTCTCCGAGCCTAGGAGGTCCACTATCTTCGGCATCGAGAAAGTGCCCAACTGCCCTTGCGTTCTCTGGTTACTCAACAAAACAGCAACTTGCTCACAACGAGAGTCACACATCAAAGTAAATTATCAGGTTCCATGTAAAGTCGTGCGGCTCTCTTGTAGGCAGTATTAAAGGCAACTACGGCAGCTGGTAACCTCGGATGCCTGAGGAACGTCAGCGAGGATCACCGAAGGGTCTCGAGGCGTGGGTGGTCGGGTGGTACAGCGAAAGGTCAGCAGGTATGTGCTCCAGCGTGCTCTTCATCGACAACAGCACGTCGAGGAGCTGATCGAATCGTCTCAGCAACCCGACTGTGAGATTGTCGGCTCGATGGGCCTGACAGCACCGCCTCATGAATCACAAATTCCACCAAGCATTTCCCACCCCAACGGACGACTGTGCTAGGCTCCCGCGTTTCCCGTGTGCCCCTCGACTCGCGATATGCCCGACCGCCTTGAGTGCGTATTCCTGATAGGTTTCCGTCGATGGGCAGAGACTGCTGCTCAACCTCACTTCGAGAGCGCCTCGCTTCCGGCAGCAACCTACGAGGTCCACTCCGGCGGAGCGAAGCTGGGTAAAATCGGCCTGGGACAATCCCGCCAGGGACGTGACGAGCCGCTGAGGATAGCTGCCAAAATCGAACTCCAACTGGGATGCGCCCCCACTACCGAATCCTGCGGGCTCATCAGCGACGAGGAGCACAACGCTTTCGCAAGAAAGACAGGCTGTCCCGGTTGACTCCACACCGAGCCTGTAGACATCGGCCGGTCAAGTGGAGCCACGGCTACGTCGCAGCATTCCTCGGCTACGGTTTGTGCCAGACCTATCGATCAATGTAGGACAAAAGGCCGACAGGAACTGCTTCGCTCCGCTCACTAATTTCATCCTGATATTCCGGAGTGATAGTTCCTCGAAGACGGCATTGCACATGCCTGACACCACCGTTCGCCTTACTAAAATGTCACCGAGACCCAGCCCACTCTGCCAGTAGTAGAAGCACCGGGTCGAAGATTAGGCATCTGTCCACCGCTGGCACCAGGACGGCCGTTAGCCTTGGCAAGGCGCTGCAGATGGCCTAAGAAACCTGCGTTCGAGCCTTGCCTTCAGCTCAGGAGAAAGAAAGCTGCCTCCAGAAAGTCACTAACCTCCAGCATCACAACTGAATTAACTTTCTGTTTCTCACTCCTCGGATGTGGCAAGACTCGTTCCCGTCCTGAAAACACCACACCCTACCGGGCGGTCGAATAGTTTTTGACGATTCACCCCTAGACCTCAGGAACGGGTCGACTGCCAGGAGGACGTCAACGAGAGGCTGGAAGGACGCTACCACGTGCGACTCTTCTTCGTATCTGACGGGAATGAGGGAGAGAGAGGATAGACCGCCGCTGTTGACGGCCAGCCTACAGCCAGGCCTTCTCGAACTCGACCCAGGCTTGCCACATCTCCGAAATACACTTGACGGCAATTTTGGTCGCGTTCCCGGACAAGTACGCAGCCAGGGGACGTCGAACCTCATTATACCTACGTAAGATCACCTACTGCCCGGAGCAACAACAGTGGCCAACTACGCCAGCAAGAGCCGGTTCCGCAGCAGGAGCAGTTGAGGGTCTCGAGACTGGACAAGTCCGTTGATAACCTGGGGGACGGTATTGTACCGATAACAGGATTCCCGTGTCAATATCGTTTCCCGCTATTATCGATTCCGGGTTACAGCGTGCCGAAGCGGAACACGAGTGAGCCCGCGCGTGAGTATCTCTCGACTAACCTCAGAGTCCTCCATTGCTATAGCAGCTCGCAGTACATCAGGGACGAGCAGCCTTGACTGATCAGGGCCGTTCTCAGAGAACAGAGCCTGGGTTAACCGAATGATCCTGATAACAGACCCCGGAGACTCCCACCTTGAAGCGCAACGGAATGCTGTCCCGACCGGTGAAGGCAGGGGATGTCTCCAGAGGCACATTTTGGTCAACGGCGTACCTGCAGGTTCACCTTCAACGGCTGACCGGTTCACTGGGGGCAGCCGTCACCTTTCGAGTTGTAATAGATTTTCTTCTAGCGAGTCTAGATGGTTCGACTCCGCAAGTTCACGTCTCAGTGCTAGACACGAGAGGCCGGCAGGCAGGGTGGGGGCAGCATTGGCAGGTGCAGAGGGCATGTGGAGAGGGCCGGAGAAGGTCCTACCTCGACTATGGACATCGCCGTTCCATAACCGTGGGGGGTATTCAGTAGAGTTCTCGTGAGTTCTAGAGTGAGTGACTTCTCGTGAGACAGATCGACTCGACCCGGCAGAGGTCTATCGAACACCGATAGCGAATCTTGTACAGTTGCGATGCGAGAAAAGAACACGGCGAGACCAGCGCCCGGAGTCCAACCTGACCATCAGCCCTGTCCAGCCCTTCCAATCGTAGTAGCGACTGTAGTAACATGTCTGCCAGTCCACTGGCGGGTGCATGGGAATCAGCGTGGATTACTCAGAATTCGGAGGTTCACTCTGGTGTCGACTACTATCCTATTTACCTCCGCTTTCACAAACATAACAGGCTTGGAGCTAAACTCAAGTTCACGTGGAATCTGACACCCCGGCGTCCCCCAGCGTCCAACTTGTTCGCCATCTCGTCGATGACCCAGGAGCATGAACCTGGCCGAGGATGCGCGGACTTCTCGCTCGCCCTGATAATCGATAGCTAATTTCGTCACGTAAGGCCGGGTCCGAAGTCCACCACGAGTGAAGACAACATCACCCTGTCGACACCATGAGCAAGCTCTCTATCGACAACCTGAAGACTGCTATTGCCGCCATCCTGGAGGCCTCCCAGGAGAAGCCCAGGAACTTCTTGGAGACTGTTGAGCTCCAGGTAGTACTACCCTTAGGGAGCGCAGGCGCATGGGAGAGGGAAGGGAGGGGCGAATGATGCTTTCAGAAACTTGAATGCCGATGCTTACCGTTGGTAGAGCGCATGCTGGATAAAATCTCACTGACGTTCTTCTCTCTTCACCGCCTTGTGGCTCGGGTCGCCTGAGGTTGACATTACTATTATCGTTTTCACTTTCAGGTCGGACTCAAGGATTACGATACCCAGCGCGATAAGCGTTTCTCCGGTACCGTGAAGCTTCCCCACGTCCCCCGCCCCAACATGAAGATCTGCGTCTTGGGTGACGCCGTCCACTGTGACGAGGCCGCCAAGATCGGCGTTGAGTTCATGAGCGTTGATGATCTCAAGAAGCTCAACAAGAACAAGAAGCTCGTGAAGAAGCTCGCCAACAAGTACGACGCCTTCCTGGCTTCCCAGGTGTTGATCCCCCAGATCCCCCGTTTATTGGGACCTGGTCTTAACAAGGCCGGTAAGTTCCCTACCCTCATCACCCATAACGACGACATGTCCAAGAAGATCCTTGACATGAAGTCCAACGTTAAGTTCCAGCTTAAGAAGGTCCTCTGCATGGGTGTTGCCATCGGTAACGTTGGCATGACCGCTGACGAGCTCAAGCAGAACTCTTTGATGAGTATCAACTTCCTCGTCTCTCTTCTTAAGAAGAACTGGAACAACGTGAAGACTCTTCACATCAAGTCTACTATGGGCCCCGTCCAGCGTATCTACGGTTAAGCTGTGATGGTGAGCCTTGCTGGGTGATTATCCTAACGGGTTATTAGCAGTCTTCGGTGCACCAGTCACTGAGGCCTCGATGGCCCTATACTGGGAGATGTTTGTTCGTCACCAGACCGAAGAACTTTGATGATTTGCGTTGTTAAACTGCATCTTACTGACTGGGCATGATGAACCTCCTGTGAGGGCGGAGATGAGGAAAAACAATTTTACCACCTTGTCTGAGCCGATCTCTAAGATCGGATGACGACAAAACTTTGTCATGCATCACCAACTGATCCGCCCTACTACTACTGCTTCTTGGGAGAGGAGATTGGGTAAAGAAAACTGTCCTTCGAGCTGAATGGGAAGTATACCGCACGGAGTTATTTTTGGCGAGATGTCGTACGGATAGGGCCAATAGGTTCGTCTACTGGTCGATGTCGTTGCGCATGGTATATGAGAGACCACGGTGGCGGTCACTGTCATGATTTCCCTGTACCCTCGGTAGCAGTTACTGTTGTACTGCTATGCATGAGCCGATGTTTTTATGACCTTTCCTGATGTTGAGTTGCGCTAAGGATCGGGTGAGTTGTATGGTGGAAGTCATGCCGACTTGGATACAATGACAGTCGATACAGTGTCTGAGAAGACGGCCGAGATGAACGGCAGCGCAGTGGCCTCCTCGAGTAGTGGGTCTTCGACTGTACATTGGCCATCATGTCGGTGCTGCTCAGGTTCGTCCAGCCCTCAGGAGATCTCCGGAGGGCAGCATTGGCGAACCTTCGTAGATCACAGCACGGAGTCTGGCGTCGAGACGGTATCGTCGTCGATGGGATTTGGTACGATGCCGAACCTGTGGAAGGCCGAGGAGCCTCTGCAGCCGCCGATTCAACGCAGTGCTACCTATACGAGCAGTGATGCTTTTGGTAGTATGGGGGACTTGAGGGACACTCGGGCCAGCATCCAGAGCGCCCCTGGGGTGTCTACGATGCAGTACGGACGAAATAGTTTTTTCACGGCCGACTCGCCTGCGATGGAGTTGAGAGGCTACAACGGTGTCAACGACTCTATACGGAAATCGACGACGATGGGGAGAGGGTTCGACTCGGCTCGGCACGGCACCCCGGCTAGGGCAGCCACGAGGTCCCTGCTGGACGAGGCTCCTGCTAGGGGGGCGGCA
Source organism: Perkinsus olseni (assembly GCA_013115135.1). NCBI lineage: Eukaryota > Perkinsozoa > Perkinsida > Perkinsidae > Perkinsus > Perkinsus olseni. The sequence goes on along the minus strand of JABANP010000134.1, from coordinate 112,627 downwards.
ACTTACAGCCACGCCCCTCGGGATACGTTCTTCGGGGAGTCCGGTGGTGCTACGAATGGGAGACGATCGGGGTTGGAGTTTGAGACAGGGCAGATTGGATTCGGCGGAGTGAACCAAATGGAGAGCAGGACCTTGTCCTTCGATGATGATGGTGATTCACTGAACTGGGGTGCTCAGTCGATACCACCTACCCCAGCATCATTTGCCAGCCTGGATACGACCACCCGGCACGGCGGTTGGGAGCAGATCGCCTCGGGAGAGCCTACGAGGACGCCGGCTCCCTCGGGGGAGTCTGCGGATTTGACGGGTTGGGCGGTGGCGGTGGACGAAGAATCGGTGGTAGGGGAGACGGATGAGAATGGCCTGAGGGAGTGGACGAAGGCGACGGACAGCTTCAGTCGGGCAGGCAGCTCGAGGAGTGTGGCAACGAGGGACAATGGAGTTTCCTGTGACAGTCCGTGGAGGAGGTCAGCGACGACTCCGTCGGATGCAAGGTTCGACCTTGGATACGACGACGCCCATGAATGGCCTCGAGCGCCCTTCGATACCCCCATGAGCACCTCTGCCTGGGGTGACAGCCCAGCGGACGGATGGCCGGGTACTGTCGCTAGGAGCCTCGACTTCAGCACGGCTGGTGATCTATCCAACGCCAATGGAAGGGCTCGTCACCATCGGCATCATCATCGTCATAGCAAGCACCGTCGTAAGGTTAGTCTGTCCCCACCGATAGACCTGGGCTCGGACGACAAGCCACTTACGAGAAGCGCGCTTCAACCTTGGAAGCCCGCCACAGGCACCCAAGCATGACGGGCATCAGGGCTCGATCTCAGCGCAGTTGAAAAGGGTATCAACTTCGATCACAGGCCAGTGGGACGCCTTCAAGGTCAGCGTGCTTGGCCGGAGGTCGTCTCGAGGCGAGGGTCTTCGGCAGAGTTCATTCTGTTCTGAGATGGAGGACTATCTGTACTTGTTGGAGATGACTGAGCATATACCGTCGGTGAGGGAGATGGTTATCGAGCCGTGGGCGAAGTACTTTGCATTCAAGATGGAGCTCCCAGAGGTGGCTCAGGAGGAGGAGGAGGAGGAATCTTTGGACTCTGTGGAAAATCTTCCGAGTGCGGTTGAGGATACTCGGCCGGCAGAGCCTAAAAAGGAGCGTAGAGTGTTCGTCAGTATATTATCCTATCCAGGGACTCTGCCCCGGCCCAACTCCCTCGAGGTCAGGTTAGTCCGCAGCGACCAGTCGGAGATCCTCTCAATGGCCTTTGCGTCTCGCGGAGAGCCGCTCTCGGTCGAGGTGCCGGCGGACGCCCCTCCGAACTTCCTCATAGAGCTCATCTTCGGTGGCTGCGAGCTGGTGGCGCGGTACCAGTGGGCGGCGGCGATTGCCTGTCCTGGTGCTCCTCTAGAGGCTCCCTTGGAAAAAAGGGGCAGGCCGGAGGACCAATTTGAATTGGACGAAGACCCCCAGAAGAGTATATTTGCTTCCTTTAAGATTGCCTTTGTCACCGACCAGAATTTTCGACAGCCTGTTTCTTCTCCTATGTAGCCGAGATGTGGGTGCAGCGTTGGGAAATGGCCAGCTTTGAGCTTGGGTGCCCCCGTCAGGTTTTTTTGCTTGCCCCATGAACCTTTCGACGGAGGTCATCAATTTCGGGATTATTCCCATAGACAAATCTTCTTTCCAAGATATCTTCGTTCGAAATGGTAGTACGGGGGAGGGAATGCTGGAATGGGTCTGTCGGTTGCCCCAGGGATTGCGGTAAAGCCTTCGGCGAGAAAGGCGTCCCAGCTGAGGGCTGCTCCATTGGGTCACGCATGTCACCCGCGAATTTTCTCTTCGACACTGGTGGCGCTTCGCTCCGCTCTAACGAGTCTGTGTCTTGGCAGAGTCACCCGAGATGGAAGAGTTTTCGTTTTCTAAGCGAGAGGACAACGGCTCGAGGAATTTGGAGGTGCGGATCCAGCCCGAATCCTCCACGGTGCCACCAGGTAATGCCGCTATGCTGCTACCGGCGGCTTCCACGGACCTTTTCTCGGTCGGAATACGAACGAGCTTTCGACAATTGCGACTGAGTCGTGGGCGTGATGGCCTCCAAACTCCCTCCTCCTTCCTGTGATTGGCTGTGGTCGTATTGAAGCCGCTAGAGCGTTGAATCTACGGGGCATCTAGTCGCGCGAGGACGGGTTGGTGTCGTTTCGATGATCGCCGTCCTGAGTCCGACACTTCCTGACTGGCGACTTGGCAACTCGCAATCTGCCGCAAGCTCGCTGAACGGGGATGGGGGCCAGAGCCCGTCCTCGCCTTCTAGAGCTAATCAGCCTTACCTTAGGTGACAGTGTGAGTGTGAGGGTCGAGGTTCGTGCAACGGACCCTGCACGTGAAGGAGGCCCCTTCGAGACCTTCTACGACGTCCATCTAGGCGGCAGGAATACCCCAGCGCGGCTACATCTTATGGGTGAACTTCTTGGAGATTCTGTACTCCCGGTGATGTTCAGTGCTGCGAACAACCTCAGGGACATTTGTGAAGCAAGAGCTGGAGATGGTAGTTGAGGGAGCAGACCCGGGCACTGTGGACTTCGGCCAGGTGGGGCTCCTTCGCGCCATGGCCGAGACAGACCAGGGATCCATCAGGTCTACTGCGGTTTGCGGAAGACTGTCAAGGTTCGCTTGGTGAATAAAGGGCCGCTCAACCTCCCTTTCTCCTCCTCCCTCGTGGAGGCGGATGAGACCCCGCCTGGAGTTATCGAAGCGTCGCCTATCAATGGTGTTGTGAAGGTGGGAGGAGAGCCTACCGGAAGTTGGAAATATGTCCTGTGCAGGCCTTCGACACCACCACTATCCACGTTTCATTTCGACCGCCGAAGTAAGTATTCGGGGCTCAGAGTATTATACCATCTCATACGTAACTCTCACGCCCGCGCGTGGGCAAGGCTTATTCTAAAGCCATTATCTAGGGGTGAGTTGGGAATTTCAAAGCATTGGCCCCGGCCATGTGAAGACTACGTCCCAGCCCACAGGCACGAGCTCAGCGTCATAAGCTTTTTCGAATCAACGTTACCTTCTCTAGCCCGAGGGGGCATGCATTGCCTTAGATATATAGAACGGAAAGGGTTCAAGTGCACGAGGGCCGCCCAGGAGATCATCAACCGATACCAGTGCCAAGTGAAGGTTGAATCCAAGGACCTGCTGGACTACCAGCTCACCCTTCCTGTGGTTGGCAGCAGCATTGTAAGCGAGGGCCTGAGGCGTCGATCGCTCTATGGGGCATCTCTCAGGTACCGACCCTCTCAGTCGCGCCTTCTTCCCTGGACTTCGGCGGCTGCCCTGTGTAATACAGTCGTCTGATAGACTGCGGGCGTTTGAATTTCAGGGGTGACCGCAGAGATATTGTTCTCACACTGCGCAAATGAGCACGCCTCGCTCCCGATCGATTGGGCTGTTCCTAACGTATCCCACATAAACGTCAGGCCGGCTGCTGGAAAGATAGTAGTATAGGGTGGGTGGGGCTGAGTTTTTGGCTCGGACGAGCGTAGCCGCAGTGACGCCGATTCGTCGACTCTCCCCCGTGGCTCGGGGTTGCTATTTACAGAGAGGTTCCGAGCTCGACGGTTGACGATGATGATTACTTAACTCCTTTCATGTTCGTCGCTTGCCAACGGCTGTACGTTCGTGAGCAACCCCACCTTTGCCATTAGAGACTTCCGATAGAGATAATCGCAGTCCTGAGCCTTGAGGCACACCGTTGCTAAGTGACGCCAGGTTCCGAGGCTCGGAATCCATCTGTTTGGGAGGTGGCTGGCCCCGTAGTGTGTTGTTCTTATGATGGGAGTGATACTCTGGTGGCCTCATTGTTAGTTTTAGGGACCGCTCTCGACGCAGGAGGTTGTGGTTACTTTTTCTCCCAAGTCACTCGGGCAATCATCAGCGCGATATCCATGTCATGTACTGCAACAAGCTGTACAGTGTGGTGGTGTATGCCATTGGATGGGGAGAGGTGGCTGGAGGGCCTGGGACAGAAGCAACGGCATGGGGCTGGAGGCGATCCCTGAGGACTTTGCCTCCGGAGTACAAGTTCGTTGACCAAGATGAAGTGAAAGCACAGCGAGCAGCCGCTGCGGCTGTGGTAAAGGGCGGAGCGAGGCCGATCACTCTGACCAGGATAATGAAGAGCAAATCTACTAGTAGGCTGTTGGGCGGTAGATGACCCTGTCAAGCTAGCTGTGATGGTGTGCCCCTGATTAGATTGCTCGTTGGAGGGGTACTGCGGTCTTCGTAGGTATGGACCACGCTGAGTCCTCGATGCTTCTGAGGAGTGTGCTGCTGGAGCGAACCGGAGATACAACACAATATGCGCTCTCACCAAGCGGCATGCAGGAACATATACGGAATAAGAAATTCTATAACGAGAGCATTAGGAAAGCGGCAAGAGAGGGCAAGAAAGCAAGATCTGGGGGAGAAGTGGATATCTTCGGTGCTGGTGACGTTGACCTGGGAATGTATAGGAAGGTCAGGAGCCCACGGCTATCAGTGGACGAGATACTCCACGATGAGCTATACAAGCTCAAGTTGGTTGATGGTGGGGTGGGGAAATGCCATCGTGGGGTGACTGGTTTGATGTGGGTCTATTCCTCTCACGACCTGCTCTGTGATTAGAGGGCGTTAGGTACCAACATGATGGGATGGAGTTATTATCTGAGAAGCATGAGCCGGCTCCACTGACACAGGTGGAGGCAGCTCCCGTGACGGTAGGAGCAATGGGAGCTTGGAAGTGTCATTGCTTTCTACAGGCGGGATGGTTCGGCGTTGGAGATCAACTCCGGCGTGGGCGGGGACGATCCTTGCGAATCGCATGAGGCTGTCTAACGACGTAAGGCCTCGCCCCATCCTCGCTGGAGTATCTGTCGAGGTTTCAGGCTCAGAGCCGCGGGTTTCTGTCGCTCTAGACTGTGCAAGCGCGCTCCAGCATGCACCGAGAGTCGCTGTTGTTGCTGTGTAGCATACATAGTGTACATGGATAAAGCATGTAGTATTGATATTATCGTTGTATACTAAGATGAGCTCTCATAACCGCTATCGTGTGTGGTTGGGTTACTGGTCTGGTATGGGCTCTGAGAAGGTCGTGGGGCGCGACCTTCGACCTTCACAACTTGAATGGCGCGATAGTTCAGCGCGTGATGTAGAAGTTCCCATGATGTGTTGCTGTACGAAGGCTGTCTCTTGTTTGGAACACGTATGGCGGAGGGATGCACTCTGATGAACAGAGTCTGCTCACTGTTTGAAGAAGTCGGAGTTCTTTCGCGGTCTAGTTTATTCAGCTATGAAATCAGGGCCGTCCGAAGCGTCACAGCTATTCGAACAATGGTTGAAGCAGAGAACGATGAGCACCATCCATCCGCCGTGTTGTCACCTGGAATGGGTTCATCGGAAAGAGCTCTTTGGGGAAGGGATTAAGAAGGTGTTTGCTGTCGGCAAGGGCTCGTGATCTGTGCTGCTTCATGGGCGCCTTTAACGGTTCAGGTGAACAACATAGCACTATTTCATAAGTATCCCCACCTCCTTCCGAAAGAGCAGCAACCGAGTGTCCAGCAGGAGCGTGGCAGCCGGAAACGCTCGGTCAGCTTCGATCCGAGGGCGTCTCAGGGGTAAACAGGCAGACCTGTTCTCCTGTGCGGCAGCCTCGATCGCCTCAGGCCTCATCAGAAGGAAGATCCATCTCGCTGGACGCCCTGCCCCATGACGGAGCGGGAACAGAACCTGCTCAAGCTCATTTGCGTTCAAGTAGGTACCAGTACAAACGCTCTCTTGAAGCTCGTCTTTGTGGTTATGGCGGTGGTATCCTCGCGTCATAAGGACTGCGTTATTCTCTCTGTTGGTTTACTCCCTTCGTCTCCTCAGTACCTTCCGAAGGATTCGCCGACGTTGACGCCTTCTGTGCGGCTGAAGATCCGACGCTATTTGCAGTACTTGATGTTCGTGGACTCCGGCTTTAAAGACTTCCTCTTGTGCAATTCCGGCAATGCTGCCAAGTTGCTCGAGAACATAGGTATATGTGCGCCAGACTGCTTCGACCCTCAACTCGATTCATGCTTTAGGGCGATTGCTAGAAGCCAATGGCAACCAGCGGAGGCCGGTCCATAAAGCGGTGAGCTGCTTCTCGGCGACTAGGATCTCAGGAGTTCATCCGAGGCCCTCAGGTCCAGATTGCGACCTCCGCGTGTGTGAAGATCCCTGTTGAGCTCCAGGATAGCGAGGCCATCACGTAGATGATGAGCTTTCATGTGCTCTATCATGAATCGTTGTTCGAATAGTTTGCGGCTGATTGTGTTGCGGAGTCTTTTAAACGAGAAGTAGGGTCGAGCTGCCGGCGCTTGACTCTGTCTCAGTTCTGTTCTCCCGACCATGCGCCACCAATGACCAACCTACAACGGAAACTCACTCTGCGCCATTTGCTACAGTTGGCGGCTGTGGTGATCGCTGCACTGTGCCTGGCCTGTAAAGTCGTTATGGTGACGAGTCCCTCCGACCCTGAAGTCCCTGAGATCCTCTTATGTGTGGCCTCCTACATCATTTTGTACAAGTTCTGCTTGGGAGTGGATCTGTTCATCACTCAAGTGCTCCCCACTATGCTCCTGTTCTCCGGGCCGCTGTGGTGCATCTTGCTGGCCGGAGTAGTGCACGCGCTCCATATAGCTGTAACCATCGACCCTCCCGGTCGACTGCGCGAAGCTTTGGCGCTGCGGCTCATAGAGGTTGCCTTGACCATCCACATCACATACGTTCTGCGTGCCTTTCAACCCTGGCCTTTGCTCGGTCTTCTCGGAGTCGCCATCACCACCCATTGGGAAGATGCGGACTTGCTCTGTGACGTACGGCAGCTGTTTGTGTGCCTGGGTGCCACTTGTTGTGATCTAACATTGTTCGTGAATGCATTCGGTGTAGCTCCCGTCGCCAGGCGAGTGCGTGCGGCCTATGTCGTCTCTAGGCTGCTGGTCGGCATGGTGCTGTTATTAGTATCGCCCCAGTATGTGCTTACAACTGCAATCCTATTGATCCTGTATTCCACTTGCCAAGGCTGGATCGTGGTTGTTCGACCGATCAGCGTGCCGCTCAGTGAGATCAAAATATCCGACAACAAGTCCCATCCGGCCGATCGCTGTCTCCTGCCTTTCTTCGAGTACCAGCTGCGGAAGCGCCTGGCTGAGGAGGTAGAGGAGATCGACACCGGTCTTGACGCCGAGTCCGACGATGAATTTGAGGAGTGCGTGGATCCCTCAGTGCCCTTCTGCATCGAGCGGTTCCGAGAGCGCGCTGAGCTTGGCAAGGGCGAGTTCGGTCGCTGCGTCTGGGTCTTCGACGTGTCCAGCGGTCGTGAGTACGCCCTGAAGTATTTGAACAAGAGCATTTATCGTCGAAGGGGGCTGACGGCTAAGGCTGCGGAGGAGCTTCGGATAGTCAGTGGAATCAGTCACCAAAACGTCGTTACTTTTTATGGCGCGTACGAGACTGCGGACACTTGGGCCTTCGTCTTCGAGTACTGCGTCCATGGTGACCTGGCCGCCTACATGTCTAGGAACAACCCAGTTAACCCCATAGTTGCCTTGGGCATGGCCTCTAGGGTGCTACAGGCTGTGAACTACCTCCATGAGCTGTGGATAGTGTATAGAGATCTCAAGCCTGCCAACGTGGTGCTCGACTCCAACTACGACCCCAAGCTGTGTGACTTTGGTCTGGCTATCTGGCGTCGTAGTCCGGACGCGAAGTGCCGAACATTCTGTGGGAGCGCGGGCTACTGTGCACCGGAAGTTCGGACGGGCCCCGAGTATGACGACAAGTGCGACATCTTCAGCTGGGGTGCTCTGCTGTGGGCGCTAGTGACCGGCATGCAGGCCCACCTGCATAGATCATGGCCCTCCACGCTGTCAGGGACCGATGCTTGGTTTGAAGGCCATCTGGCGAGGTTCCCAGCTGTGGACCGTGAGGGCGTTCGTGAAGTACTCAGCATGGCGGCCATGGCCAACCCTACCGAGAGACCAGACTCCGCCTTCCTGTGCTTCGGGAGTCCGCACGTCTTGAGGTGGCAGACGTATCCTTGTACGGTTTAGTGAATATAAAGCATCGCGCTGCCAGCGACCATTTGTATTATGTGTTTCATTCCCTTTGCTCTACCTGGCTTGTGTTAGTAAGTTCGGAGAGGAAGATTCGCACTTGCTCGGGCGTCCCCTCCAAGTCGCGCTCTCGTTGTGGTCGTTTGCAGCTCAACTGAGTGAAATACTCTCGTGCAGCATTTGCCTGCATGCTAACACCGCGACACTTGCGGAAGGTCACAGTTCGCCTCATCCCGGCTTGTGGACTACCGCGCCGGTGTTTCTCCTCGGCCGCCACTACTGAAGAGAAGCATTATCGAGATCTAGGAGAACCTCCCCTCCCGAGCACACATAGGGTGTGAGTGAACGTCCGCCCCGGTCACGACTCCGGATGCTGGGCTAGGCTTTGTGTGCCTTTTCACGGATCGACATTACCACCTTGCTCGGTCACTATTTCTCATCCAGGTTCACGAGGTCCGGAGTTCGAGCGTTCGACGCTCAAATTGACTACCCGGTGGAGGAGGTGCCTGTCATTCTGGCTGCCGGCCGCACCATTCTGGCCGATGAACGGATACGGTTCAGCGAGGAGGAGCTCCGAGAGTTGCCAGAGCCGGAGCTGCACGACGGAGTTTTCGTATGCTCGCTGCGCGGGGTGGCGGTTCGTGAAATTTTACTGGTGCTCATCTGCCTCAGTGGATGATGCGCTGCTTGCAGAGGGCGCGGCTTTCTTCGACGATTGTTAACGGACTAGTCCAGCGGGTATACGACCGAGTTGAATTTCCCAAACTTGGCTTCCCCAGTACCTTGGATCGGAAGATCAAGATACAGAAGACTCTCCACTGGAAGGACGTAACAGCAGCAGGGACTCCTACCCGGCACCCCTTTGCGGCTGTTCTCATGCTGAGAGCAGGTACCGGACGATGGGGAGTACTGCAAGATCATCCCTCTGGCCTACTGGACTGGTCTGAACCTATGGCTGTTGTTCCAAAGAGTATCGGTAGACGGCTACCCATTCGACAATTGGCTGGCGAGTAATTCGACCCGAGCTTGACCATCCGACACTTCCTCCCTCACAGACGACCTCCTAGAGTGGCAGTACATGCTCCTTGACCAATGGATACGCATGGCTGGGGTGCCGACACCGAGTGTTGGGATGGAGACTCATGTGGGCATGCTCGGCTTCCCTGTGGGGATAGCGGAAACCGCTTACTTGTGTGTAGCGGATGGAGCGTCTACTGGTGGGCATGTCGCAAACACTGGACGAGGCTTCTTTTGCCTTACCTCGAAACTTTGAAGGGATCCATCCGACGCCTGAGAACTCCCCAGAGGTAGCCGGCGGCCACCTCTGTTTTATGTCTCATACGTCTCGGGCTGCTCAGGAGCTACCGGTGTCTGTAGCAGGGACCCTGGAGGTTGGCCCGGAGACTTACAGTGACCACGTCCCTCTAGCCATGAGGCTGGGCATGTTCTATCACAGTGTATGGAAAACTGTGTTCACTGGAGCTCACGATTTGACTGCGCTCGAGAAGCGGCGGTGAGCGCGTTCGACAGCTATCATGCCGCAGTCCCTGATCCTAGGTTGTACCTGACTACCATATATCTTCTCAAGAACAGGTCAATGCTCTGGCACATGTCCCCACAACAGGTGCGCTCATTCACTGCTCATCCGGTGTGTCATTACCGAAGTTTCTAAGGTGTGCATGGCGAAGTGGGCCTGGGCTGATGTATAACTTGAGATCTTCCCGTTCATGTGAATGTTGTTTCTACCCTTTCAAGGATTCTGTTGGTGTCTGTTAATTGGGTAGGAGCGGTGCTGGAGGCATCGAGCTGAACATACGCCCGGCTTTCTCGTCCCCCATGAACATTGTTAGACTGTGAACGCAACGCGAGATGTCCCACTTCTAAGCATGGCAAGTACAACTTCATCGTGAGAATAACAGTAAATTCATCCCATGAGCGCTGAGGCTATTGCTGTAGATGGTGTTGCCCGTTAAGGTGAGTCTCCATTTTGTTTTTGTCCCGCCATCCCTCTGTCCTAGCAGACTTCGGAGAATGCCTTCTCTTAACTACTCCTCCCACCTCCTCCCGGGCAGTACTGGTAGCGACAGGTTTCGTAGAAGGTACACCGGTAGGCGCTTCGTGAGGTGCCATTGCAGGATTGGGGTGCACAGGCCATGCAGTTAATCCAACAGATGGCCCCGGGATGGGCTGATCCTCCATCCCCTCGGCGTGGAAGGGGACTCTCTTGTAGTTTTCTGCAGTGGTAGCTTCCGACAGCGCTACTGTTGCAAGGATGTCCAGAGGGTTGCCCGTAGCGTAGCCCATATAACTGAGCTCAGGACGCCGCACACTGCCATGGGCTGCTGTTTCGCGGGGAACCTCAGTCCCTCCTGGCCGTTGCCGAGGCGGCTCTTTCATTTCGGCTCGCCCCAGCACAGTCTCACGACAATCATCAAGCGCTCTTTTCACACGCTTTCGGTCTTCCAAGTCGGTCTGTGATGGACTCCTCGGCCTGACGGTTCGGGCGACCTCTTTCCCAGTTGCACGAAGTTTAGCATCTGGTGGTTGTTGAATCCCAATTCCTTCACTTCTCAATGAGGGTAGCGACTTCCGTCTTTCCAAGGGGACGGGTCCGCTAGGGAACTCCATCCAAGTTCTCCCGTCTTCAACAGAATGGCATAATCTCACATTGGAAGGCTTTAAAGGTTCCCGCCACTTGAGACCGATCTTGTTCCGGAGCGCCCTGCCGAGGTAGTAGACCTCCTCGTCTCCATTGGGGATGTAACAGCCAAATGTGCCTTCCGCTTCGTCCAAGACCATGCTCGAGTATGGAAGTGTAAGCTCAAAAGCATTGAATGCTAAAGTACAATCGTCAATCCCCTTGATCTCCACCGCTATGCCAAAGCTCTCGTTCGCGTACATACCAGCCGGTGGGAAGCCAGCCACAGCATCGCCTCGGGAGACGTCGGACCCTTCTGACCGTTGCTGAGGCTGTTCCAGTGTTAGGGCTCGCTTCAACGTAGTTTCATGTAGCTTCCTTTTGCCTCTCGCGGTCCGTGGTGTACTACTCCAGCTGATAGGATGGCCCACTAGATTGCCACCTGACGCCTGGGCTCTTCCAGGTAGCCGGGTGTCACCCTCTTCTATTCTCCTCGGAGTCAGCGATTCTCGGACCAAGGGAACGACCCCGATAGGGAGTACCATGTAAGTGTTGTTACTTTGCACAGAATGACAAAGCTTTATGTCGGAAGGTTCTAAGGGGTTTCCCTCTCCGAGACCCAGCATTTCCCGGACCCGATTCCCAAGGTGGTGCATTTCGTTATTCTCGGCAGGGATGTAGCAGTTGACCATTGGGCTTGCACTGTGCAAGATCATACTAGAATAGGGAGGGGTGAACAGGGAACCCTTCTCAGCCTGGAATGTGAAAGTACACTTCTCAGGCCGTTCTATCCTCACTGCCACCCCAAATGCTACGTTTTTGTACAAACCAGAAGGAGGGAAACCAGGGCCGGGGTTCGCCATCGCCGGTTTGGCATACGAGTGTTCGCTTTCCACTCGAGACCTGCGCGGGATCTCCCATATGCTCTGCCGTTCATTCTTCGCACTCTTGAGGGCGTACGATAGACATGCCAGGTTGGAGAGAACCGCAGAGTACAGCCCATAGCCTTGACGCGAACATGACGGACAATCCAAAATGGCGGAGCTCGAGAACTGAAAACACGTCGTTGTCCGAACCCACTGCGTCAGGACCCTCGTCCCTCTCGGGCTGTGGACTCGGCGAGGCGGGATGATTTTTCCACGAGTCTTCGAACGAAATAATCCAGCAACCAGTAGGCGCCTCCGATCGAGACGGTGGTGTCAAAAGAACCGTCTCTGTCTCGTCATGGCGCATCACAGGGACCCTGCCCGAACACGACATGGTGGAAATGCGATGCTCGAAGAAATGATGCCTCCCTTGGTGGTCATGGATCGCCATTGGGCACTGCGAACGCATCGGGTAGTTATTCCCGAACATCTTGCTGCAACTCGTGGGCTCAAAAGCGCTACTTCCGCCCACAACGAGATGGTGCACATGAATTATCAACCGTGGGTCAGGGTGGGCAGTAAGACCTGCGTGATTAACCCGTTCCAGAACGTCATAATAATCACCGCTCACCCAGCGCTGTCGCCATATTCACAACGTTAACACAAGCCCAGCTACGCCACATCTGAACACCTCATTGAATACGAATTTCGAAGACTGAGTCGTGATGGTCCTGGTATGATAAACAGTCAGCGTCAGGCCCATTGGTTAACCCTGTAAATTCGGCTAAGATACTCCCAGGTTGGGTCCTCGAACACCTCTGTTAGATCGCCGACAGACGACTCTTCATCCCAGGAAGAGCCATCAGGAAATCCGCGGTCGTGCCGGCGCTCGTCGCCGCCATTTCCTCCTGTTCTCGGTGGCAGAGCCACCTCCATCTCATAGGTGTGAGCGAGGTTCGAGCGATCCACATCATAATGATAGGCAGAATCGAAGGAGCCAGCCCGTTCCTGCTCTCTCGGATGATGCCTGGGTCTCGCGCTGTTCATTGTTCTGTCTCCTACGGCATTAGACGGAGCACTTCCGCCTGCTTCTTCCTCGTCGATATCTTCGCTAGTGATGCCAGCGGATGCAGCCGCTGTTGCTAGGACGTCGTTATAATCGTTCGCATTGTGGCGCTTAGAGCTTCGCTTCTTCCGGACTGTGGCCTTTTTACGACGAGTGACCCTTGGCGCCTTCGACCCTCCGTCCAATCGCCCTGGGTCAGACTTCTTGGCTTTTTTAACCCGACCAAGCGAAACACCAGAAGAATCCCGTGGACTGCTTCTCGCCGCCTTCGGTGTCTTCGTCCCGGCCCCGCTCCACTCGGCCGTTTCCGTTGCCTCTCTCATGTTCAGCTCCAACTTCCGCCGGTTGGCCCTCATTTGGGGCTCTTCCCTGTGAGGGCAACGGCATCCAACTTAAGGTGAGCAGTCCGTTGGGAGACACCATCAAAACTTCTCCCTCGACAGAGTGGCACAGCATTATATCTGATGGTTCCAATGGCCGCCAAACAATGTCAAGTAAATTCCGGAGCGCTTGGCCAGGCTTGTGAACTTTCTGCTCTCCAGCAGGGATGAAGCAGTTGTACGTTCGCCCCTTTATGCTCGGGGTCATGCGCGAATAGGGGAGTACGATGGAGGAATATTTACCGAAGACGAACGTGAAGGTACATTCGTGAATGCCGTGATTCTTCACCACTATCCCCAAGGTTTTGTTCTCATACAGACCAGGTGGCGGAAACCGAGCTTCATCATCGTTTTCGTCTCCTCGGCTCTCTGCCATTAGCTGGGCGTAGGCATTGCGGTTTTCGCCCAGACGCTGATATCTTTTCCGAAGTATATCGCGGATGGCATCCATCCGCTCATTCCCGCTTGTGAGAGCGGGCAGCCACCGCAACGTATTGAAGAGGGTCACCGAGTACAACCAGAGCCGCGCTGCAGGCATGAAGGACTCTACTGAAGGGATGAATTCAAAAACCCATCGAAGTAGACTCGCTCAAATGGACCGGCTCGTTCTAGGATCCCCAGTATGACTGCCTCTCTCGATAGCCAAGCTCAGAGCAGTGCTAAAACAGATGCCAAGGGCGCTCTTTCATGATTTTCTCGTGGAAAAATGCGGTGAGGGGGCTCGAACCTTGGACCTCGGATGTTTGTGCAATTTGCAATAACAACGCGAAGCCCTTGGAGGATTTACTCCCGAGTCTCAAACCCCTCGCATCTGCCACTTTCGCTATCCCTAGCTTTGATGTAACTGCGTCCAAGGCAGTACTACTCCCAGCTGCATTCATTGTGCCACCTCGGGTCGCCCTGCCACGCCGCATGGTGAACCGCACGTACTCACCGATCATTCCGTGGGCAGGCCTTGTGGTGGCTGGTCCACGACTCGTCTCTTCTCGTACCGTCGGAGTGTCGCATGGCCGCCGCCGAAAGACTGGAATTTTGAGCTTGTCCTTATACCTTTTTTTGCCGAGCAGTGGCCTCTTTTGTAACAATCTCCTCGCCGTCGCCCGAGCAAGGACCGCAGGAGAGGTTGTTGCATGCCTTCGAGCTGGCCGACTTGATAGGAGTCAAGAGGACACCGGAAATGATGTAATATCCAAGTTGCTCGGGTTACTCCATGCTGATGTGACCGGAACTCAGAGTGGATAATCGTCCAGGTATGAACAGTTGACGGTCCATCGGGCCGAGACGGCAGCGACGCGGGCAAGCGAGTCGATGGTCAGCGAACACGAGAAGTACTTCGCCCTGGGCGTCCCTCGGAAGGGCGATGACGTTAGCGATAGGTCAGAGCGTCCCTGTTGCTAGTCGTACGTAACGATCTCCGACGCAGTTACGCCGAGCAAATGCATTTCCACAAGAGCCAATTAGCTCAAAATAAGAAGAGCATCAAGAAGCTGCTACGAGAGCTAGCCAGGCCCTTGCCGCCTGAGGAAGTGGCATCCGTTGCTGTGGGGTAGGCTCACTGGATTCCTCGCTCCCATCACGGATATCCTGCAACTTAGGGTATCGTCTTCTGTTGTCAGGACGCCGCGATGGTGGAAAAGTTCTTCCTTTGGCAAGGGGGACCCATTCCGTCGCTCAATAGCCTCGCCTAGGTAGGTCATGCTTGCGTTGGATTGATCTCTCGGATTCCTCTCCGACTGGCAGGCTGAGGCTCGGTCGTAATCTACTCGAGGACTGCGAGAGAACAAGGGGAAGAGATCGACGGAGATGGCATGAAGTAACGTTTGGGCCGCCTTGCGTGCTAGGGAGGCGCTTTTCTAGGTCTCCCCGCGACTTTATCGGTCCGTTGAAACCGACCATCCCTCGCACACCGAAGGACACAGCGGAGCGTAAAAGAGAGGGCAACAAGGCGATCAGTAAGAGGGTGTTCGGCAGTTCGTGTTGCTTCAACCACCCGTCTCAGGGTCGCCACGCAGGAAACGAGACCAGTTCCGACTCACGCGAATTGCCGCAGGTTAGAGTTACCCGTTGAAGACACAGTATAGGTGTTCTCGCAGGCCGGCCAGACCTCGTCAAGATGGGCCAGCGTCGAGGGAAAGACCACTTCGTTCGAGGTTTGGTTGAAGCGTCAACGCGAGATTGAAGCGAGGTGAGTCAAGCATACCCTCCTGACGGCCGTCGTGGGAATCCATCGGTATTTCGTTCCGAGAGCGGACGCGTGCGCGGTTTTACCTATTCTGAGTTGTATGCTGGGACTTCTCTCTCGTCACTGCATGTTTGGCCCTCTCAGGGAAGCCGAGGAGGCGGCTGCAAAAGCAAATGCCCACCTCTTCCAGTTGTTCTCACGGCAAGGATCCAGGTAATAACGGATGTCTTGCATGTCCCTTTTGGCCCATCAAGCCGCTGCCAATTGTCGTAACAAGCTACTACTGCCAGCGCTTGGTTTTCGTGGATGACACCGTTTCTCGAAGGGCCCCAGACAGACCGCACATAACGTGCATTCTTGCGAACGCAATTCCGCCTGTTTTGATAATCTCTTGTTCAGGCAGACCATTCTGTGCAAGAAGAGCGTGTCTATCGAGCTGCCAATGGACTTCAATCACAGCCATCCCGCGGACCTGTTACGCAGCAGGTCTCTGCAGCCAGAGCACGTCAGCAAACGTAGTGGCAAGGGCTCTGGGCGGACGAATCATCGACATCGTGCGTGCAGTAAAGCGTCCGTTTTCGAAGGGGATTCTTCAGTCGCTTTGGTCTGGGTTAAGTGAGGAGTGGTCGGCCGCCCGGTGAGTTTGGATTTCTGGCAGTTACCGCTGACGAGGAGGCAGAGGAGGCGGAGGAGGAGGAAAAGGCGGAGAGCGAGAAGTCGGAGACCGGCAGCTCTAAGTCTTCGATTGAAGACATCCGTGTAGTGCGGAGACCGAGGATGCCGATTCGGGCGTCTGGCCTGATGTAGTGATGGCGGGAGCATTCGCGTAGTCGTGGGTGGACGGACCTGTTTTCTGCAGCTCTCACGGTGGTGATGTGCACCCTACCTTGGACATGCTCCCGACGATTTTCATGCACATCGCCACTGAGGAGGAGAGCCGACTGAGGCAGCTGGCTAAGGTGGGGACGGAAGGGTGCAGTCATCTCCGGCTAGGAAGGCAGATTTGGTATCCGCCCGATACAGTATAGGTCTGGACCTCTGTAGCTCCCTAGCCTCGCTTTTTTGTCCCAACTTAACCTCTCCCGGTGGTGCGAACGTGAGAGTGGGTTTGCTCATCAGCGCTACGGGATGAGCATTCTGGACGTGGAGAAGATCAAGCAGGAGTTTGATAGATATGACGTAGATGCCTCGGGGCGCGATCGAAAAGGTCAGTACTCCACCTGGCTGTTGTCGATCATGGCGTGACGGCTGTGATCCTGTGCAGGAGGAGTTTCACAGTATCGTTCGTAACATATTGGGGGCTAAGGAGAAGTACGATCTATCTCAGAAAAGGCTCGAGGTGATTCCTAATTCTGATGTGGTTCGGTCACCCGCACTGGGAAAGGATTTTTATTCTCGAGGAGTTCCCTTGGTTACTAGTTGTGAGGCCTTTCGCACCCTCAGGAGTTCTGGAAAATGCTGGACGCGGACGATTCGGGATCGGTCACGCTGGAGGAGTTTCTCGGTTTTTTCTGGAAGTACTTCTGGACCCGAGGCGGAGATGTTCCCGGAGCTCAAGTCAATTTGGTAAGGGTCGACTGTGAGAGTTCAGTAGGCTGGTTTCCTCTCGGCTTCCGTGGCGTCTCCATTGGGGTACGAGGCACGGCGAGGGGGCTCGGGAAGGTGTCAAGAATGATCTAACGGCTCGACTTCTCAGCTCGACTGTATCGGACGAGTACCGCCATGGTCGGATGAACGGATCGAGGAGATCGCTTTGGGTGAGGCTTGCAGTGGTACAGCATCATCGTGCATCGCCTGCTCACCTGCCATGGCTGACATACTGGGTGATACAGCGCGCTGGTGGTGTTATAGGTGGCTTCCTTGCAACTCTCGGAGATATCGACAGTGATGATGATGCTGAGGAATCTGAAGATGAAGACGAAGATGGTAAGCAACCTTGGCCACGAAACTTGACGCAGCTGCCGTTTTCTCATTCCAGAAGAGGCCTGCATTGAGCCGGAGTCGGCGAGGAGTAAACTAGTCAGAACAGTCCTGTCGAAGATAGTGGAGAAGAGAATACGGAGCAACAGCACCTGAGAATCACGCCATTTACCATGTCCCTTACCAGCGCGGTGTTGGGATCGTTGGCTTGTGTTGTTGGTGAAGGCTTCAGCTGTACCCAGGGCGAGGGAGCCGGCCACTGCTCTCTTCAAGAATGCAGGTCACTAGATGTACTAGTCTGCGCTGGTATTGAGGACCCTGCAATCGAGCCTCCCGCCACGTCGTTCGCTGCTAGAGGCTATCTTTCCGATAGTCTGGACCATTGCACCGCTGTGTCAGTTTCCGGCCCCCTTCCTTCAACGCCACAGCACCCTCTAACAACGCAGTGCCGTAGACGTACTGGTCCACGCTCGTGCCGCAGAAACTGCAATCGAACTTCGCTGCACTGCTGTATCAGTTTCCGGCCCCCTTTTTTCAACACATCAGCTATGACCACGTTGGTCATATTTCTGTTGGCCTCTATCATCGCAGTACCCGTGGAAGCCATCCGTGGGAATCCGATGGCGCTACGAGTCGGCGATACGGCCAGCAGCGTTCCTGGCAACGCTCGGGCGAACGTCCTGAGGGCTCAGACAGAAGAGGCGATGAAGGGCTACGTGCAAACAGTCAACGGCATTCTCGCACAGTAAGCTCAGTCGAGTGGATCATCTAGGGCTTACTTAAGGTTCTTTTAGGTACGGTGGAGGCCTTCCCCCGGCTACCGGCGGTAGCGTCGCTGTTCCGCAGCAGGTGGCCCTCAGTGCTCCCATAAGGCAGGGAGGCTTCCCAGATAGTTCCATGCATCTGATATTTCTAAGTAGGGGAATTTCGTGGCGCGGGACGTAGTGGTCGGCTTATGCAGGTTGGGCGGTTTGCGCGGTGCTCCTGGGAATCATCGTCGCCGGCGTGCTGTGGTATCTGCAGCAGCAGCAACAGAAGCAGGAGCGTCGCAAGACAACAAGGAGGTTGATACGACCTGTCATGAGGAAGGTGGGCGGCGGGGCTCCCCTTGACTCTGAGTGTGCCCTTCTTTTTCAGCGCTTGACGTTGAGGGACAAGGTGCGGTCGTACTGCGATGGCAAGGAGTCCACCTGTGGTACGGTTAGAAGGGGACGCTCTCTTATCGCTATGCGGGTCACTTGTTCTGATAGGCTCGGTGGGGTCGTCGGCATCTTCGGTCAGCAGCGCCAGGGTTGAGCCAGGGAGTAATACCGTAACTTCCGTGAATCCTGTGGCAGCAAGCCCGTTGGCAGGCCCTCGTCGAGTGCAGCTACCAGTAACGGTTGTGTCTCCAGAGGACGCTATTGAAGCGATAGACAGGAAGATCCAGGCGGTGGGGGCAAGCTCTGGCGGCAGGATACCGACGCTCATCTATGTCAGGCCTTCACGCCATACCGGAACAAAGTGTCGGCGTCGTCAACCAGCGCGGGCTCCACCGTCTCAGCGAGGTTCTGCAACCAGGGCTCGTTCGGTCGCTGATCCATATTCTTCTCAGCAGCTCGGCTTCGCAAGCGTCATCTTCATCATCGGCCTCCTCGGTGAAGAGACTCCATCCAATCTTCATGATGAAGGCTGCTGCTGCTGCCGCAGCCGCCAACCCGCAACAGCCGAGGGCGGCAGCAATACCACGCTGTCAGGTGAGGGACCGCAGTGAAGCCGTTCCCGCGTTGCCTTGCACACTTGTCTTCTCTCAGCCACGACACGACTGTGAAGGCGGCGGCAGCGGCGGCGTTGTACAGTTGTCCCTTTTTGGTTGTATTCTTGCTTGTACCACCAGTAGCGCAGCCTTTGAGTGCCCCCGGTGATGCTACTTCACATAGGGTAGCTAGTTTTTGTGGAGCCCCTATCGCGCTAAGCCAGTGTGTTAGCGTGCATGTACGTGATGATGAAGTCGGCGGCACTGGTTGTGGTCATTGGTGGCGTTGCGTTGTAGTTGTGATCGGTTATTGGGTTGGCTGAATGGACCCTGTCTCAGTCCTCGAACGGGGCGCTGTATTACCCCATAGTCCTCGTTAATCCTTCGATGCTAGCGATAGATGCACTGCTCAGAAAGAGGGGCATTTCCTGCGGGGGATGATCCAACAGCTAGCTCATGCAGCCCCATAGCAGAATATACCTTCGTGTTCGATGTCCCCTCCCTCAGACAGTGTTGCGTAGCTAGTTGGGCCTAACGGCGGCTGACGAGGTGGGAGATCGATGGGCGGAATGAGCCAGGGCTCGTCGGCGAGGCATATAGATCGTTCAAACCGGGTGGATCTACTGTGCTTTCCCCTGGCCCACCTTTCAGTGTGGGAGTTTGGGCATGGCGCCTAGGAGGAGACCTTCGCGAATCTATACCGCCTCTCGACCGTGGGTATCTCCCTGCGAGAGGGGACTGATGTCACAGCGATGGCGATCAGCAATGCCGCGGGTTCCCTTGCATAGATTTGTAAGAGCAGTCACGAATGTTGATAGGTGGACGGTCTCCGAGTCGAACACCTCCAAGGACTCCAAGGACTCGAGCTGAAGGTGCTGCACAGTCGCAGAGTAAGTCCCGCGTTGAGTGCTCTCATGGGGTATGCGAAGAACCTCATCCGAGCTCATTGTCTGATGCTCTCCACTACGTGTGATCGGCTGCTTTCCCGGAGCTCTCGGGAAACCGTTTCTACTCGGTCTGTTGAGCTGTTCCAGTATTCGTATCGTGCTGTGGCTCTCCTTGGAGGAAGAATGAGTCCCAGTGGGGACAGTGGCGACAGAATCGGCTCAGAAGGGCTTCGGTGGAGTTGAGATTTCTCTCCATCATCCTGTAGATGGTCGGTTTGGTAACGCCTTTTAGGTGTCGCAACGCCCCGGCGGTCGGTCGAGAAGTGCGTCGTGGAGGTGGCGCGGTTGAAGCGGGAAAGAGAAGCCCGGCGGCGTGAGTCGGCCGAAAAACGCCTGGAGCGAGATCAGGTTGGCTATCTCTCCGGAGAGGAGGCTACAGGGTCCTCCTCAGGAGGAAGAGAGTCTGAAGGCTGCGGGATATGCCAGTTGTGACGTCCAGTTTGAGCGAATGATCCGGGAGTGGGCAGATTTTTTCCCGGGGGTTCCTCAGCAGTCCTGCGTTAGGTTCAGAGCGTCGTCTATCAGGAACAGCAGCTGGATGAGTCCCCGTTCGAGTGAGGAGAGCTGTGGGCAGCTGAGGCCCCTCGGGTGCTCGGGTAGATACCGACAGACGTATCCAGGTGGTGGTGCGGAAGCGGCCCCTGTTCGGCTACGAGAAGAAGGTAGCCGAAGGGAGGGTTGGGCTGTGCATTAGCGAGAGGGGCCTCAGCCGAGTGGCGGGAAGACAGGGCAGCTGGACATAGTCTCCATAGCTAATCCGCGAGTGCTGGTTCACGAGTGCAAGGTGAAGGTCGATGGCATCACCAAGTAGGGATTACCTCCGAAATTGGCCGGAGCCTCCCCGGTGGTGCAGGTTCCTCGAGAATCATGAGTTTGCATTTGACCGAGCGTACTCTGAACGCTCTGGGACGGGCGAGGTGGCCTCCCATCGGACCACCTCCCGACTGAAGCGTCGTCGTTGTAGGTATATAGGACATGCGTGCAGGGTCCCCACTAAGGAAGTTCTACGCGAGGGTGGCCGGTGAGACGGATGGGGTGTCCTTGGTGGTCTTCGCTAACTCCCCAGGTTCACGGTGTTCGCCTATGGCCAGACCGGGTCCGGGAAGACATACACGATGGTGGGGATGGAGGCGAGGCTGATCACCAGTATCTTCGGCGATGGTCGGGACAGACGGAGTGTGAGCGGCGCCCAGAGGGCGATGGCTGTTAGGTGGGTTCCAGGTGTATGTGTCGTTCTTCGAGATCTACGGTGGCCGGGCGTACGACCTGCTCAATCGGCGAAGTAGATTGAAGGTGCAGCTCCTCATCGAGCGTCAGCGGTAGTGGCTGCGTGGGGCAGGTTCTCGAGGACGCGAGCCAAGAAGTGCAGATCCCGAAGCTGCTGGTGCGCCGAGCCACTACAGTGGACGAGCTCTCCAGCATTCTGTGTAAGAGAAGGTGTCGTTGTGGACTCGACTGCGGTCGGGTAGATGCGGGCAACTCAGCCAGAACGACCTTCGCGACCACTTCCAACAAGGACTCTTCCCGAAGCCACGCTGTCTGTGTTATCTCCACGTCTTCGGAGCGGGGTCCTGAGGCTCGGATCACTCTCGTCGATCTAGCTGTAGGCTGCTGCTTCCGTGAGTAGATAGGAGACCGCACCCTTCCGTGGGGGTCACATCAGGGTTCGGAGCGGGCCCATGACTCACAGTCGCATCGCTTGGAGCGACGGATCGAAGGGGCGGAGATCAATAAGAGTTTGCTAGCCTTGAAGGAGTGTGTCCGCGCTGTGGACTCCGGTCGGGCTCACATACCCTTCCGAGCTAGCAAGCTAACAATGGTAGCGTCTTTGTAGCATTTACTGGCGCACAGCATCTGCAGGTCCTTCGGGACGCGTTTCTGCACGAGGGTGCCCGAATGGTGATGATTGCTTGCATCAAGCCCGGTCAGCGCAGTGGCGATCACACCTTGAACACGCTTCGGTGCTGCAGCGGTCCTGAACCATAAGGAAGAATCTCTCCTATCCGCAGTTATGCCGCTCGCTTGAAGCGGTCGTCTGCTGGATCGGGGTTCGATGACATGACGCCGCGTCAGGGCGCTGCAGCGGATGGAGTTGAGTCTCTTGAGAAGGTTTTCCTGAGCGGGGTGGTCCAGAAGACTCCACCGAGTAGATCGCCGAGTCCCCGAAAGCAATTGCCTGTACAAGAGCTGCTATGACCCCACCACAGACCATCGATGGCTCATCAGGCAACCCCTCGCTTGACGGATGTTAGACCGACTGAGTCATCTCACCGACGGACAAGTTTACGATCACCGAGCTTTGGGAGACACTCGCCCTCACAGGTGAAGTCACTGGCAGGCGCTCTCGCAAGGAGCGGTCGTGGCATCGGTTTGCATGTGGTAGTCCCGGAGTACGTCCTCTGTGCGAACATCCTCCGACGAGACGACCTCGGGATTTGAGTCAAGTGAGCTCAGGACGTCAGTAGCTGACGAGTTGGAAATCGGTGAGATACTCGAACTTGCTTTGTCGTAGTAACATTGTGAGACTCACATTATCTCGTCGGAGCGGGTCTCTCTCTCACAAGTATATCTTCCGATGTAGTCTAGCTGGTTAGGATTCGTGGCTCTCACCCACGCGACCGGGGTTCGAGTCCCCGCATCGGAATCTTTATGCACAATAATTGTCCCTGGCATCCTTCTGTCGCTGACCGATTTCTCCACTTGTGTTGAACGTATCGCGCTATGATTCTGAAGGTACGCATCGAAGCACGAGTGAAGCCAATCGGAGTCCTGCCGAACCAGCCACACCATCTGAGTACTCCACCTGTCGGGAACTCGCGAGCGGAACCGGGCATGGATTATCGTGATTCATCGTCCCGTTGCATGAGCTTTAATGCTTAGTACAGCTTTCGAACCAGCGAATATGGCAGCAAGGCGAGTTGAGGTTTTTTCCTCCAGGCTCGAGTCCCTACCTGAGACGGAACCATGGGCCCCTCTCGACGACGCAAGTCATGAAGAAACGTCTGAAGATACAACAGTTTCCGGTGGGCGGGTAGCGCCCCTGACCCTAGAGCAGGTCATGGAGGAGCACTTGAAGGCTATCCAGGGCGACGCCGCTTTGCTCGCTGCAGAGACTGAGCTTCTTGCCAAGGTGTTATTCCCGGCTAGCGCTTCTCACTGGGCACAAGAGAATTCTCTCTGTGGCAGATAAAGGGTGGGCAAGTCTCAGATATGGAAGCCTACGTGCAGGAAGCGCGGCAGATATGCGAGCGCAAAGTACGGATGAGCTTTTCTAGCTCCCTGCTGCTCCTCGCGCATTGGGAAAAAGAGTATCCTGTTCTAGGTTAACCTTTACAAAAGTCTCTGGCGAGATCTGGGAGCTCTCGGCCCTACTCTTCGGTCAGAGCCAAGCCATGCCTGAAGTACAGTCATAGGCACGGACTATGAGTAGCCGTGCTCGCTGGCTCTCTCTAGTCTGTGTGTTTCCCTGTCAGAAGGATAAAGTAGGTGCGCTAAGATACTTCTACTCCGGGTTCGTTCGAGCTGTATTGTGTGAGGCTGTCTCCTCCGTGTAGATGAATGCAGCTCCTTCGTCAGTGTTGGCATGCTCAATGCTCATCCCCTGTACACTTGCTACCGACGTCTTCTCATGGCTACAGAGGCTGCCGTCGCGTTGGGCTAGGGGAGGAGCCTCGCGGGGACGGTCCTCGGGGGTCTCTTCTTTCTACGTCGTCAGGGGGGGATGTGTGGTGACGTGTGCTCAGTATTTAGTTGATTCATTGTTAATAATCATTCAAGAGATGCCTTCCGTGTTGGTTGCTGTTGCTAACGACTCAGAAGAGATCGAGTTCAACGCCACGGTCGATGTTCTGGTGAGATCAGCGACCTCTCTTGCTTCCGGCTTCACTTGGCATTTGTCTCCCTTCGGATGACCTATACTCATGCCCTCCGTTTCAGGCTCGCGGTGGCTGCAAAGTCACAGTTGCTTGCCCTGGACACGACCGCAATGTCAAGCTCAGCAGAGGTGTGCATGTGGTTGCGGATATGACCCTCGAGCAGGTACAGTGATTAACTTTACAAGGGCTCGGAACGTATAACCGTTCGTGTTTATCAGGCCTCCGAGATGCAGTTCGATATGATCGCCTGCCCTGGCGGTATGCCCGGCGCTAAGCACCTCGGAAATGACGCTTTCCTAGCTACCATGCTCAGGGTAACGCCCGAACACTCGATGCAATCTCGGGCTCAGGATCGTACTTATGGTTTTTCAGACCCAGCACACGGAGGGGAAGTGGGTAGCTGCCATCTGCGCCTCGCCCGCTGTCGTCCTCGCCCCTAACGGTATCCTGGACGATGTAAGTGCTCACGCCGTTCCTTCACTAGTGCAGCTCTGTGGGCTTTACAGGTTGATAAGTGCACTTGCTATGACGCTCCCGCTTTCCGTGAAGTCATCGCCAAGAAGCTCAGCCCTGAGCGCGTAGTTGTCTCGAACAAGGTGAGGGGCCGGAATCTGGGGTGAATTCAAAATGGTTCACGATTCTCTCGCTCGCTCTCACTTCCATCGTTCAGGTCATCACCAGCATTGGACCCGGTTCCGCCATCGAGTTCGGTCTTGAGTGCGTCGCTAGGCTGCAGGGTCGTGATAAGGCTGTAAGTGTCCGGTGTCATCAGCTTCATGTTGCTGTTCATGTTGTTCACAGGTCTCCGTCGCGAAGGGCCTTCTCGTGACTCCGGATGTGATCTTGCGTCTCGAGGCTGCTGGAAAGCACTAAAGAAGGATCCATTGGTGATGGTGTTGTCTACCACAAAGACTTATGTGAATCTTATGTCGCTTCTGTGATGCAGAATTCTCATTTCTCCTCCCTTGTTGAGTTGACCTAGTGAGGGCAGGATCCAAGATTGGGCGTGGCGCATCACAGCGTCCCTGGCAGAGAGGCGTTGGTTGCGAATGTGCATCCTACTGGCGCTGCAGCCGAAGGGTCCCCAAGTGCGCTTTCCTCTCATCATCGCCCACAACCGTGATGAATTGCGAGCTAGGCGCACGGGTGCACTCGCCGTGGAAGCCTCTACAGGGCTCTGCTGCGCTCGAGATTTTCAGGGTGGTAGGTCAGAGGTCGTGGTCTGAGTTCGGGTTGAGAGCATCTTCTGGTCAGGTGGCATGGACATGGCCTTCCATGTTCAATCTGGTCGTTTTGCCGTGCTGAACAACTGCAGATGTCTCACACGGTACCCGGATGAAGACCCTGAGAAGCTGTCGCGAGGACGCCTGGTGGAGTCGGTAGCTTCAGGAACGCGCATACCGAGCGCGACGACACACTGTAGTACGGGGAGAATACTGATGATGCTCCGCGGGGAAAGATCTTTCTACATAGTGACTGGGGAGGTCGTTAACCTCCAGTGCTGTCGTGAGAATTGAAAAGACTCGTAACATTCAAAGATTGTTCGTCGGCCTCACGGGACGGCTGCTGTCATCCTGTCCAGTGTCTGCTTGGTCCGCTACGAGCCGTGCAAACCATCTCTGCTCTTCCTCAGTCGATCCGTACTATCTATTTCATGTCGATAACACATACACAGCCAAGCCTAGCCTTCGAGTGTACAACCACGCCCCGAAGCACCCCTCACTCACAACGAGTTCTGTTGCATGGGATGATTCAATCCGAGAGATTGCGGAGGGAGGTAGCGCTTGGAGTCAGTCTGAAGAAGCCAGCGATGGAGGTGATTGCCAGTTTTTGTGAAGTCCAATGAAGCACCGTGGTGTGAGCATCCCTGGCCCAAGTCGCAATTCCTCGAGGAGCGGGGCCGGAAGTTGATTGCTGAGCTCCCCGACTACTCGAGTCTAGAAGACGTCACTGCCGCTGTGTCAAAGATCATGTCACGTTCCGACCCTGTTTTGCACGAGGGGTACGTGCTGCTGCTGTGAGTGCCGCTGATAACGGAGCGTGGCTGTCAGATCAATGGGGCGCCTCTGCCGAGATGATATCCACCTGGTCACCGGATCCAGACCGTGAGTGGTGGATGGTTCAGGCACCCTTCCTTGCGGGAAGCAAGGATTGCATAACGTAATGTGAAGAATCCGTTCGCCTTAACTGCGGAGCTGTTATCATCATAGACTGCTCGTTTGTTCTCTCTACGTGTTGGGCTGAGGATAGTGCAGTACTATTCCTTTCAGGTACGGCACAGTCTCCCAGACCCTGCTCATCGTCGACCGTGAACTCGAGGCAACTCACATGTGGATGCGGCCCATCACCCTCGACGAGAGTTCAACCAGCTCGTTCGGCCCGTGGACAAAATTCAAATTTGCGTGGCTTTGACAGTATTTTTCAATCAACGGTATCAATGTGTTAAGGGAAGCCGAAGTTTTTCACTCCTACTGGCAAGTGATCTTGTGCTTGTGTAGTCGGGTCGAGAGAGTTTTCGGCTCTCCATTACAGCCCTGAAATGAAACAACTGTCCTTCTCTCATAGTCGTACCTGCAAACTGCCGCAGTGAAGGTCGGTGCGCCGGCTGATGAAGCTGCACTTTCGATCTCCCGTTAGATCCTACCATACCGATCCTTACACGACTCCTGCGTTGCTCGTCAGCCTCTCTCGTGTCTGATCGACCATAGAGACGGACAAGTTCAGCTCAATTGCTCAGTATCTCAATTGTGGTTCAGAGCTGTATTGCTCTCTGCCGGTAGGAGACAGGTTTTGTGGTATGGTCAGCCACGTTCCCGGCCTCAACTGCCAGTGGGTCGTACGATTGTGCAGATTTGTGTCGTCGGTGTCTTCGCGTGTCCACGAGGGGCTCTACGGTCAGTTATCATCGTTCTGGATAATTTGTTGGATTTTTGACTTGCTGCACAAGCTTTCTTTTGTAATCATGACTGAGATAATCATCACTCAGGAGGAGGGCAGAGGGTGCTGTGCAGGGTTTCGGCAACTTCCTTTGGATCCTCCTAGCTGGATGGTACACTGCCCTTATATGGTTTCTCCTCGCTGTGATACTATGCATAACAATAGTCGGAATACCGTGTGGAAAGCAGTGCTGGAAGATGGCAAGCTTTCCTTTTTACCGTTCGGTTATCAGGTAGCAGCCGCCGACGTGTTTGCAGTACTGTTCGCCGTTGCGGTCAAAACAACTACTCGCAGAAGGTTCACGATTAGTTCATAATAGCTTGTCTTTTTGCTGTCAGGTTCGTGAAAAGGAGAACGATTCCTGCTGTTGCAGTTGCATGTGTAATTGTCTCTGGTTTATTCCCGGTTTAATCATTGCGATCTTCTACGTCCTGGCCGCCGTGCTCTTCTTTTCGTGACAATCGTCGGGATCCCGTTTGGCATCCAGTGCTGCAAGCTTGCCGGGTTAGCGTTCAATCCGTTTGGTCACGAGGTTGCGCTGCGGAACTCAGTGGAAGTGATTGATGTCTGAGAGCGTTCTGTTAAGAACCTATTTTGTACTGACTGGCTAATTGCAACCGATACCACCTCTCTCGTTTTCATCGAAAAACATTTATGATTATTCTTATGTGATCAAGTCGCGCAACTCGTCAATGAAGCGATGCCGCGCTCGTTGTGAAGAAGTGGAGCCCAGTGTTTCCGGGGATGAATGCGGGAAAATCGCGACGTGCGTTGTTTCAACCTGCCGACGATGATGGGTTTCGGCTGGAATGCGTAGCCATATCGTTCACGACTAGTGCTAGCTGTTGGAGGGTACTGCAGTGCAGCAACGACAGCACGCAACACAAGGACTATTGCGCAACACTAGTTGGTTGTTTCGACTAATCGTTCTCTTATGAGTTCTCCTTCCAGCAGCGAAGATTCAGGAGGCGAGACCTTCCACGTGGAGCGTAAGAGAGGTTGCGCAGCTTGGTTGTGCAACCTCCTGTGGATATTGAGTGGATCCTTCTTGCCTGCTCTGTTTTGGTTCCTACTGGCACTACTACTGTGCATCACTGTTGTTGGTATTCCCTTCGGAGTCCAATGCTACAAGATGGGCAAACTTGCACTCCTACCTTTTGGATACAAAGTAAGTTCCCGTATCCTTGCCTCGTTTTCTCTCGCTCCGTCGCCTGCCTCTAACATTTCACACGGGGCTGTCGGTAGGCTTATTCGCTGCTCATTGATCAGTCATGGAGTGCTTCGACTGTCAGGTTATCGATAAAGGAGGTATCCTCTGCTGTGGCATCGACTGGCTGTGCAACTGTCTGTGGTGGCTTCCAGGAATTATAATAGCTGCCTTTGAGATCATCTGTGCTGTCATATCATTCATATCTATTATTGGTGTTCCCTTTGGCATCCAGCATTGCAAGCTCGCAAAGCTTGCTATGCACCCGTTTGGGCTTGAAGTGCAAATCAGACGGGAAGTGCAGGTCCAAGACGTGTGATGAATTATCAACTAGCTTCACTGATGATGCATTGATTCATCTTCGACATTCTCGTCGAACTGTCGTATTTCATGCGATTGCTCTTACCAGGGGTTCCTATTAATACCAGAGTACTCATCGTTTATAATATCATCTGTCTGTCTCGTGTTGTTGGGTAGCCTTGTCTGAAGATATTCCGGTGGCTCTGAAATCCTAGGCGATTGTATGTTGTGATGGTGTCAGCTTTGCCTTGGCTCTTCATCCCTCCCCGTCAGCGTTAACTTATTCCTGTTGTTGTGACACATGGCTGAGGCATTTAAGGTCGAAGATCGCCGAGGCTGTGGTCATTGGACTTGCAACATTCTATGGATATTGACCGGCGGCTGGGTTGCTGCTCTCTGGTGGGCGCTGTTCGGCTGTATATTCTGCATCACCATAATCGGTATTCCATGCGGACTACAGTGCTTCAAAATGGCTAAGCTCTCTTTCATACCATTTGGCTACAGAGTAAGTTCTAAGCTAGGCCTTTGTTGCTACTCGTTCCGCGGGCCGTGTTCGACCCTATAGTGCGTTCGCTTCCTCAGGTTGAAGACAAGGGCAGTTCGGCCTGCTGCGCCTGCCACTGTCTTGGCAACTGCCTGTGGTTCATTCCTGGTCTGATCATCGCCATTTTTAACATATTCTCGGCAGTACTTTGCTTTATCTCTATAATTGGTATCCCGTTCGGAATTCAGTACTGCAAGCTCGCCAGGCTGGCCTTCTCACCATTTGGGCTCGAAGTCACTGCGGACAAGGTTGTCGCTGTGGAAGTTGTCAACGTATAGTTCGTCGGAGGTTGATATGAATTCGATGAATCTTTCCTGAACTTAGAATCAGATCATAGCCTTTATCATTTTGTAACTGCGCCTGATAAGCTCAGATATCAGGGTTTGTCTGATTTCGGTGTTGTGTTCAACCTGAGTATATGTGAACTTCAGAAGATCTGCTCACCCAACATGGACAAAGGTCTCGCGCGGGGATAACCTGGTGGATGTATAGCGCGTGATAGATGATCCTTTGAGCACCGAGTTTCCGCGAAGACGTATTCCGGGCGATCTGGTGTTCCAGGCAGGAGACGGGGTTGCACAGGGCACTCGCTCATCTTGATCACGGAGCTGCAGGTGACATTACTCGGTTAGTCGCTTGTGAAGGCACGTTGAGCTGGTGAAGCCTGCTGCTGATTTTACTTCGCGTGATGCAGAGAGCCCTCGCTTGTGTTCGGCCTCCGCCGTTCAGGAGCATTGAGGTATGGGTATCCGAGCTGCCCAGCAAGTCTGAGGAGCATGGCTTATAATAAGAAAGATCGTTATATGTTGTCAGTTGTCTTGATTTCCCGCCTAGAATTCGTCATGCTTATAACAAGATTATGGTTATACTGTGTAGCGCTCCTCAAACTATCATGGCAGTCGTATGCTATGATGAGCACAGTTAGTGGGAGCAAGGGCCCTTTGACTATCGTGCAGAGCTACCGATCCCCGGATAGGGAAGATCATTCCTACGCTAAACGAACCCTAGTGAGCCATGGATCTCGTTTCCGGCGAGTCGCCGGGAAGCAACCAGGCGGTCGCCGGCGGCGACCGTTGCTCCCAGAGGACAAGGTTGAGAATAGAATACCGCCATAAGGAGTTGGACGGGTTGAGAATGAGCAGAATGGCAGCGGCTGCCTAATGGGAACTATCGCAGCACCTGACATTACTGACAAAGGCAGTGACAGGGCGCCATTCGCGTCTAGAGTTATTCAATCTCAATCGAATTCTGCTGGCGGATTGCACCTGACAAGCCATCTCGTTCAAGCCATCCGTACTGGCCACGAGCCTCGTCATGAGGATGGCAACCAATCCCATACTCGACCTACACTGGTAACCCATGGCAAGGTCCCCGGTGCTATAGCTAATTTCCCACCGCCTGGCTTCTATGTAAACAGCACTTTCGGGGTAATATTTTAGAGAATGAGGGGATTCATAAGTGCACTTTCGCTCTCAAGATCGAGCGTGGTTACTATGTGGCTCCGTATTCAAGTATGATTGTGAACAAGAGGGGCTCCAAGTTCAACTGCTACATCCCAGCGGGGAATAGGAAGGTGCACGTTCTTGGGGAGCAGCCTCGTAGAATACTGGGTCTGGGGCTGCAAGAACCTTTGAAACCCTCCGTCATAAGGCTGTGCCACTCTGCCGAAAGCAACAGAACTTGGATGGAACTTCCAAGTGGATCGGTGCTATTGAGTTGGGAGCCCCTGCTTTCGGAAGAAAATGCGGGGCACGGTAGTGGAAGACAGAGAGTCGGACTAATCCACACGGAAGGCGAAGGCCTCGAACGCATGCCAAGAGGGAGAAAGAGACCTATAGAATTGGCGGAGAACGATTATAGGGAGACGAAGCTAGGAAGATTTACGATGGTGGGACAACCCCCCTCAGGGTTACGCGACGCAGAACCTGAAGTGCTCAGGGGAGCTCATCTCACAGAGGCTCCAGGCAATGCGCTCAGGGCTCAGCGGATAGATGGAAGCTACGATACGGAGCATGGTAGGGACATTCTCGCAACTGCGGTAGCGATCGCTGGCATTTCGGGGGAAGATACCGGCGAGGGAGAAAAGTACAAGATTCTACCGGGAGATACAGTATATGCAACAGTCATCGAGGTGACGAGCTCTGATCAAAGGGCACTTCCCGGGCGGCTCAGGACCCTCCATCCTGCTGTTACATCGCTCAGGCAACCAATGGACGTTCCCCCTAGAGAGGCTGTCGTTATTAATGCTGCCACCAAGGTAGCAGGCGGGATACGGGATGGCAGCAGTGGAACCGCTGTTCGCGGAGGTGAACGCCAGCGTGAGAGTGTTGATGCCCAGGGCAGTGCTCATGCCGACGAAATGCGGATCAATAAAGTCTCATCGGGGATCGTGGAAGAGGCGGAATCTTCAATAGACCACTGGACCGCTTTAATAGAACGGTGGAACGCTGAGAAAGACGATCCACAGGAGCTTGGGAGTGAGCGTGATCATAGAGATCAGTCTAGGCTCGTCAATAAGAATGAAGTGACTCCTGAAGCGGGGAGAGTTGAGGACATCTCCAAGAAGAGGAGCAGTATTAGACGTGGGGCAGACGGCACCACCTATGTTGCATCCGCATCATCCGGGGAATCTTTGACCTCACAAGATCTACTTGATCTATTTGAGGACCCGATCGAGAGATCTATTCGGCTAGGCCTATTCTTGCAGTGAATCTGCTAGTCGTCGGCCTCACAAAAACCAATCATGTTTTCGCTGTTCCGATATGTTGGCATTCGATGTGGGTGTTGGTTATCTCGCGTTGTGTCATTAGTTTGTAAGTCATAGCGCGTCATGATTCTCGCCGAGAAATTGCGAATCGATATTGTGTTCGTGGATCCCAGCGCCGTGTACGGATAAGATCCCCAATCCATCGATGCCGGGGCCCGGCAGCCGGGCACGACCTTGACAGTGATTCAACTCCCAATAATTGCCTACTAATTGGTCTACCTTATCGTACATTCAGACACCTACCAGACATCTCACTGATTGAAAGCTCCATGCGTTCACGCAGGAAGCTCCGACGGGTCCGTGTTCTGAGCGCTCGGGTTCTTCATAGCAGTTGAGTCGGTCATGTTCGTGACAAGGCTTTGGCTGCCTCCTGGTATTATTATTCATTCTGTAACTGACGCGATAAGCTTGGAAATGAGAGTTTGATTGAGATCGATTTTGTGATTAACCTTGGTGCATGAGAACTTCAGAAGGCCTGCTCATACAACTTGAATGGAGGTCTCATGCGGAGTCAGTCTGAAAGGTATGATAGATGTTTTTTTGAGCACGAAGTTTCCACGGAGTCGTCTTTCGGGCGATCTGCTGTTCCAGGCAGGAGACGAGGGCGCATGGGGTACTGTTCACACGGTTGCTCGCTTGCGAGGGCATGTTAGGCTGGTGGAGCCCATCACCTTCTGCTAGTTCCACTCCGCGTAATACAGAGAGCCCGCCGATCGGAGCCTTGTCTGCGAGGTGCCCAGCAAACCATGGGAGCGGGCTCCTCGTACGAACGATCGTTATATGTTGTCAGTTGCCTTCTTTTTCTGGCTCGGTAGGACCCACCATGCTTATAACATGATTATGCTCCTACCGTGTAGCACTCCTCAACATAGTGTGGCAGTCGTATGCTGTAACGCGCCAACAGTCGGAGAAAGGGCATTTCGCTTACCATCGTGCGGAGCTCCCGATCTCCCGATGGCAAAAGTCACTTCTATGTGAAACCGAACTCAGCAAGCCCTGCTACTCACTTCCCACAACCTGGTCTGTATGAAAACAAGTCCTTCGGGATCCTGATGAAGAACGAAGGCATGAACGATTGTACCCTCACGTTTGCCCAGGAACGGGATACCCCTGTCAGGCTCGCCTATCTATCCAGTGTTACCTCGAGAATGAGAGCCCCCGGGATGAACTGCTACATCCCCGCTGAGGTTCGTAAACTGAACTCCAATGGCCGCTCGCTTCGGAGGTTACTGGGCATCGTACGGCGAAGGTCATTGAGACCATCCGACTTGGTGCTCTGTCATTCTATAGAAAGCGGTCAAATTTGAATGGTATTCCCTAGCGGAGCCGTGCGTATGAGTTGGCGGCCGTTGCCTCCGGAGGACAGAGCTGAAAATGTGGAATCGCCACCAGTAGTTGGACAGGTTGAGAATGAGCAGAATGAGGGCGGCTACGACGAGGGCAGCCGAATGGGTATCATCACTGATGAAGGGTTTGACAGGGCAGGAGAAATACAACGCCGTCTTGCTCACCTCCGTAGAGAACGTGGATGAAGGCCGGCGTAAGAGTGGACATACCCACAATGTTGGGCATGAAGTCGCAACTAGAGTCATTCAATCTTCTTTGGATTGTGGCAGCGGTTCGCGACGGACGCGTGATCTCGCTCAAGCCATCCCCACTGACGCCGAGCCTGGTCGTCTGGATCGCAAGCAATCTCATACTAGACAGACCACGGTGAGCCATGGTGAGATCACCGGCGACATCGATGCTATAGCTAATTTCCGCCGGCTGGTTTATATAGAAACGAGACTTTCGGGGCAGCGTTGAAGAATGAGGGGATCCATAAGTGTACATTTGCCTTCAAACTCAAGATGGGTCTATATTCGCCTCCATATGCCAGCATGATCCTGAGCGAGAGAGGCTCTAATTTCAACTGTTATGTCCCCGCCTGGAATCGGACGATCCGCCTCATTGGTGACGACATTCGGTATATACTGGGTATGAGACGGCCAAAACTTTTGACAAGAGTCGGACTCATCCACACGGAGGTTAACGGCGTCGACCGCATGCCAAGTGGGAGAAAGAGACGCATGGAGTTGGCGGAGAACCATTCTCGAGATCCTCACAAGACGAAGCTGAGGCGAATCACGACGGTGGGACAACTCTACGGTGGGTTGCGTGACGGAGAGCCAGAAGCGCTCAGGGGACCTCATCTTGCTGCAAGATTCCTGCAGAGGCACCACGCAATGCGCTCAGGGCGGAGCGAATAGATGGGAGCAACTATATGGACCGCCGTATGGGTATAATTGCAACTGCTAGCCCGATGGCTGGTATCTCGATCAAAGAAACCGTCGAGAGAGGAGAGTACAACAACATTCTACTGGCAGACACAGTATACGCAACAATCAGAGATGCTGCGAACTCTGATCAAAGGGCTTCGTCTAGACGCCTCCATCCTGCAGGTTCAACGTTCAGGCGACCGATGAATATTCCTTCTAAAGTCTCATCTGAGCCCGGCGGTGAAGAGGAAACACTATTAGACCATTCGAGCGCTGAAGAGAGCTCGTCAAATGACCTTGGCCGCAAGGGTTGTGATAAGGATCGCTCTGAGCTTTTCAGTAGCAATAAAGTGCCGCCTTACGTGGGAAGAGCTGAGGGCATGTCCAAGAGAAGGAACAGTGGTGACCGCGAGGGTAGACAGCACCACCTTATCACCATCGGAAGAGCCTTCGTCCCCCCAATACCTACTTGATATATTCGAGGACCCGACCAAGAAATATGTTCGACTCGGTTCATTCCAGAAGTGTCGTCTCCGCAGGCCATCGGCTCTCCTTGTTCCGATGGGTTGGCATTCGCTGTGAGATGCAGAGAATCTTGCGTTGTGTTGTGACTCGTAACTGATGAGTTTGTAGGTCATAGCGTGCGTAGTGATTCTACCGGGGTATTGCGAACCGACATTGTGTACGTGTAACGGTTGTACTAATTACAGTATAGCCGTGCCACATGGCGCTCTTCATCCACGCCGTCATCATGACGCGCGATAGTCACGACTCCCAGCGACAAGACGGCGGTGCCCGTAGCATGTGGCCATCTCTAGCACATGCTGCCAGCTACGTTCCTGGTACCCTATTTCGTTCAGCTGAGAGTCCCACATACCAGTGATCCAACCCTCAGTGATAGTATTATAGTGGGCAGATAGAGGGCCTAATTTAGCGAGCGCTGAGCTACCCTGCCAAATATCTCACTGATTGAGAGATTTGCGCGTTGACGCAGGATCCCTGCGTGAACGCTCCCTGCGGCAGGAAGCTTTGATGGACACGTGTTTTCAGTGCTCGACTTCTTCTTAAGAAGTTCTTCAGTTCTTCAGTTTATTCGGGCCCGTCATGTTATTACCAGGGCTTCGGCTGCATCTTGCGATCATTCCCAACCTAATATGGCCGTCTCACGGACTCTCGAGAGGGAACGATGGAAGTTATGCTATTCCGGATACAATGGACTCACCGTACCAATTCCTTCGGGAGGGCGAGCATTCCTATGCAAAGCTCCCGTTAGCAGCGAACCAAGGAGACGGCGGTATCACGGCTTCGCTCATGACTGGCTTTCCACCGCCTGGGTTGTATGAAAACAGAACTTTTGGAGTGGTTTTGAGAAATGAAGGGCCCCAACAAGGCACTTTCACCTTCCTCTTCGACGATTATACCTCGTTCGTCTTCCCATATACAAATATGACTCCGAGTGTCAGAGCCTTCACGTATAATTGTTACACCCCTGGTGGGGCCCTTCAGACTCTATTCTCACCGGCGGGGCTCTGCGGCGTCTATTGGGGATCGAATCCCCAGAGCCCTTCAAACGATCTCATATAAGACTCTGTCACTCTGTAGAAGGCGATAGAACATGGATGATAGTTCCTAGTGGATCGGTCGGTTTGAGCTGGAAGCCGCTGCCACTAGAGGAAACACGAAAGGAGCCGAGCACGCCCGGAGGAGCCGCGGGAACTGAGCGGAATCCTGTGAACTACGATACGGACAATGCTCTTGACTCGAATGCAATGGCAGACATGTTCGGTGGGGTCACTGATGAGGATGTGGAAAGAGCTCTGGGCATCGATTCAATAGCTGGCGGGTTCGGTGGGGTCACTGATGAGGGTGTGGAAAGAGCTCTGGACATCGATTCAATAGCTGGCGGGTTCGGTGGGGTCACTGATGAGGATGTGGAAAGAGCTCTGGACATCGATTCAATAGCTGGCGGGTTCGGTGGGGTCACTGATGAGGGTGTGGAAAGAGCTCTGGGCATCGATACAATGGCGGACTTCTTCGGTGTTGTAACTGATGAGGGTATTAAGAAGGCGAGAGAAAACAACACTCCTCCACCCAATGCTATGGAAAATGGGCATCAACGTTTCTCCGGAATATTTGACGGAGTCAGTGGATGGGCTGAGCTACCCGACCCCGCGGTCATATCTCACCAAGTTCCGATTGATGTACCGCCCTTATCGGAGCCCGCTGATATAGGAGGGCAAGCACGCTTTGCAGGGACAGTTCGCTGCGCACTCAGTGGCGAGCACGGTCATGGAGGCGGTTGCTCGTCCCGTAACGGAGCGACCAGAGCAAGCGAACTAGAAAGCGCTGCCGTAGCTGAATTCCCACCGTCTGGTTTATATGAGAATAGAGCATTCGGCATAGAGGTCGAGATTGAGGGGATTGATAAATGCACGTTCACATTTCTTCACGGCCAACACCATTCTTTCCCCTTTCCAATCTCGTACTCGGGTATGGTTCTGAGCGGAAAGACTCCCTCGTTCAACTGCTTCAACCCGGCTGGTGACCAGAAGGTTCAGCACCTCACAGCGGATGTCCGGCGTATGGTGGGCATCGGAAGACAAGAACCCTTGCAACCTTCTGATATAACGTTGTGCCACTCTGTCGACGGTGCCGACACTTGGGTGGTCTTTCCTCGACGGTCTTCCCTGACCGTACCTCTTCGTTGGAGTCCACTGCCTGCGGTGGGAAGAGCGGTGAGCGTTGGACCAACAATGTGGGTGGAACACCAAGAGCTGGAGCCAAAATCCATAGTGGGTGGCGTCTACCGCAAGAAGTGAGGAGGAAACGAAAGCGAATGGGTATGGGTCTCGATGCTATCCATGGGACTGAGCTGGGCCATCACCAGTCACTAACTGGTGATGACTGGCAGTCAGGCTTATGGAACGCAAGCCCAGGGGCGGCCAAGATCCCCCGTCTCATAGAGTCCCCCTCGGGGAATGCCCGGAAGTGAGGGAAGTGACAGCGGCTATGAGACGGGCAGTTCTCCGGACATTCTTGCAACAGCAGTGGCATTCGCTGGAATTACTGAGGAAGATATTGACGAGGAAGGAGCATACAGTAGTGGCTCGTCCCATGCCGAGGACGGTATCAGTCAACCCTCGCCAACGGCACCCATCGGAGTGCCTGCGTACCCTAATCTTCGATCGGTGCCTCGCAAGGAGCCCCAAGACACAACGTCAATGGGAAGCCCTGTGTTCCACACCGATAACTTGGAGCCGGGAAGGATGTCGGCAAGCGAAGGCACTCCATCGACTGGAGGAGAGCTAGGATTTCATCATGCCCAGAACGTTGCGTATACACGCGCCTCGCAAGTCCTCCGACCTCAATCGGAACCTGTTGATGGGGAAAGAACGTCGTTTGCATTGCCCAGCCCACAAGAAATCGCGAGCGCGGGACTTGTTAGCGAAGACCATCATGGGGATCGCTCGAACCCCGTTCGTACAGGAAGTGGGATGAGCATGGCTTCACCAGCGGTGAAGATTGACGGTATCTCTGGAGAAGGGAGCGGTGGGGAATACTGGAAGAAGCGCACCTCTTCTGCATCACTACAGTGGGGCGAGGGTTCGGCTTTTCAGGATTTACTAGGGTTGGATGATGACCCGCTTGAGGAATACCTGAGGGAACTCTACCGGGTTTAGCGATACGGATACGCTCGACGCTATCAGTCGGTCCTTTGCGCGTCAAACGTGCCTCGGAGGCACGTGAAGGAGGCTCGATGGGGGTACTGTCTCCAGTATCCCTTTACATTCAAATTCTATTAGGTGTTCAAAACAATCCGAGGGTTGTGTTCATGTTCTTCCCGTGGGATGGGTCTCTTCCACCGCTCTCGACCCTTCGAGCTCAACAGGGAGTTGGTTGGCCAGCCCAGACGGTCTTTGCCGATAACTTCCAACCCAACTGAGGTTTGGCCGTGTAGCATCACTGCTGAGCTGAGAGTGTTAGTCCATGTGAGAATTCTTCACAGCTGAAAATGACGCTTTCACCGCCCGGGCCGAGCCGCGAGATTTTGAAACGTGTTGATGGAACGAACCGTGCAGCTCTCGTCGACCATGAAGAGTTACGAGTCTAGAGTTGAAGTGGTCACCCAGCGAGACATGCGAGCACGCTCATCGAGGCCTCGTTGCAGGGAAATTTCTTCAGAAGAAGAAATGCTGAGGAAACCCGAGATGCCGGGAATCTGTCGCGCAGCGTATTCACAAAGCGCAGTCTACTTAGAGTGCGCTCGATGAAGAGCCTCTCTTGAGTACCGCATTTCCGCGACATCGTGACCTGGGCGGGCCCTACAAGGAAGAGTCTCTTTTAGAGACAGAGACAGGTGGCGGCCACCTGGTTGCCTGTTGACATCATTCAAGCCTGGCTACCAACTCAAACATCAATCCTTGCAGCATAAAGTAGATACTGATTGCGCAGCAGAGCCACGAAACAGGGGCACCACGCGACGTCCTCGCTATTGAAGGATCCGCAATTTCCATGCCGACAGTTTCTTCTCAGTTTTTGGACTTCACGGGGTCCGCGAAATTGACCATGATCGCAACGAGGCTATGGCTGCACTCAACGGCTCTCTTGTACCTGGTACGGCGGTCGTGTACCCTCACTAGTGGAGCCAAGAGCATGAAGGATCTCCTCGAGCGAAGGTGGCAATCTCGTCGTCGTGACGCTACCTCCACCGGAGGCGATGCTGTGGCTGGCTTCCCACCGGCGGGTATGTATGCGAGCAAGAGCTTTGGCATAGTGGTGGAGATCAAGGGGATTGACAATTGTACCTTCACGTTCAATGCTTTTGAGTTCACACTTCCGTATTCGAGCATGGTCTTGGACGAAGCGGAAGGCACATTCAAGTGTTACATCCCGAGCGAAGACGAGGAGGTCCACCACCTCGGCAGGGCGCTCCGGAACAAGATCGGCCTCAAGTGGCGGGAACCTTTAAAGCCTTCCCATGTGAGATTATGCCATTCTGTTGAAGACGGGAGAACTTGGATGAAGTTCCCTAGCGGGCCCGTCCCCTTGAAAAGACGGAAGCCGCTACCCTCATTAGGAAGTGGAGGAGGTGGGAGTCAACAACCACCAGATGGTGAGTTTCGTGCAACTGGGAAAGAGGCGGCCCGAACCGTCAGACCGAGGAGTCCATCACAGACCGACTTGGAAGACCGAAAGCGTGTGAAAAGAGCGCTTGATGATTCTCGTGAGACTGTGCTTGGGCGAGCCGAAATGGAAGAGCCGCCTCGGCAACGGTCAGGAGGGACTGAGGTCCCCCGCGAAACAGCAGCCCATGGCAGTGTGCACCGTCCTGAGCTCAGTTATTCGGGCTACGCCACTGGCAATCCTCTGGACATACTCGCAATAGCAGCGCTGTCGACCCCTACGGAAAGCTACAAGAGAGGCCCCTCCCGTTCCGTAGG
The DNA here is from genome assembly GCA_013115135.1 of Perkinsus olseni. Taxonomy (NCBI): domain Eukaryota; phylum Perkinsozoa; order Perkinsida; family Perkinsidae; genus Perkinsus; species Perkinsus olseni. Next base: position 73,455 of record JABANP010000134.1, on the reverse strand, counting down.
GATTGTGAATCAGCCCATCCCGGGGCCATCAGTTGGAATACCTGCACGGCCTGTGCACCCCAACCCTGCAGTGGCACCCCACAAGGCGCCTGTGGATGTACCTTCTACGGACACCGTCGTTACCAGTGCTGCCCGGGAGGAGACAGGGGGACGAGTGAGCGGCACAAGGATGGTTGTTCTTGGAGATGAGAGTAGACAACGAAGTGGGCAGAGCCAGAAGCTTGCCAGTATTAACCCAACCCGAACAGCTGAGTCCTCTCTGAGTTCTAGTGATTTAGGGGGGCTACGGCTGGGTGTTCAACGACCCGCAGACAGCGTGCGGGAAAGACTCAGTGGCCCGCATGATCATACGGTCGTCGAAGACCACTCCGGCACTAGCCCGACTACATCGACGACAGTTATCGAGTATCCTAACTCTGGCCTCTCGGACGGAGTGCCAGGGGAGCTCGAGACTTCCGGCTCAGTCGGGGCCCGTAGTGCGCTCGAGGCTGAGGGAGTATACTCGGGAGAGGACAGTAGTATAGACCTCCTGGCAAGTGAGACTGAATCCGAAGAAACCAACAGCGATCTTACGGAGCACTCAAGCTCCGTGCACATCGGCGACGAGTTGAGACAGGCTTCAATGGGAGCGGAGGTGGACGACATCCATCCAGCGAGTCGCCGTGAGGATCACAGGGGAGACCGCCGAGCTGCGTCCGATTCTGTGTCACCACTATCGTCGGTGGACGAGTTCTACTTCGAGGACCTGCTCAAGTGGTTTGAAGACTCAACTGGGGATGGCTCGAGCGAGTTCGACAAGATTTAGACGTATGCCAGACGCTGCGCCGAGAGGATGCAATTTCGCTTCCATCATTCTGATAAGCGTTATTGAGATACGACCCATCAGTGTCCTGCTGTACATTCACATCAAATAAGATGTTCAGACGTGACGTATCTTGAGTTTGTGTTCTCGCTAAAAGAACAGCTACGGGGGCGAGCATAGGATGATCTGTACACGTGGGGACTGAGTCCATCGCGGAGCTCCGACGGCCCACCTGAACCAACGACAGGCAATCCTCAGGCGAAATCGAAAGTCGCGGATATTGTTCGGCGAATAATCGTTTGAGGGCATAGCCCAAGGTGAGCCCACCGCTAACCTGTGGCTATCACGTGCTGGGTGGGGTAAGCGTGGAACCCTTCTGTTGACGAGTCACCCACCTGTTGGACCGAAGGTGTTCCTCTGGCAAGGCCTTCCACTGACCCTACGACCGCTACCTCAAGACTCGCTGGTGCGTTGTATACCACTGGGAGGAGAACTCAAAGACCGGCCGTGGCGTTCGAAACCATTGTCAAAGAGCTGCATAACTACCACAGCCCGCCGTCCGCTGCATTAAAATTAAACTTGACATGCAAAATGTATCTCATGCGTACCTGAGTTCAACAACTGCTGCCAGCAGAGAATAAAGCCCGATGAGCCGAGCCGCAGCACCGGGTAAATCGCCGTGTACTGTTTCTTCCTGTACCCGCCTAGGTCCTCCCACCTGTGCCGTATTGTAGACAATGAATTCGTTGTAGAGCAGCGAGGACGTCTCCCCTTGCTGGGCAGCCTCCGCGTCCACGAGCTCAGTGGTGTCGATAAGAGGGCCCATAGGGACGGTCACTCCTCCAACAGACGGCAGCTGAACCAGGGAATGGTGATCGAAGAGCAAAGCAACGCCCGTTGCAGTTCTACTTCTGCCTCCGCAGTAGGGTCCGGCGCCGTCTTGCCCATACCCCACGTGCTGTGTGCCTTAGCCTTCCGACAGGACCTCTTCGCCTCGTACTCCGCTGCCACTCGCTTGTATTGATCACCTAGGGGGCATCTTCTGGGCGAGTCGGAGATGAATAGCTCCACGCTCACCAAGAGCCACTTCGCAAAGCACGAGCACGCCATACGGGGAGTCTCGGGAGGCAAAGCAATAGTTGGCAGATTTCGACGAGCAATCTGACGGAAGACTACTCGAGGCGTCGCTGACGATATCCGACGGCACCTGCGAAGTAAAGGCCTTTGCCGAACATGTACCCCGTGACCGGGGCTTCCTTGGGGGCGATCTGCAGGCCCTTGCTCAATATGGACACCCAGTTGGTAAGGCGACTTCCGTGCCAGAGCAGCCGGCGGTTGTGCGAGCACACTGGGAAACTGAACGGGCAGAGTGACACGCTCCTAAGAGCTGCTGCAGCGAGTCACCCCTCGAATCTGGCGCACTCCTCATCGCGCCTAACCTCCAATAACGATACGATCTGTAGGCTGTAACTATCGTGTGTGGGGAGCATGGGTCGTCCTCATACACTTCTCGATAATTTCAAAAGTGGGACTGGGAGAAAGGAACTGTTTGGACGACTGAGCTGCAGACGCACCCACCTTTCGGTTGAGACGACGTCGAGGGTTACGCCAAGAGCGTTGAATTGGCGATCGAGCACATGCCCTTGCCCGGTCGCTGCTCTGTCGCGCGCATCAGTAAAGTCCACGATGGAGAGAAGATCCGTCACATTATCCACCTGAGTGCACCAGACGCGCCCATACCAAATCTCTGTGGACGAGCAAAATAATCACTGAGATGGCAGCGTACGAACGTCACGAGTATACACTCGACCACACTCTCCACTGAGTTCTGCGAAGAACTGCGAGTAAGTTCAATCGGTTTGCGGCAGTGAAGAAGCTCGTAGAAAATCAATCACTGCTGCCATCGCCAACTGACCGCTTTTTCGACTTTCTTGAGCGTATTCAATTTAGCCCTCGCCGCCGCGTCTGTACTCTTCGAGATTGTGTGCGGCACCAGGGAATAAAACCTGCGACAAGCGTTGCGTTCCCACCACCCTGGGTGCGACGACTGTACCGATTTGTCGCGTCCCGGATTCTAAGATCGAAGCCATGCGTACTGCGCTTGGTCTCCTCATCAAGCCGCAGCAGCCCCGAGAGCTCCGAAAGCACCTGCAGTACGATGGGAGATGCGCGGTAAACGAAGAAAAGCGTGTGACCTCAAGTCCGCGTCTGAGCTGGGCTGCACTGAGGGCCCCGAGAGGCATCTTCCTCATGTCTATGTGCAGGACCTTGGACATGTGCTCCTCGATAACCTTCTCATCGAAAATTAATGAGATGAAGGACCTCACGGCGGGGACCAGCGTGCAGAGTACACCCGCCTTGTCGTCTGAAATAGAAAGAGCTGAAGACCAGGAGAGCCACTGCGAACCATACCTTCTTCGGCAACAGCCTGAGTAGTTCTCCGCTTGCTCGAGTCCGAGCTAGTGCCCATTATTTCCACCATGTTGTATCTATAAAGCGCATCCACCAACGACATCAGTCTGGACAACAGCCCGACCTCCCAGGCCGCTGCTCGAAGCTGTCACGTTCTCGCCAGTCGGTACCAGTGAGCTCGGTGAATTTAGTCAGGAAGGTGTCTATAGCCTGATTAACAGGAAATCAACCGACGCCAGAAAACGAGCGGCTGACCTCTTCTCGCGCCGCCTTGCCCGAGCCGCAACGCACGGTCATCGAATCGTTGGCCTTCGGTGTCGCTGCCACCTACCCTTCCCCACTTGCGAAGCACAGCGTAGCGGTTGCGAGAAGACCCATGCACGAGCACCTGCCGGAATGGTGCCCCCCCCATTCGAGTGAAGTCAAGAAGGTTACCTGAATCTTATAGAACTTGTTGACGTTTGTGGAGGTATCAGTCTTGGTGCACATAACGTGATAGACATTGTTCGCTTTATCCACGTAGACCTGCAGCAACAGGGAAGTCCTCCAGCGAGCAGCTACCGACAAGGGCCATGCTAAGGCAGATTGATTGAGCAGCGCCGGTCTGCTCAACCGCGGCATCTCCCGCTAGCTTGTCGCAAAGAGCGTCCACGGACCCCACCACAACAATAGGATGGCTACACTGTAGCCATTCGATGCACAGAGTCTCACCTGAGCATCCCGGGCCACCACAGCAGCGACGTCCTCGTCAACTTCAAGGGCCGGACTGCCTTCCTCCGGTGCCAGGCGTCTCTTCGCCCCTGCGACGGCAATCGCTAAGTGACGGCACTACGATTCCCTACCCCTCCCCTTCTTCTCGGGTGGTTTCTCTTCAACTCCAACTAGCTTCTTGCCCAGTCCACCATCGACCTTCCACAACTTCAAGTGCTTCCGTTGCCGTAGCTTGGCTCCCCGCATCTTCGGTCGCGCAGCCTCCAGCGACTCTCGCTTCGTCGGAGCTTCCACAATCTCGCAACTCTCAACCTTGACCTCTGGATCCCGCTGGAACTTCACATCTCTCCCGCCAAAGATCCACCAGCCGGACGACGGAGGCTCCTCCGAGTCCGCCCTACAGTAGCCCAAGTGGCCCGAGTTGTCGTCGAGCTTCTCGTGAAGCTTCCACTTCGAGCTCTTCGCCGAATAGAAACAGTAGACGGACTTTGCCACGTGCTTGAACGCTGGTCGGCCGTTATGAGCCTCATCCAGCTTCTTATATTCACCGTTAATCTTGCTGTTCTTGGCGGCGCCGCTGCGTCCCTGAACTCGCACCCCCTTCGTCACTCGAGACTCAGGTTCCTCAATCTCGACATCTCCCGCTGTCTCATCGCAAAGGGCGTCCACGAACTCCACCATGACAATAGGAAGTCCATGCTGCAACGCACCATCGTACGCCAGGCCGTGGGGGTCAGCGTAGAGCTCCTCCTCACCAATCACCACATGGGTCGTCCGGCCCGGGTCGAAGGTTTCCAGCACATGGCCGCCATTCTCCTTGATGAGCCTTCGAATCCGACTCGCCTCGCCCTCATCAACCCCCTCAAGAACGAAGTACATGTTCCTAGCGACCTCGCCACCACCTTCGTCCTCGGAACCGGAGTCCAGCACATCGCTCGCCGCAGCGGCAGCCTTCTGGAAGGACGGCTCCACACCGGTGAGCTTGCCAAGAATCTTCTGACACTCAGAAGGAATCTGGAGGCTAGCGAACGCCTTGTGGCGCTGCAGCTCGGCCGGTATTCGGAGCCTGCGATAGCGCTTCAGCTTCTCCATCGTGATCACGTCGCCGGTCGGGGCCGAGAACTTCGGGCAAGCTGAGGTCTTCCGGACTCGAGGGAGCATCTCTCGGTAACGGAACTTGAAGTCACATCTGGTCGATGCAGAAAAGTAGCCCTGGCATCTGCAGGAGGCTGGTCATTCTCCCTTCGTCCTCCAGCAGCGAGGCCTACCTGACTTCCTCCCCCTCCTGCGATAGTGCTCGGTTGCCACACGTCGGGCACGGCGGCAGCAGCCCGAAAAGGATCTGATCGGCCACTATGTACGCCAGCTTCGGAGCTGGCCACTTGTCCTGGAAGAATATCCCATTCTCAGTGAGGACCTGAGCCAACAGAAGCCACTAACAAGCTGCTGCTTTACAGCACTCCCCGCCACCTGTCGGAGTATCTTCGCGTTGCCCATGGTCTGCAGATGCAGTGTTGCCTCAGCTCTGTAGGTTATGTGCGTAGCAGCCCGGAGGACCTCGGGGTTCTTAGCGTCCGGGGCGTCCAAGTCTAGCACCTTGGCCAGCCTCAATATGTCGCTCCACCTGAAAGGGCCAAGCAACTCCGAGGAACGCTGCTTCAGGTATGTATCGCAGTTAGGAGAGTCCTTATGCAATTTCCAGTTTCATGAGGTCCAGGCAAGAAGTTCTGCCGGTGGCACGAGAGCTCTCTCTAGATTGCGCCTGCTGTACTTGAGCCGTTGCCAGTGGGTGAGTTCCTCGAGGCTCTGCAACCCGTAGCCGGTGGCACAGGAGTCGTGCACCCAGTGGACATCAAAGCCGTCATGGAAGGGTGACTGTATCTTCTTGCCCACCTTCACCTAGCAGCAGCCTCATTCCAGGAAAACAAGATCATCCTCATAAGGAGCTTGAAAGTAAGCTCCTGGACGATCGCTCGGATAGTAGTGAAGGCCGAGGCCTCGGAGTCACCTTGCCTTGGACCAGCAGGCCCTGGCATCTCTTGCATGAGGCCCTACTCGTGGGAGCATACTCGACTATGAAGGGCTCAGGTAGGGCCGACCGGGCGGTGGTGCTGCCGACGGACGACCTTCTCGGCATTTGAGGGCACCAAAATACTTGTGATACTGTCCAGTGCCGCGTAGACTTTCCGCGACCGCTGCGCCACGAAACCTCCTCCACGAGCGCGAGGGCCTGCGAAACCTCACCCCATGCTCCCTAGCGCAACAACTTCTAATAAGAAACAATACTCACACTGAACTTAAAGTATTCACCGGTAAGACAGCTCGCCAGTATCCCGCATCTCAGCCACTATGGACTGAGGCACCGCTCCACCGGCCCTCAAGGGCGGGGGCATGGGAAAGTCTCTAGAAGGGAACTGCATGTACCGTGGCGTAGGCGGAGTTGCCGAGCGACTGCGAGGAACCTCCCTTGCTTCACCACTGGCCGGAGTTGACGGCCTCCGGAGACTGTACGAGTGGTTCAAATGGTGCGCTAGAAGCATGTTGCTGGTGACGCACAGGCAGACCTTCACTGCAATGACGATGAGGTACTCGATGGCCAGCGTTGTCACAACCATCAACAAGGAGCCCGTGGACGAAAGGGTGAGGCGGATGGCAAAGCCAGTGAGGCTGTTGACGAACGTGGCCACCACGAAGCAGACGAACCACCGGGCCCAGGGAGTGTAGGACAGAATCACCCATACAGCGCCGAGAGTCAAGGCGAGGAGGTCCCCTAGTGGGGGTATTGCGAGCTGAACAACGAACGCTAGCGGTGACATGCCCGAGGTACCAAGTGAGCTGCATCGCTGTGAGGGTGGCGTAGATGAAAAGTAGGACGATCACCGATGCCTGCAGGGCCACGCGGGACATGGTCACCACACGCTCGTTCGGCCGACGGTTGCTCAGCGACACCCTCACCGGCGACCACAGTATCCGAGCAAGGCCCGCTGCGGCGTTGGACGTACCCGTACTGTGCTCCCACCGGAAAGGAGTACTCGTGGATGTCGATTTCCTCGAGGCTAAACTCGGCCGACAAGTCCAGAGGGGATGTCGGCCTCAATGCAGGGTTGGCAGGTCGAAGCAAGTACAGGGGTCTATCACTCGTGTAGGGTGGAACCAGGACGTCGTCAGCAGCAACCATGACCAGGCCGATCTGGCAAGGCTTGCAGAAGCCAGAGAAGCGCGAGGAGCCCGCAGTGATGGCGTGCTCCACGGAGGTCATCTGCTGGAAGGAGCTGTATTCACCGAGGAAAGGGGTCTGCAGAGGGGCCGCTGTCTACTGACGTTCGACGAGGCTGATGATTTTCTTCAGCTGCCGGGAGATCACCGCTGTGGTCAGGAATGACCACCACCAACGCCCTCACCCCACTAGGGACCAAAAAAGTGTCACTGGCTCGGCGTACGCCTGCACAGATGGAGGTGAGCTCAGCAGGTGGCACTAAAGCGTCATGGAAGGTCATGGGTAGCAGAACATCGTTGACATGCGCCACAAAGGCCATCCAGCCTGTGACGTCCTGCGGGAGCACTGCAAGGGCGCTGGCCATGGGGTCCCAGCCGGGATGCGGCACCCGCAGCGGTGACATGTAGGAGCCGTCACCAGCGAGCCTCAGCAGAGCAGGCAGCTTCGGATTGGACTCCCAATGCTCCACTCGAACACTCAGGTCAAGCACATCCATGTGACCCTTAGTGAAAACGACCCGTCACGGCCACCGTCACAGCCAAACCGGATGGTGAAGATACGACCGGCGCGATGCGAGGAGTTCACCCTCCACAAGGATCCCTTGCCAGACTCCTCGAAAACTGCTTCACACATCGCCCGGGCCCGCTGTTCTTGCTGGGAGCGACTCAAGTACAGCCAGAGAGGGTAGCAAGCTACGCTGAGGACGGAACTCGTCCACCGACCCCAAAGATTCACCATCGGTGGGGAAGACCACTTGCCCTGCTTGTAGACGCAGGCACTGAAAGTGCTCCAGTGCTGTCGATTGATCAACTCCGCAATGCACCGAGGAAGGTCCGCCAGCGAGGAGGGCAGGACGAAAGGCTCCCGAGGGTTGTTTCTCCCCTGGAGGTAGAGCCGGGCGACGTGGCGAGGAATGTCATCAGCAGTCATGATCTTCCACTCCCCCGAGTCCACGGTCTCGTCAGCACCATCCCCTGAGCGCTTGCGGATCTCTGAGGTCGCGATGGACGCCAGGAGGGCGAAGAGGACCACCACTAAGAGGGTGAAGGCGCCAGGCACGCCGCCGATGAAGGACAACGTGTACTGCCACGGGTTCAAGCAGGTGGGGTTCTGAGAGACATCAGGGTAGCCTGGTAGACAGGCGTAGGGGCAGTCGGAGTCCTCCACGCCCTCCTGAGTGTAATTGCTGACCCCCCGAGGGGCGTTGCTGCACACAACGCATCGAGGGCCACCGGTGTCGCTCCAGGTGCCTCGCGGACAAGGGGCGCAGAGAGGTCCGTAGTGGCCAGCTGGACACAGGAGAATCTGCCCAACGCTGCCAGGCTGATGACCTCCCACGTCGATCCGACCAGAGAAGGTATCGCCGCCGCCGACCGTCGAGCCGAGCCATCCGATACCGACAAAGCCGCCTCCGCCGTCGCCCCCCTTTGAGAACCGGAGGGCCACTGCCGTTACCAGCAGCGGCGCTTACGAGTCCCGCGCCAGCAAGGGACGTGTTAGTGATGATCAGGACCGAGCCACCAGCACCGCCACCGCTGCCTGATGTGTCCCCCACAGTCCACCCACCACGGTCCCCATCAGAGGACACATGACCGTCGATCCGGACCTGGGCTGCTGATATCCATACCACACCACCACCAGATCCGCCCTCCTCCCCTCCACCTCCGGAGGCACTGGCCGAGGGAATCACTCCCGTCTCGAGTGGGTCCTGGTCGTCATAGGCCACTCCCTGATTGCCCTCGCACCCGGGTCCGCCAGCCCCAACATGGGCCCCGCCGCCTCCTCCGCAATGACCATCTCTACCAGGACCCCCTCCGCCCCTGCCTTCTCCCGCCGGACAGCCGCGGCCCTTCGAGGATATCCATCCCTGAGGAGGGAGCTCTAAGGCTCCTCTCGGGGAGCATACCATAACAATCGGACCACTGACCACAGCAGCACCCTTGAACCGAATCCCCCCAGCTTCGCTGGCAACAACCATCCGCGTCGGCATGAGCCTGCCCAGCCTCTCCAAGTCGGCCACGCACAAGTCCGGCGGGTTTTCGATCCACAGCTTACGTTGCTTGCAGTAGTTCCCCGGTCCCATAGTAACGTTCCCAGCGATGATGACGTCGCCCTTAGTAGTCCGAAAGTCACTCACCGCTGACAGGCCATGGACGCTCCCTAGCCTGAGTCCTTCGCCAGCGGATACCATCACAGGCCGACCCTCCACGTTCGAAACCACATCTGACAGGCTGATCGAGCCCGCCGCGTTGACTGTGAGGGCCGAGTCTTCCGCCACTGCTGGCCCCCCCGATGGGGTACTGCGGATGACGATGCTTCCACCCGCATCCACATCGCCCTGGGTAGATATCTTCATACCACCTTTTCCACTACTCACCGAGCTCTGTTTCTCCAAGATGACGTTCCCGCCGTTCCCAGCCGAGCCCGTCCCCGTTGCCGCCAAAATGCTGAGAGACCCTTCAGTGTCAATCGAGGACCCCTCGGCGACCTTCAACCCTATGTTCCCCACAGACAGGACCATACTCGAAGAGGGGCTATTCGGCGGCCCCGACAGCTTCGCTCCGCCCGAAATCAACACACCCCTGATCTGCAGCGATCGCCACCTGTGGCCGGCCGCCTCCACCTCCGTCGAGGCAGGAGTTGCCATCATCGTCACCACAAAGCCTCACCGTAATATTGCCTTCCACAACAACCTCGCGGACTGAGCGCACTTCCTGAGGCAATACAGTCGTCTGGCCACACTTCTCTTGACCACCCCTCACAGTGAGGAGGGCCCCATTGGCGTCCTTCTGGTAGACAGTACCAGGACTGCCACAAAGACAGTCGGGCAAGGCCTCTCCACCGCGGCCCCCATAGGCACGGGCATCGTCGACGGACACCGTACCGTTTTCACTCGCCACGAAAATACGGCCGCCTCCACCACAGCCGAGGTTTCCACCACAGTCGCCTCCATCAGCGTGGACTCTGCCGGCTGTCACTCCCAGTGCTCCGCGCAGCACCACCACTCCACCACTACCAGCTCCACACTTGGCCCCAGCATCCGCCCTCCCGCGCCATCAGCCTCGATACTGCCTTGCAAGGTCACATGACCATCGTCGCTAGTAAGGGTTATCCTACCCCCTCCCCTGCACTGAGGAGCCGTCCCCTCGCCCGCTAAGTCCTCCGGTATAACCGTGAAGTCGATGCCCCGTATCCTATCGCCCCTATCACAGAGGCCCAGCGCTCCTCCAGCTCCTCCGAGACTGCCTCCGAAGGCAGTATCATCACCCGCGACAAGATCGTCATAGACGGTGGCAGTGGCGTTGAGGAGGGAAGCTTCATCGAGGGTGATGTTGCCTTGCCGGGCGACCACTGCAAGTACCTGCTCCGTAGAATACATGCTTCGACCTAAGATACCCCTCCTCACCATGCAGTTGGAGATGGTCGAATTCTCAAAGTCAACAGCGGCATTGGTGGCTTCCACCAGCAAAGTGTCGGAACACCGCCAAGTCGCGTTGATGAACCTCACAGAGCCATTGCCCTTATAGATGAGCTCAGCCCCGCTAGGGAGGGAGGGCCTGGTCGAATTGAGCACACAGGCTCCGTCCACTACCACATCACAGCCAACTGATGCAGCATTGGCTGTCGGGCCGAGAAAGATCAGCCACAACAGCAGTAGTAGCATGGGGAGCTCGAAAAAGGCTGAGGACGTTCCACCGAGGCATCCCCTAAACGCGGTAAGTCAAGGCGATACGACACCACGCATACGGTCCACATGACCGAGCTAGGCATAGGCCACCTTAGGGTCGCGCTCCAGCAGCTCCTGGGTGAGGACTTCATAGTTGATCTCGCCTGTCTTGTCTGGATCACACTTGGCCACGGCGAAGTCGATGAAGACGTCCGCAGCCTCGCCGTCCAGCCTCTCCCCTAGAACCTACAGGCTCACCAAGAGCCGGCCACGATGGGTGCATCGTATAAGGCACCCCAGCGAGGGGCCCGAGAGGGGTGGCCCACCTGCAGTATTCGACGCAGTTCCTCAACTTTGAGAACCCCTCGACCGTCCGGATCGAACGCTCGGAAAGGCCTCCATCAGTACCTGGACACCGCCGCTTCGTAGCCCTCCACGCAGCCAGAAGTACCACCTCCTCCTTCATCGGGTCCTTGAAGCTGTCCGACTCGCAAATACGCAGGAATGTATCCAAATCGAAGTGCTGGTTACCAGCAGGGTCCCACTCCTCCACAATCGTCTCAATGTCCGCCTAAAACTACAGTCCACCAGCAGCCAGAAGCAGAGAGCATCCACCTCGTGAAGGCACTACCTCAGTTGGGTTCTGGCCGACACTGCGGAGGAGGGCAGGCAGCTCCGTGTAGTTGATCACTCCAAGCTTCTGCTTATCAAAAATCTATCGAAAGCGCGATCGCCCAGCCAGCCCTCAACAAGGCATGGCCTACTTCAAAGGCTTCCTTGAAGGCCGCCAGTTGATCCGGCGTGAGCTGGTAGTCACCGTCGGCAGGCTCAGCAGACATCAAGGCGAATCTCCAATCCCCTAGGGACCCATTGACAGAATCTAACCCAAGCCTCCGAGAACAACAACGGCCATCTGCACACAGACTAACAGCGGGTGATAGCATGCGGCGACGACGATCAGGTCCACTCCATCGCCAGCTTCTTTGCGGCAAGCTTGGCCATCTGCTTTGCTTCCAAGTCGTCCTTGGCCTGCAAGGCGGCAAACTTGTTCATCTCCTTCTTCACCGGGGGGTTGTAAAGTGGCGATATGATACTGTTCTTCCTCTTGGGGTTCTGCCAAAGAGATACTGTCCGATCAAAAATCGCCCGGAGCTGATCTAAATCGTTTAGGTAGAAACATAGGGAGGAAACAGAGCTCATCAGATCAGATATTTGTAGAGCTTTCGAACGGTGGGAGGAAGCCAGGAACCAGCCCCTCACCGTGTCGATGCCCATTGCCTCTTTTTCCATCAGTTGCTCCCTTGTCGTCTTCCTCTTCGGAGGCGCCGGCACTTGTCCACCAATCTCATGCAGCCGGTGGCCTCGACCTCCCAAAGAGATGAGCCTACCAAGCGTACTAAACAAAGCTCGTCACCACTGCTGAACCCCACCTGTCCATGAGCTGGAAGTGATCGTTAGCCTCAGCATGGGCCACAGCAGTATACTCCTTGGAGTCCTCAGCGTTGAGGTCCGCCCCCAACTCCAGCAGAAGCATAGTAACTTTGATATGCCCTCCTGCTGCTGCGAAGTGCAACGGCGTCCGCTGACGACTGAGAGCAAGATGTCCAGTTCGCTGGGTCCCACGCTCCTACTTGTCTCTCAGGTTAACATCAGCTCCCCACTCGATAAGGCGGCAAATGGCATCCACGTCGTTGCAGGCCGTCGCCACGTGCAAGGCAGCCTTACCCTCAGCATCCTTAGAATTGATACGGACGCCGTAGGTGTACCTTCGAGGCCACCCCTTCAGCTGGCGGACACCACACCCGCACGTACAGGAACTCCATCATCCTGTAGTCCCTCTGCCTAGTGGCTATAGTGAAGGGTGTGTCACCGCTATCCATCTTAGCTTCCAACGGAGCCCCTCTCCTGTAGCACAGCTTGGCCAGGCCCATGTTATGAGTACGGCAAGCATACCTAACCACTACGGTACGGCGGGGGGGAGGCGGTGGCCCTGCCCACTCCAACAGAGTGTAGCCAGTCTCCGTATCCTTGGCGTTGATGCTGGTGGTCTCAAGCATGCGCTCCAACACGTTCATCAGGACGGTGCCGTTCCTGGTTATGATCTGCTTCAAGTTGAACGTCTGGCACTTGGCCAGCTCTCGCTTCGCAAGTGCCGTCTTCTGGGCCTTCAAAGCCGCGCCGGCCGAGGCCCTGACGAGAACCATCAATCCTTCTGTCCAGCATACCACTCCAAACCCACAAATATCCAACTGAAGCGTTAGCCGCCAGTTTCCTTCCATCCTCTACTCGGGACGAATTCTCCTTCGCTGCTTCGTCAACCTATACCGTAAAATGCGCTACTCTCACTCCAGAATCTATCACATCACCACCTTGGACTCTTCCACGGACCTATCCAGGGTCCTGAAGAACACCCAGGATTCACTGCAGCCAGCAGCGCTGTAGCCTACTCTCCTTTGGCCGCCGGTAGAATAGCCATCGCGGCGGTGAAGGTCTCGTCCTCTGTCCCAGGATACCCAGGAATTCCCGAGGGGTCGAACAACACTATCTAACACATCCATCCAACAATCCCTGCAGCAGCAGCAGCAGTAGAGCCAAGGACCTTCTCCAACGCGTGCTTCATACGCTCCAAGGTGCTGGGCTCCACCTTCTCCCACTGGGGCTGAGCTTCCGGAGACAGAGCGTCACCAACCGGCAGGTCATCATCGCCCGATCGACTGGATCGCAAGCCCTCTTGCTCCTCCATGATTCGCGACACCTGATACCATCCCGTTTCGGGCGGTTGAAAAGACCTCACCCTTGCTCGGTTGGCGCTAATGGCGCCGCGTCACTACCTGAGGATGTCCAGTGTCCGCCATGAACCTCCACAGCTCGACACTGGCTCGGTGCAGCACAGTGGCCGCAACAATCGTACACGGCCGACCGATAGCTTGCGTAATGCGCTCCCGGTGATTCAGGATCTGCAATGAAGGACGATTGGTCAGCTCGGCCGAGTCTGCCTCCGCCCACCCATGAACTGGGCTTGCCCGGCTTCTTCGCTTCTAGCGCTGTTGATATGATACCCCCGGTCCGCGTGAAGGAGAGTTTATCGAAGTCAGGCAGGTCCTTAGAGCCCCGCTCCATCAAAGCCGTCATGAAGTACCTTCGAGTAGCGTACCATACCGAGCCCGACGGTATCACCCTCACCCTATAGCCCTTAAGGGTAGATGGCAGCCCTCCAATGAGATGGTCCTGATAGCCCTCCCCAGGGACAGCAGCAGGCAGATATCACTGCAGCTGGCCATGGAGATGTCGTTGTACGATACGTCAAGATGCTCCAGCGAAGGGCATTGGCTCTGTTCACAGCAAACCCTACATGCTCCTCAGACGCGACAGGCCTTACTAGGATCTGTACGAGCGTGGCAAGGCTGGTGTCGTTGAGGCTGGTGCTGTCAAGCTGCGCCCTCACGACGTCACGATCCCTACACAGGGCGTGAGCTCTGACCGTTCAGCCATCCACTGCTACTACCTGATCCACTGGTCCATCACCGCCCTGATTCGCTCGACTGCCGACCCGACGGTGCCGGTGGTGGAAGAAGGATCTCCCGGCTCGTGGGTAGACATTGGAAACTACTGCATAGACAATGCCGAGCAGCGCGGACAAGCTGGGATTTCAGATTCGATCTTGCGTCGAATTCATTAGCGCGCGCCATGTTGATCGATGAATAGTCGGCAAGATCCTTCCACAAGTTTCTGTCAGCTTCAGGATGGGTAATCCTCGACGCACGGTCGACCGGGAGGCTTCCAACGGCTGAACATGACGTGCCGTCTAGTAGCACTAGAGGCGAGTCGCATCAAACGACGCTCTCGTATGGTTTCATCATCATGAGTAATGCTGGTTGTGTTGCAAAGAGGCTATGACGATAACGGGCCGATGACCACATTACTCGAGAAAACGAGAAGCTGGGTGAGCTTGGGACAGCTCTGTGCAGTTCTGCTGTGCGAAACATCGGTGATTCTCAGTGCAACAGTGAAAGCTTTTCATTGCTCTGCTAAGCATTAGTGTTTTATCGAAAAGAACTACACTACGTTAGCTTAATAACGCTAAGGTTATTTTGGTAAGATACTAGCGACGGCCAAGACCAGATGCACTTGTGTCAACGCTAATGAACTCGGACCATACTCTGTGGAGATGAAACTTAGGACAAGGGTTGTTAAATCGGTCGAATCGATCAGTCTATAAATTTTCTAATTCCTTTAAAGACAAGCACATCATGCCAGCTCTAACCGACGAAGAACGCCGACTTTACGAGTACCTGAATTCCCCCGAATCTCGTCAGGAGCATCTTTTTGCGGGAGTGGATGATGTCGAGAACAACGAAGGTGAGCCGAGCGAGCCTACTGCCGGGTAGACGTGTTGTGATGGGTCGCTTTAGGTGCTCGGAGGCTTTTAAGTCAGCTGGTGGCAGCAGACCACACCACCGCAGGAGGTCTCAAAGATTACATTCAGCGCGGTCAGAAGCTGTTGGAGGAGTCCAGCGAAGGTGTGAATCCTTTCGAAGGTTGCGAGGTGGAGATTCCCCAAGGAGAGAAGCTTGAAGCTGGTATGTGGCAGAAACAAAGATTCCCTTCCGAGTAATTTGTCGCGCAGGTACTCAGAAGTTTTCCGAGATGGAGCAGGCCGGTATGGACTCGCTGAAGGGCCTCTGTTTCTGCCTTGTTGCTGGTGGTCTGGGCGAGAGGCTCGGCTTTCCCGGAATCAAGGTGACATCTCCCCGCGCTTCGCATCATCTTCCACGTGCTAGTGTGTCTCAGGTGGCGTTGCCTGTCGAGACGCAGACGAACATGTGCTACCTGGAGTGGTTCTGCAGGAACATCCTGGAGATGCAGCGGGTGGCCAGGGAGAGGTCGGGTGATAAGACAGTAACCCTTCCACTGGCCATCATGTGTTCGGGAGACACCTATCAAGGTGAGCTCTCGTAGTACTCTCGGTTGCCAGGAGGATAGCGGTCATCTGTAGGCACCATAGACCTGTTAAAGGAGCACAACAACTTCGGTATGGCCGAGGGACAGATCACGCTTATGCTGCAGGACAAGGTACAACGACTATGCCACGCCCTGGCTGAGCCAACTCCGCTCCGTCCAGGTGCCTGGCTTCATCAACTCGAGTGGGAAGATCGGTGTTAAGAAGGACGATCGCTGGGTGGCTGAGATGAAGCCCCACGGCCATGGAGATGTAATAGCCCTTCCTGAGTTCAGTTGGGAACTCACAGTTTTCGAGCTTGCAGGTTCACACTCTCCTGTTGAAAACCGGACTCGCACAGAAGTGGGTTGAAGAAGGCCGGACTAACCTCGTATTTTTCCAGGACACCAACGCCCTTGCAATGCGCGCTGTACGTTGGGCCTATCACCGCTGTTAACAACTTATTTTTTGTTGTTTCTCAGATGTGCGCCCTTCTGGGAGTCTCGAGAACGAAGGGCTTTGATATGAACAGTCTTTGCGTAGGCTGACCAATGTCTACGGCGTCGCCCCAATTTCTCCCGTAGGTGCCCCGTGTGCCTGGTGAGGCTGCCGGTGCTCTGTGCAACCTGTCCTATCCCGATGGTCGCAAGCTCACCTGCAATGTTGAGTGAGTGCCCCGTTCTGAGCACCAATGGTCTTATCTACCGCTCAACAGATACAACCAGCTCGGACCTCTTCTCCAGAACCAGGGCGGAGATGTTGCTGGCCCCGATGGACTCTCTCCGTAGGACCACACTGTTCTGGAAGGCCCCAAGTAGTGGCGTCGTCCTCTAGGTATCCCGGTAACATAAACTGTATTATGTTTGATCTGCCCGCCTATTATAAGACCTTGGAGGAGTCCAAGGGAGTCGTTCCTGAGTTCGTCAACCCTAAGTAAGTATCCTAGTAGTGTGGGTCTTGTCGGTTCTGATTGGCTCGTCGCTAGGTACCAGCCAGGCAGTAGAACTGACTTCAAGTCGGCCACTCGTCTGGAGTGCATGATGCAGGATTACGCTCGACTCATGCACAACTGTAAGGCGAGGGTGGTCGCTTCCACGGCGTTGGAGAATGCTTGCTCGCTTCAAGGTTCCGTTGGATTTACCATGATGGAGCGCTGGCTCTGCTTCTCCTGTGTCAAGAACGCCACAGCCGATGCCGTCAAGAAGCTGCAGAGTGGCCTTCCAGCTGACTCCGCCTTCTCTGGCGAGGTTGAGTTCTGGGACCACAACACGAAAATGTTGCAGACTGCCGCGAAGGCCAACGGTGAGCACAGTCATTCCTCGCCGTTACAACGAAGCACGTGGGATTCGATCAGGTCAATCGTTCTCGGTCAGCGAGCCCAGTCAACATGGAGTTCCTCGGCCTGTCCCAGAAGGTCGGCCCGCGCGTCGTATTGGAGCCTGAGGTCGGCTGCTGCCTCGACGAAATCAAGAATATCGTCCACGGTCCAATTGTAAGTCATGAGAGCGCTCGCGGGAGCTCCGTCGGGAACTGTCTACTGCTCAGGCTCTCGGCAACGCAGAGTGCAGTCTAATCGTTGAAGGACCTTGTTCCATCAAGAGACTTCAACTCACTAGTGGCGCTGTTGTCGTCCATCCTAGTAAGCATTGCCCCACTCCCCCCTGTCTATAGTGTGTACGGTTGCCGCTTCAGATGCCGAAGTCGATTGCGATACCCCTGTTAATAACAAGGGTTGGAAGTTCCAAGCCGTGAAGGAGGGCGACAAAGTAAGCTCACAGCTGTCGAGTTCGGCAGGTGAACCACTTGTCACTCTGATCAGGTCGATGACGCGACAGCCATCCGTGGATTCCGTGTTGACAAGGTGGAAGCTAAAGACTTCTAAGATGTTTTATGTTTCGATTATTCGGTGCCTTAACTATACTCCTGAGAGTGAATTTATACTAAACTAGTGAATCTCGTGTCAAGTATCATACCAATTGACGGGGTGTGTTATGTTCTTAGTAACCAGAAGCGCTGTGTATGTGAGTTCGAAGTCCAACGCCGACAGTGCGGCACCGACGAACCTTCCTACTGTATGGGGGGGATCAGTTTGCCCCGTTGAATAGACCTTGATCATCGAGCCAAAGAATGTTGCTCTCAAGGCGAGGTCATCGTCAGCTGCGGTTATTCCTTTCCTCTCGGCAGGATTGCTGTATTACTCCACCATTCGAAAGCTCGACAAATTTCTGGTCTAACGAGCCCGGCATCATTTTAATGTTCCCAGTTAGAAAAGTGTAGATCAGCTCTGGGCAACCTTTTTCGACTAGACTGCACGAACACAAGAAAGGGCGAATGAGAATGAAAACAAAAATCACACAGATGATAGAAAGGGATGATCCAGCTCGCCATGACGTCTTCTAGTCACTCTTTGTCCAGTGGCTTGAACCAGGGCGAGCGCTACGAACATAAGGCAAGATACCGCAACCAGATCTCCCAAGTATACCGCCAGAGTGGTACCGGTCCCTAGAGAGACAGTACCGACGATAACCTCCTCGGTGCATTTATCTCGCTCGAAACCAACAACCTTGTTGCCGAGGGGGTCTATAATTGCCGAGTCCCAACCGACGTCAGCCTTCACTATGGCAACCCTGTTCTCGACTGCGCGGAAGACGGCAGTGGCAAAGTGGCTGCGTACGGCCGCCCAGTCTTGCGAGGGGTTAAGGATGAGAGTAGAGCCCTCGGAGACGAGTTCCCGAGCCGCACTCGGAAAGTCCATATCATAGCAGATTAGTGACCCGACACGACCGTAACCGCCTGGGGGGAGCTGGAAGACCATCGACATGCTGGTCCACTAGCGCCGGGTTCAGCGGGATGGTCGGGTAGCCAAATACGAGCTTGCTCTTCTCGCCGCTGATGCGGATTGGGTGTTGCTTTCCGTAGACGTTTTGGATCACCCCGTTAGGGCCTATCGTCAAGGCTAAATTGCCCCAGGTTTCCGTCTCCGCCCCGACGGTCATAGAAATATGTAACTCCTTGGCTAGCGGGCCGAGCTCTCGTTCAACGAAGCCTGTCGCAGCACTCATGTTCTCGAAGAGCCCGAGCCAGGCTTCAGGCCAGACCACAATCTTTGCGCCGTACTCCTCCACAGCCGTGCGGGTCCTGGCCAACTGCTCATCAACGCTAGCGGCACACGATACCCTCTCGCCATAGTGGAGCAGGTAGCCATGTTCACAGAGTGGACTTGGCAGGTAACCGCCAGGAGAGACAGCCGCTACGGTGACAGTGGCCTGCCCAGGGATCATAGACGTGTAGTACAGCAACACACTGAACAGAGTCCATCCCAGGACGCCCAGTTGCCACAGGTTCAGCACGTGCCGAGGGTTGAGGGAAGTGAGGGCCTGCGCCAGGGCCGCGTTGCTGCACATCACGGCAAATTCCAGGCTATAGAAACCGAACAGGGCGATTGGCTGTATCAGGACCGGTGACCCGTGGAAGGGGGTCGATAGGGACTCCATGGTACCAAGGAAACGCGCCGTTGCGTACATCAGCGACACCCACATGGCCGCGACATGGAGAGAATAGTAGCCTGAGTCGGACTTGAACGCTAGGCTCTCGAAGAGGCCGGCCAGCCACCAGGATATGCCCCAACCCAGGCCGATCAGCAGGCCCAGACCAATGTCGAGTCCCATGTTCCAGAATGTGATGCCGAGGGCGAAGAAGAACGTCATGACCGGTGGCCATATAGAGTTGCTGAGCCTCTGGGCAGCCAACAAGGGCGACAGACAGAACAGTGAGACTGGCCAGAGCTCCAGAAGATACGGCAGACCGATGTGAACCGTTCTGATATTGAAGAGCACGATGGAGCTCAAGCATAAGAGAAACAAGGTTGGGGCGTTGGAGTTGGAGGCCGTCAGAGACAGGACCATCAGCACTAATAAGTAAACAACTGAGGGAAGGCTGGTCCACATCGTGGTAACCATTCACGCAAGGCGATCGCTGTTGGTATGAAAATTAGATAATCACTCCAAAAAACGATAGTTGCCCGCTCGACTCATGACAGCTTGACGTGACTGCGGCTTCGACTCTTTGAAAACTTCCATGATACCAGAAATAGAAAGCAAACCACAGGTATTAGGCTACCATAGAGGGCAGCCATGGTTGGTTCCCCGGAGCCCAAGCCCACGGTGCCCACCACAGCATGACGGACTGACTCCCGGCTCATGTAGGAGGCGACTACATTCCCTCTGGCATCGATGATGGCTGAGTCCCAGCCGGTGTCAGCCTTGACGATTGGCATGCGATTTTCTATCGCCCTGAAAACGTAGGCCGCGATGTGGTTCCTCATCGCGGACCAGTCAGAAGAAGGACTGAGGATCATCTCAACCCCTTGCCGGCCCAGCGTGGCGGCGGACTCGGGAAAGTCCATATCGTAGCAGATGAGGGGCCCGACTCGGACACTGGAGGCATGGTACCCGAGCCAGTCTCCTTGAACGCTGAAGTCCCTGTACCCGTACTGCTTGGGGCTTTGTTCGCCAAGCAGCTTCACTGGATTCATCTTGCCGTAGTAGCCCAAGACCTCGCCCTCAGGGCTAATGGTCACCGCTAAATTGGACCTGTCCTTCGTGTGCATGCCGATGGTCAAGAGGATTCCCATTTCCTTAGCCAACGGAGCGAAGGTCTCGTCTACGGCCTTCTCAAGCTGCGTTTGGTTGTCATAGGCACCCACCCATGCCTCGCTCCATACCACCACCTTCGCCTCGGTGTCGTTCACCACGCGACGTGTCGCTGCGATCTGCTCCTTCAATGATGCCGTGCAGGGAAGGGCCTCTCCGAAGTGGCTTCTGGTCCCGTTCTTTACAGGTCAGAACTGCCGATGGCAACAGCCCCCCAGGGGCAACGGCCGCGACCGTGGCTCTGCGACCGCCGGTTCCGCTATCGGCAGTCGAGTACTGTACTACACTAAGTCCCGCCCAGAGACAAGTGCCGACGAGCAGCCTCCTCAGGACCTGTTTCCGTCGCTGTGTGGAAGTCGTGGACAACGCTTGAGCAACGCAACCATTGAAGGCACCGATAGCGAAGTTGAGGCCGTGGCAGCCCACCACGGAGATTGGTTGAAGAAGGAGTGGTACCACATAGAGAGGGGTGGCCACGTTCGGCATGGTCCCGGCGATTGTGATGACCATGTACTCGACGCAGGCCCAGAAGGAACCGACCACAATAGGGAAAAGGGGGTCCTCTTCAGATGCTCTGAAGAAGCAACTCCACATGAGGCCGATCGGTGCGCCTAGAGCTACGCCCGACTATCAGAGGGACTGCGATGGTCCACGCGTAACCAGCTGATGCCAGAGCGAACGAAAGTGTGGTCGCCCATAGAGGAGCACCGCGTTGGTGGGCGATTATCACCGGTACCAGGACCACAAAACTAAGAGGCCAGAGCTCGAGGATGGGAGCCACTGCTCAGGGGGACCGAGCGAAGCGGCCAGATGATAGCCGAGATGATACTCACGGCAAATCCCTTCCTTGTGCGCCACATTGAGGGCCAAAGGTACTACATGAGCCAGCCTCGGCTAGTACCACATTCTCAACAACTCTTTACTTAACTCGATCCCAAGTGTAATGGTAGGGGAAACTCGGGTATGTAATTGACACAGTGACGAGGGGCAGCACTCAAGGAAACGTCCACCGCAGTGAAGGTGGCCCCCCGACGGAAGCCCAGCAGGCCGTGCTAGATCAGCGGAAACAACAATTCTACTACGCGACACCAACAATACGTAACGATACAGATTCGAATTCCCCTACTCCGTCTACTCCATCTTCTTCAGCTCGATGGGCTCCTCCTCCTTAGTGGCCTCGGTGGCGGCCTTGGTAGCCTCACTGGCGGGCGCAGCACTGGTGAGGTCCGCAGCAGAGACCGCTTGCTCCACGCAGACGTCCAGCATCTTCTGGAGGCGATCGAGGATGGTGCGCGGGGTCATCAACCATACCAGCTGCGATGCAAGCGTTATCGAATAGCTGAGTCACGGCAACCTTGGCTATGTCCTCCGTGCGAGCTTCCTTCGACGCAGCCAGGTCTCCCAGCTTGCGTACAGTAGGATGGTCGGGGTTGAGCTCGAGGGTCATAGGGATGGCCTAAGAAGACGAACAATCATAACCCTCTTCACACTCGTAGACGACCAAGTCTCGCAGCAAGTGGCGTGCTACTACCTGAAGGGCGTCGTTCTGATCACCCTGACCAGACTGGGCCATCATCTGCTTCATCATCCTCCTCATTTGGGGAGAGATCGCAGAAGTGACCACGGCCGGAGAGTTGACGAGACGATCGCTGAACTTCACGCCGTTCACCCGCTCGCCCAAGACCTCCTTCACGAAGGACTCGAGGTCATCGCGGCTAGCCTCGGGCATCTCCTTCTTTGCATCATCGCCGTCATCGCTCTTCAATATTTCCTTCTCAATCTCCTCTTCGCTGTCTACCGACACCAAACGCTTGCCCTTGAAGTTCTCTATATAGCTCACGACAAAGGCGTCGATGTCCTCAGTCAACAGCAAGACGTTGACACCCTTGTTCTCGAAGGCCTCCATGTAAGGCGAAGCAAGAGCTGTCTTGCGGTCCTTGGACTGGATATAGTAGATGTTGTTCTGCTCATCAGTCATCGAGTCAAGGTAGTCCTGGAGGCTCAGGAGCTCGCCGGAGCCACCGTTGCTGGACTCGAACCTCAGCAGCTTGAGGATGAGGTCCTTGTGGTTGCCGTTGTTGTTCTGCTGGTCCTCGAGTAGGCCTGCCTTGAAGTAGAAGCCATACTTCCTCCAGAAGGCATTGTACTTGTCGGCATCACGACGAGCTTGGTCCGCTAGGAACCTGATTCACGCAACCAAGCTAACCGTCCGCGACTCCACCACACGACCCTAGCGAGCTGCTACCGAACGTCTCATGCCAGACCCGCGCACACGGAGCTCAGCCTTGGGCTCATACAACAAACACAGCGCGAAATCTTTCGTCACGTCTACGGTCGGCTCGGGATGACTACCTCAAAATCCTCCTGACAACAGCCGTGCTGAGCTTCCTCATTAAAGCCGTGTCTTGCATGTTCTCTCTAGAGATATTCAAGGGCATGTCCTCACAGTCGACTACTCCTCGGACCCAGTGGAGCCAGGCAGGGATGATCTCATTAGCATGCTTCTTGATCAACACACGGCGACAGTACAGTGACACCTGAGGAAGCACAATATCGAGATCGCGTTAGCAAATACGTCAATCGACCCAGTGTATAAATTGCAAACTAACATTTGTAGACATTGCCAAGATTGCAGACACTCCAATCTCGGCACTATCGATGAGAACGGTGTTCTACATTAGTGAGTGGTCACGATGAATGTAGTACAACAATCAGCATCAATCACTTCAAATCCACTAACCGAGGTACAGTCACGAATAATCGAAACATTGTCTATTGAAGAACTGAGTGAGATACAGTTATTAAGCAAGTCACTCAATAGTTGTAACGAGATCTTACATACCGCAACATCTCCTTTAACCCCATAATTACCTGTACATCAGCGTCCTGCTGGAACCAGCGGTTAGGGAGCCTCTTCCGGGATGTAGAAGACAGACTTGATAGCGAGGGGAGCGTCCGTGTGGTACATCAGAGAGTACATGGGCTCACCATAGGACGACCCAGAGAGGAAACGATAGAAGTTAGTGTGCTCCTCCTCAGTAGCACTGGTCCTCGTCCAAAGAGCGTCATTCTTGTTGATCTTAACCTTGTCACCCTTCTCGCCATCAGCCATCCTAATGGGGAAGTCCACGAAGTTACTGAACTTGGCAGCAGCCTTCTTGACGGTCTCTGGCTTGCAGAAGTCGGCGGCGTCTTCCTTCAAGTGCAGCACAATCTTGGTACCACGAGGAAGGCCCTTCACTGGTTTGATGGTGAAACTGCCCTGGCCATCGGACTCCCAAACGTGGCCTTCACCGTCCTCAGCTGCATCGGCCGAGCGAGAGAACACCTCCACCTTGTCGGCCACCACAAAACTAGAATAGAAGCCCACACCGAACTGACCGATGATCTGGTTGGCAGTGTCTCCCGAGGCGTTGACCTTGTCTGATGTTATAAATTCTTTGGAACCGGACCTGGCGATCGTGCCAAGATTCTCGATAAGCTCGTTCTTGGTCATACCGATGCCGGAGTCCTCTATGATGAATTCTCTGTGCTTCGGGTCGATGGTGATGCTGATCTCAATGGGAGTCTCAGGGTCCGCCAGAGACTTAACCTTACCAGCGGTCTGGAGGAACCGCAGCTTCTCGCATGCATCAGAGGCGTTGGAGACCAACTCTCGAATGAAGACCTCCTTGTCAGTGTACAAGGACTTAGCAACAATATCCAACAGCTTGCGAGTCTCCGTCTTGAATTCATGAGTAGAACCAGCAGCAGTGGCATCGCTGCTGAATGCGGCGCTGAATGCTGTCATAGGAGCGTTGAGGAAACCCAGGGCCTGAGAGAACTACTCCAACCACCTCTGGTCAGTGGCACAAGAGGGCCCTACCTGAGTATCCGCCTGGTGCCAGGAGGAGGTGTCGAACGCCTGGCACTCGACGACGCTACATTGGCCAGAGTCACTATGGACCTGTGGCTCATCTGCAGCCCCGTGTTGGACAACTTTGACAACATTACTGGATGTGGAAGTAAATGAAACTGAAAGATACTCCCGAGGTCGACCCATGCATCTCACGGATGAGGTTAAAAGATACGCTCTAGCTCTCCCACTTCCAACGCAACACTAAACTTTCAAGCCGTTCAATATACCTCTTCAACAAATCCGAAACCCCCACGGGCTCATTATAAAATCATGCATGGACGACCATTGACCCGTTACTTTGGTACGGGTTGGACGACGCAGTCCCACATCTCAAATAATAATACTGCAGACGGCAGAGCAACTATCAACGCTAATTTGCGGGAAAGGTGGTATGAGCCATTAATGACCAGCCACTGTGAACGCTGGTATTATCATCAACGTACGCATAACGGTGTTGTGTCGGCAATAACAAAGCTTCATTGACAGAGTGGTTTTAGAAGTCCTCATCCAAGGCGAAGTCCGCGCCGATGCTCCTCCGCCTCTCATCAGGATCCATGGTACCGTTCTTGTGTGCTGCTGTCCCGGCCATGACACCTCCCTTTTGGTATTCACCTGAAGCGTAGCAGAGCGTGATGGCCGACCATTACGGAGGGTAAGCGTCTTACCAACTCTCTTCTCGAAGAAGTTGGTCTTCCCTTGAAGTGAGATCATCTTCATCCAATCGAAAGGATTCGTGGCGTTGTACAACTTGGGGTGTCCGAGGGACTGACAAGAGCATATAGACGCCAGGCAGGGAGGGGCACTTACCACAAGGAGACGATCGGCGACGAACTCGATATAGCGGCACATGAGCTGGCTGTTCATACCAATCAAAGATACCGGCAATGACTCAGAGATGAAAACTCTCTCAACATCAACGGCACCCTGAGAGGAAAAAGACTCAACATCGCCGCGGCTAGCGAGCAACCTACTCTGACAATCTCGTGGACTCGCTCGTCGGGCAGACGCGTATACGTTAGCATATTATACAGCAGGCAAGCAAAGTCCGCATGCAAACCTGACCGAGATGACAGTTGGTGATGACACGAGGAGACAAGACGCATACCTTCGTCACGGGAGATGAGCTCATTGGAAAACGTCAGCCCCGGCATCAACCCGCGCTTCTTCAGCCAGTAGATAGCGCAAAACGAGCCGGAGAAGAGAATTCCCTCCACGCATGCGAAGGCAATCTACAGCAGAAAATGACACAGGACCGGTCGGAATCTCACAACCTACCAGTCTCTCGGAGAAGCAGTTGTCGTCGTTGATCCATGAGAGAGCCCACTCGGCCTTCTTTTGGACACTGGGGACGGTCTCCATAGCGCGAAAGATCTTATCTTTCTCCTCGGGGTCTTTAATATAATTGTCAATTAACAAGGAATACCTACAAGACAACGGTCATCGAAGAGACACTCGGCCGAAACTATCGCACGTCTCCGAGTGGATATTTTCCATCGCTATTTGGAAACCGTAGAAAGCACGAGCCTCAGGGCACTGAACCTCCCCAGAGAACTTAGCCGACAGGTTCTCGAGCACGATACCGTCACTAGCAGCGAAGAAGGCCAGTACCTAGCGAAGCAGCAGTCAGCCCAGAAGTAGAGCAAGCGGATCTTACATGGCTGATGAAGTGACGATCGTTCTCCGATAAGTTCTCCCAATCCCTCAAGTCCTGACTCAAATCAATTTCCTCGGCCGTCCAGAAAGAGGCTTCGTGCTTCTTATACCTGACAGGACCAGCCTCGGGAAAGACAAAGATACTTTTGTGCAGCGCTTAGCAGCGTAAGAGAAGAAACGGCAAATAGAACTGAATTGAGACTTTTAACCAGAGGCCATCCGCAATGTGAACGCTAGGCGTAAAGCTTACATCTCCCAGATGGCGAGGTACTTGATGGGGAACATGACGTAACGATGAGGATTCTCCTTTAGCAAGTCCTCCTTGTGCTCAAGAGCCTTCATCTGTTCGCTGAAAGTGGCCATTACGATATTCGGTCGATAAACTAGTCTGAGCAGGTAGTGATCTGGCTGAAAAGTCACGTGTACCACATTTAAGATAGGAGGGACGGGCACATCACGCCTGGCAGTTTCATGTCTGCGCATGATCCGCGACCGCGCGCGCCATTATGATCGATTTCGAAGTGCTTTATGGATGCGTGTTGCTTGCTCTTGTCCCTTCTCTACCCTTGTCGTATGTACGCTGCTCTAAGATAAGAAATTGAATTTCTTTTGATTCGGAAAGTCCGGGCAGCGTTTCCGGAAGAAAACCGTGATCGACCTTGGATGCCATATCTGAATCGCAGAGCTTTTTGAATCTCCTGCGATGGCCTCTGCTTCTGAGCCGACTGCGTCTCTTGGAGAGGAGCTCCCGTCCGTTCCTGCTCACGCTCCCTTCTCCCTCAACATATTGGTGAAGGTCAAGACAATGCAACAGCAGAATGGACTAAGGCATCAGGACTACCATCGCTACCGTCAGTACTGTTCGAGACGACTGCATCGTATCAGGAAGGCCACTAAACTCACTAATGGCCGGGAGAGGTAGTAGAGGGGCCCTCCATACGGCCATAGGAGGGAAGCGGTCTGCCGCCCGATTGTTTGACGAATCTGGGTTAGCAATCAGTCTCTCGAAAAAGTTGGATATTGTTAAAAATATACATCCCTAGCAGCCCAGCACAACTTATACTATCACGCAGTCTGTAACGAAGGAAATGCAACGTGAAAAGAGAGGCCGCTATGCTATGTGGCGTCAGAACGGCCGTCGAGCAATCGAAACATCGAGTCCGGTTTCTGATTTCTGCCTAGAACCCCAGCTGCTCCTGTCGACATGTGGTATAGTGGCCTCGCTTCTGCACGTGGCGTAGTGGCCGAGTTTTGCATGTGGCATAGTGGCCTCAGTTGTAGATGTGGTGTAGTGGCCTCAATTCTGCATGTTGTATTTTCTGGTTACGGACTGTATATTAGGAGCGCTATGTTGGAATAAAATCTTTTCTCGCATGGAGGGTTTCTTCGGATCGCCGGTGCCATTCTGGAGAGGTTCCGAAGTTCGTAGCTTGAGGCCACCCATGCCCGAATGGTTCCCTCCGCAGATTCAAGAAGTGCGCCATTCCGGATGACTTCAGTCTCGACAAGGTAGCCGTCACGCAACTATCTCGCATTCCGCGGATCAAAGCGTCGCAGGTTTTAGAGATCCCGTTAGTCTCGGCCGAGCGGGCCTGGGCCTACTCTGCTGAGCTGCTGGGTGTTTATGCTCAGTTCATTGAGGACAAGCCAGCTCTGAGGTTCGTTGGCTCGTTTGAGACGCTTTGCAATCACCAGTGTACAGGTATCACGGAATCGGCAGGCTGCGCAAAGCGGTAAGATACGCGCAGATCCTGCTGGCCATGTGCAGAGTTCATTGCGATAGTCGCACAGTCATGGAGGCCGAGGCTTATGAGAGCTTCATGTCGGGTAATGCTGGTGGTTCGATGGCCTTGGCCGGTGGAGGTGTCTTTTGCCCGCCGAAGTAGAAGGACGCCGTGGGGCCCCAGTATTGAGTATATCACCTGGTACGGCGTGAGGGAACCGGCCCTAGGATTGTGTCCGTAGTGGGCTGCTCACTGTATGCCTTTTAGGCGTTCTCGAGTTTAACTTGGAAGAGTTCCCAGCAGCTCTCGAGAAGCTGACGCTCGCTAATGACTTGTATCAAAAGCTATCCGTTCTCACTACAAGCACCAGCGAGAAGGAGCTCAAGCTTGAGAAGGCCTACTACGCTCAGATGCTGGACTCGGATATCGCCCCCAAGCTTCGTCAGTGCCGGTAGGAACTCGGGCTGGCGGGAGCCTCTTCGGTCCTCCGACGATTTGTTGATTTTTAGGTACTATGCCGATGAGAGCCACTTAGCTGAGCGGAAGAAGGAGAGTTCTGCTGCTAAGGAAGGGGCCAAGGTAACCTGCTGCTGGCGCCGGCTCTTGTGATGATGGGAGAGCGAAAGCCCTTCAAGCGAGCATCCCTTCGATGCACCGCTTATCACCGAGCGTGCTTCAGGCGAGCAAGAATCAGGTGGCGATCTTGCAGCAGATTGATGCTGTGAAGGCCCGTGGAGATGCTCGAGGGGACGTGATGGTGAGTGTCGCTGCGGGTTGACGTGAACGCGGCGGTATGGTAGTTGTCAGACTCTGGCTGAGTACTTCGACTCCACCGACGACAATATCTCGGCAGCCATCGATGGATGCTCGGAGGTGGCTGGTTTGTGCCAGGAAGTCCTGTCTAAGGTGATCACTCTACCAAGTGGAGGGAACCGTGATCGAGCGCGTGTTCAGATTCACTCGGAGATGGTCAAGCCTCCGGAGGAGAGCGGCGGCATTGACTGGGCGGCACACGAGGTTGAGGTCAGGACGGTCAGCGAGGATGTCTCGGGCGAGCGCAGTTTGCTGTTGATATACGGCCTGCTAGCTAAGTAGTGTCTGGGACAGCCTCTGGTCGATCGGTCGGATGTCTTGCATGCATTTTGGCGTGGGTGAGTTCTCGGAGAAGTAGAAGGACTGTTCTTCTATTTGGTGTCTCGACACCGTGTCGACCCTCGATTATCGCTGGTACCCGACTTGACTCGTGTGACGTTACTGTTCGCTGTGACTGGCTGCCGTGGTAGTAGGCTAAAGCAGATTGCCGTATTATAGGGGGTGCTTAGTAGTTCTGTGAAAACTATAGCGTTTTGGAGCTGATAGTAGTACTATGGGAATGGTACTACCAAAATGATGGTAAAGAGCAGTGATACTTCAAAGGGAAGGCTAGAGACTGTTGAAGTTGTCGCTCCTCAGGCTACGATCGTTGAACTCCTGGATTGGCACGTCCAAGGCGAGGATGTCAGTAAAACCTGAGGAAGGAGTACGGCTGTGCGACATGCTATTGGAGACACTGGAGGGGACTGCTGAGAAGCAGGCTATCAAAGATATCCGGTGAGTCCTGCTTTGGCTTGGCGTTGTGTGGGGTGGTGAGGGGCGGTCATTCTGTTTTTCAGGTTGCTTTTCCTCGCCCTGGCCCACGCATCAGGCGGAAAGGTCTCCCGAGGCGGTATCGTTGCTGCAGCTTCTGGAACAACGCTCCGCCACTCAGCTCAAGCCTGAGCAAGACACTCCGTCTGTCTAGGGGGATACTGCGACTCAGGGCCGACTTACTCCCGGCCGCCGCCGTTCAATGGCGATTGAAGTAGGAACTGGATGCCTGCGAGATAACTCGCTGAAATCCGAACTCGACGAGGAATAATAAGATCGCTATGTTGATCTTAGCTTTAGATCAACATCGAAGGTTTTGTCTGTTACAGCGTCGTGGTTTCGCTCCGCTATAAAGAATGTTTTTAGGTGCTTGTTGCAGATGGTTGCAGAGAAAGGCGGGCGTGCTGCTGAGGCCCCGACCACTACTGAGAGCACTAAGTTGTTCCCGCCACCACTGCAGCCAATGCCTTGCAAGCCGCTGGTGATCGACATGGCCTTCGATTACATTACTCCACCTGATCTGTCGAAGGAGGTGGAGGAACGCAAGCCTCAGAAGCAGGCTGCTAGCACGGGGTTGCTTAGTCGCTTGGGAGGCTGGTGGGGAGGCGGCCGTAGCTGAGCGTTCCGCTGTGTCACCATCGTTCATTGTTTCAACTGCCTTGTGTGTTGGGTTGGGAAGTTCACACTAGGGGATTGAGTGTTCATTATTATCCACGTTTCTCTGTTGTTCAACGGAATCACTTAGAGGTATCTACCGGTGTGAGGGAGGCAGGCCAGTAGGCTTGGCTTCATACACTATGCGATTCGCTGACGCCGACACCATCCCTGTTGAGCATCACAGAGGCTCCCGTATCGAGATGATGGCAGTTATAAAGTGATTCTAACCCTCCTCGGATGTTCCGCAGAGTCTTCGTGAGGATGTGCGCGGCAGGTAAAGGCGCGGCTGGCGAGAACCCATGGATGAAAAACAATGGTAGGTGGGGGACAGCCCACTGACCGTCGATTCGCGGAGTTGCCTCTTGCAGTGCCCTTCATCGTCGGCGGTGTGGTTATTGTTGCTTGCGGCCTCATTTACACAGAGAGAAACATTCCGCATGCTGGATCCATCCTGGGCAAGGTCAGCGGCTGAGCAGCAGCAGCAGCTGGTTGAATGGGCTTAGCCCGTATTACACTTACATCATGAGTCTTTTGATTACAACCTTTACCAGTATCCCAGAGTCTTGATGCGATTCACTCCCCAGCTGTCTTGTCTCGAGTTGTTAAGTTCGCATTGGTCGACCAGGTTGTTGATGATGTCGATCGATCATGGAGTCTTCGCGGCGGCGGTCAGCCCAGTGGTTGGGTTGAGCCTTCCGTCGGAACGTAGCTCAGCTAGCGGCTCTGTGGATGACACGGCGGAGGGAAGTGTAAAGCGGGAGCCGCGGAAGAGAGGGGCGCGGCGACGACGGGCGGAATGCTGGAGGGAAGAGGTCGACCAATGACGTCCGATGTTACGTGTGCCGAACGGTAGTGACTGACGACCGAAGGCGCTTTTACGCTTCGGTCTTGCTGAGTCGATGTCTTTGCACGGATATGTGCATTGTATCATCACTCCAGTAGTGAAACCCCGCAGTTTTGCGATGGTCTCCCATGTCCTAGCTCGAGCTCCTCTCCTCAGGGAGGCCTCCTCATCCTGTGTGATTCCTGCTCTGCGTCCTACCACCCAGGCTGTATCGGCCTCGACAAGGAGATCGCGGAGTCTATGAAGGATGGCTGGAGATGTCCTGTGAGCGGGTGGCGCGAATGCACTCACATTGGGACGATGTGATTGTCGTTTCGAGAGCAGCAGAGCAGTCGGCCCGCACGCTGTTTATGTATATTCATTTTTATATGTAAACAACATATTCATATATACCTAACTAATAGATGGAAGTATACTATGGTGGATTACTCATATTCATAGGCTGAGAACTTTCTTGACAGATCTGTGCCGTCGGGGATGATGCCGAGGATCGAGAGGTTCGTCTTGTGAGGATACTGCGACGGCAGACTCCGGTGAAGAAACTGTGGACGTCACGCTCCCCCATGCAACCCTTCTGTCTGGAGAAGTACCTTACTGATCTCGTGCTGGGGTTAGTGGCGGACGCGCCAGCGAGAAGGATTGCTTCCTATCAGATCCGAAGAGCCGATACCGACATCCCCAGAGGCCACCGTCGGCGGCCTCGAGACCTACCCGCTGGTGAAGGCGGCAAGGGCCCGGGCATGCGAGAACGGCCTCGCGTAGTCACTCCTAGGTGGGGTCATAGAGACTGTTTGTTCCACAGTTACGTCTCCAAGCGGTTTCTCGACGGTGGAGTGAGACGCCGTGTAGCAGATTGCGAGAGAAGTAAGGCGCTTAGGGCCTCGCACCTTTTGACCGCTTGAGCTGGTGGCTTTCAGGCGACTTTGTTGAGTATGCCACGGACCTGGCCTACCTGTGTACCAATATTTGTACGTACTCCTCGGCCATGACCGATGGCCTCGAACGATTGGGGAAACAGCTGTTAAGGAGGTGGACTGAGGTGATGCCTCGGGATCCCTTCATTAATGCATGCTCGGCACTCGATCACGATTGTGGTGCCAGGCGGGAGCCTTCTGTCACTCCTCTGTTGTTTCAGATGGCCGACGAGGAAATTAAAGCCATATCAGTGGACCCGCACTTCGTCATGAGCTTTGCCGAAGGAGTGCTTGCGTGCAAGCGTTTGGGGATGTCGGTCGAACTCCGTACTCTAAATACCTTTTGGGAGATGCTTTCTCAGGTACGACGATCCAGCCGAAGGGCTATCGCTGGAGCGTGACATTGCCAGATTGGAAGAGGCCTCGGAGGAGGTGTGTTTCCTCTTGACAAGAGGCTGAGAACACGAGGCTCTTGTTCTCAGCTTGGCGTTACCGTCGTTCTCAGGCCGACGTAGCCTCACTCGTGTGCGCTGGGAAATTCTCGTCTGTTGCGACCGGCCCTGTCGCCCCTCTTGACGAAGGTGATGCTTCTCCTCTATTAGCGCCTCAGCGTGACCATTCTCAGGAGCGTATCCGCCCCTGTGTAGCAATTGTGGTGAGGACCTCGGAGCCAGCAGAGTCATCCGATGGAAGCTCGGGCGCTGCCTCAGATGCCACTGGCCGGTCACGAGAACCGTACCGTAAGTTCCTGCCTGTGGGGTAATTTTGAAGGACTCCTCAGTTACGGCGACCTAGTGGAGTCGTTGGTATGGCCGTCGTTATACGCGGAGATAGGCGTGCCGTTCGCGGCCGACATGGAAGTCATAACCGATGCCCTGAGGGTGATTCGACGCTTGAGGCCGTACCGGCCTCCCCAAGATATAGGTGGGCTCATACTTGAAGTCCTGCTTTTTCTGGACTAATTGGTCACTATTGAGATGAATAGATCTATCCAGGCATTCTCGGAAGGACCCTGTCGTCTCTTGTTCTGCGCCGCCTTGTCGTTCTTCGTCGAGATCCCCTATTGCCCTATTGTCGTGTGCCCGATCTCCTCAGGCCTCAATGCTTGGAAGCTGCAGGCCTACTTGATCACGCATGTGTTGTACGTGCTGTCCGAGTGGGGAGCGCGGCCGTTGTCTCCTACTACGTTACATTATGAATATGATTTTATTAGTGAAGCTTTGACCTTGTAGGGACCTTTTGGTCCTTAAGCTCGACGGCTGACATTCTCCCCCTCAGGTGCATGGGCTCGATCGACGACCCTGAGCTGTGTGGAGAGGTAGTCCAGTGTCTGCGGATCTTTGAAGCAGGGAGTAAGGCATACAAGCCTCGTACAGTACGCTACAGCAACGGCATCACTGTCTCCAGGTGAAGGCGAAGACGCCTCCTTGTCTCGTAGAATCTCTGCTGGAACGTGTTATCTCTTATCTCGAGAGTCACCCGCTGAGCCGGGTGGGCTAGATGACATCACCCGGCAGGTTTTTCTGATGGTTGACTTGTGCAGGTCGATGGTCCCGAGGGGGCAACTCCGATATCTATGCCGACTACCATACTACTATGTGCGTATTGGTCGGCCTTGTGGAACCAGATTTCACTCGGCATCAAGCTGGTTCGGGGTGCGAGAAGCACACAGCCAGAGTGCAGGAATGGCTTACGTTCATGGAAGACGAAGAGCCGTGTCCCTATGACCAGACGTGAGTACTTAGCGATTAACAACTCATTGCCTAGCTAGTGCCCAATGGGTATCAATCCAAGGGTTTTCATACGCAACACTCAGTGCGCAAGGGCGCTGAGGTGTCCCTGTTTCATTGGCGCTGCAACATGTAGTTGGCTCGTAGCGAGTACAAATCAATCGATTATTCTTCGGTTGGTGATGCCACCGCAGAGGAGTACTTCGCTGCTTGACAGATTCGAAATTATCGCTAGTGCCACGGAACCTCCGCGAGCGAAGAACAGTCGACCCGGGTTGAAGCGGAAGCTCAGCAATGGGGTCTTGGATGAATATAATATTTTAGAGTACACTAAGATTGCAACTGAGAGAAGGAAGGCCTTGGCCCTGGCTGAGGTGAAAAAGACAACGCAGCGATGCAGGTGAGGCTTTTACGGTGACTGTGGGTAGTAAGCAAGTAGCGACGAGGCGTGGGTGCATCAGGTTCCCAAACCGTCGAACCTGTGAAAGAGGAGAAATCAGCTTCTCATCGGAGTGAAGAGAGCACGTCGTTTGGTGCGGACAACGTAGAGTCCACAGTGCCACCAGGTGAGACAAGGAATTCGCAGATGCTGGTTCAAATGGCCGCTCATACTCAGCTACATCAGTACGTAGAAAGAAGGGCCCCGTGCTCTGCGCCATCTGTGGATGCTCGTTCTCCCGTCTGTGTGAAGCGCTGCGAGTAAGTGTAGAACAGTATTCTGAGGAAACTTCGTTAGGAGTCGTTGCAGTGTCATCTTGTTCTGCTATATCCTGGTTCAGTGCGTTCGATGTCGACTGGCTGTTCACCGGGAGTGCTTGCCGCGGTCACAGCAAGGGTCCGTCAAGAAGACCAAGTGGGTCGGGCAGCGCTCTGCAAGCATTCATTCACGGCTGCCCCGGGCATGACTAAGATTGGTGGTGGGAAAATGATCATCCTCCTTGTGTGATCACCTTGTTGCCTCCCATTGTTTAACTCGGGACTAGAGGATGAAGCCTTTATAATACTGACAAATAACAGTGATGGTGGTTGCCTGGCCTGCATCCTAGCCTTATAGTACCGATTTGGCACACGGGACAAGTGCAAATATGATTTTATCAAAGAAAATGCGGGAAAGCAAGATCTTTATCATCACTCGATCATTCACACCTTGTTTGCAATCTGGTGGTGTCGACTCGGGAGTCCCGAGGCGCCCTCTCGAGAGCAGCACGCTGCTACTTAGAGTTCGAGTGCGATTGAGGCATCGCGTTGGGTCTCAATAATTCGGATCTGTTCCAGGTATTGTTGTCCGCTGTGTCTGATCTGCGATGGAGATGATGATAGTCCTGCAGACTTACACTGCTGTCTGTGCAGAGGTCCTCTGAGAAGGGGTCAGTATGCTCTGACGGGTGAGGATAGTATACGCTCGAACGTCGCCGAGGGTGCTGTCAGGCTATGTGTTCTCCTCGCGCGGCGAAGTTGAACACAACAAGAACTTCGCTCATTGTCCTTGTGCGGTGCAGTGTATACTATCCGAAGTCAGTCTCCGGGGCTTGACGCTGTCGTGCATTTGATTCGTCCTTCAGGTTGATGGTATACACCTCGTGCATAATTCGCTGGATGGATCCGTTGAGTTCGAGGTCCTGGAGCGATTCTTTGACTCTTCCGCCGCTCGGTCCGTGGGAAGTCGGTAAGTTCAGTTATCCGTAGGCACTATCCATCATTGGATTCTGATGGTCGGAGGGTTCTCGTCGGATCCACCGCTTGGTCGCGCTGTTGGTGAACGTGCTCGGTGAGGGATTGCGCACTATGGACTCACCAAGCGTTACTCGCATACTAGCATACTAGTGTCATACTGTTTTAGATACCAGGGGTCATATTCGTCTACCAATGAGTGTTGCTACTGCAACGAGAGTCTGAAGCCCCTTGTAGAAGCGTGCGTTCTTTCCTGTCCGGTGGAAGGATGCAACCGCATCTGGCATGCCGGCTGTCACCCTCCGCGAGCTTTTCTCCTCCACGCCAGCGAGCAGGGAGCTCGGGCTTTCCGCCAGCATGACTGTGGAGTGAGGCATTGAATCCCTCTGAGTTTCAAGTTTCGCCACTGTGTTACTGTTTGTGTTGAAGCCGTTCCGCCGACTGAATCAGAACAACTGCTGAGCTGGACCATCCAGCCTGGACGATTATTCAATCAGAAGCTTCTACTTTTATTGCTCGGTGGACGGATGATCTAGGCTGGACGCCTCATAATGAACGACAGTTTGGTGTCCCATCGGTTCGCTGTGGTGGCTGATCAGACGTTGCAGCCTGGAAGATCCGGTCCGGTATGCGTCTGCGGTATTACCGGTAGTGATCTACTCCTCCCGCTAGCCTGCTACCTCATCAAAGGGAAATGTCTTTCTGTGAATCGTTGAGTGCTTATCGCTTTTGTCTTGCCTCCACGCCGTGGAGTCCACGGTAGCCAATTTGGCGTAAGTGAGCACTGTTGCTGCATGTCCAGTTGTAGATTGCAACTTGCAATTCAAACATCAATCTGTTTCTCTATACGGTGATGAGTTGCTCGTGGACATGACGTAACTCTTTATCATTCAGCGACTGCGATTGCTCTGTAATCAGTTAAAACTATCTAAATGCGATGCCTCTCAGCCCTCTGAGAGGCAACTACGACAAATGCTACCCACTGCGTCTACTTCATTGGTAGCAGCTACTAAGTCGACGGTTGAGGCCTGGGCCTAGGTCAGGCCTGGGATCTGACCGCCGGCGACGAATGAAGAAAGTAAGAGTGGAACTCGAGCGATGTGTCTCTGAGACACTGTCTCATGTTCTTCGGCTCTAAGCGTTACGGACCGGTCCGGAACGAAAAGCCACCATCAAATAGCATACATCTCATCATCCTTCAGGCCCTAAAAAGTGCGGCCCCGTCGGTGGTCGTCGCCTAGTAGCAGCAGGAAAGTCGGCAGCAGCGGCAGAGGCAGCAGCATCAGCGGCAGCAGCAGCATCAGCATCAGCGGCAGCAGCAGCATCAGCGGCAGCAGCGGCGGCGGGTGCAGCAGCAGCGGGTGCAGCAGCAGCACATCCTTGACCGACTAGTCGTTCGTGGGCTCGCTTGCCCGAGTCGGGCAGCCCGACTACTCTGGCACCGCTGTGGCTATCAATCGTGGACTGTCCCTGTTCTATCGTGGACTACGACTCGTAGACGGTGGTTCGTGGGTGGTTCAGGGAGACTAAGGGGGAGGCGTGCTAGTGTTCTTCTCGCTCGCCATCGAGAAGCGCTCGTCGCCGGGCCCCACTCGTCACAGAGCTCCGACTACAAGAACCTTCCAGTGTTTCCGCTTGTTGCTCACGGTTTCAACTAGTCGTGCTCTTCACGGCTCGCGCACTGTACTGATGATGTGACTTCGGCCCGAGTGTACCGCTGCTGTGACGAACTGCCGAGACGGCTCCATCTCCTTAGAAACCGAGGTGACGCGGACCATGCGTCACACTATTTGTTCGTCGTGACGTGAGCTCAGATTTGAGGCCAGCTACTATGCGTTGGGGGGTTGAGTTCCGTGCTCCATGGACAAGCTCTATACTGGGTTCAGAAAGGTTGGTCAGGTTTCTGCAGCCTGTTCATGTTCTCCCTCTACCGGAGGGGCGCAACGACCCTCCCCAGCCGCAGTCCCGAGTGGTTATTATATCGTCATTACTGTGCTACCCACTGGGTGAGCTGCTGATGAATGGTACATGGTCTATGTTGTACATATCAGAGCTGGGAGTCGGCTGGCTTCTTCGTCCCTCTCAGCCTGCCGGCCTGTTAGTAGCTGCTAACCACAAGTTCCCACTGCGGTCTTCGTAGCCCTCCGTCGACTCCAGTCCGATCCTGGCCGCGTTGTTGTCAGTGAATCTTGTAAATACAACGAGGGGACAAGAGGCGCCTTCAAGAATATTATACTCCTCTCCAAGAGGCTTTCTTGTCCCCCCGCTGGATTTTATTGGACTACCAGCATAAGGACCTTACAATACGCCCTTTACGTTCGTTCTGCCTGTCCGGCTACTTCGTTGCCGGAACCCACTGCGTCTACTTCTATTAATGATCACGTTGGTTCGTGATGCTTCTCCATCCACTTGAGTGGTTGGGCCTCTGCGTCTACTTCGCTCAGCCATGCTGAGTCAGCAACTAAACTATCGACTCGGGTCTCCTCTCTATTCGTTTCATTCGCTGGCTCATGCTACCTTCCCAGTTACTAACGTGGCTGTGACCTCTGCGTCTACTTCGTTATGCCCTCAAGTCGGCAGCTACACTATCGACTTGGGTCTCCTGCCTGTTCCTCCATCTGGGTATATTCACGTGTTGGTTCGTGATGCTTCTCCATCCACTTGAGTGGTTGGGCCTCTGCGTTTACTTCGCTCAGCAATGCTGGGGCGGCAGCTACACTATCGACTCCGGGCCTCCTGCCTGTTCGTTTCGTTCGGACCGAATGGTTCGGTGTAATAATTCACCGGCTCATGCTACTTTCCCAGTTACTGACGTGGCTGGGACCTCTGCGTCTACTTCATTGGTCTTTTTAGCCACTCTAGTGGCTGGAACCTCTTCGCCTGCTCCGTCGAAAATCTCCGCTAACGACCCCCCTTGTCGTCACATACATCTGGATCGGCAGTGTGCTAACTTGAGGTTTTCCTACCGAGAATCTTGTGGCTAGAATCTCTGTGTCTGCCTCACTCACCAAATTGACTTACGGTTTGTCGTACCCTCCTTGAGCTGCGAGTCCGTTCATGCATCTCGTATGATTGGATGCTCATTCGTGCTGCCCTTGGTTAGAGCGGTGGCTGGCAAGCAGCGGTCTGGGATGCCCCGTCTACTTCGTTGTGGAGCAGGATCCTGCAACCTGTACTCTCACCGTCCGTCTGTCGCTCGGTCTAGTGCCACTAGACTAGTGGTGCGAGATATCCCTTGTTTTGTCTACCTCTTTCGGAATCTGGCTGCATCCTGCACTCGTCATATGTAAGTGTATCAATGGTGAATTATCATCGTAAGCTATGGGGTAGTGAGATGTTGGTTCTATTATGTAACATTGTGGCCTGTGCGACGTGATGAGTCGCTTCAGGGGCCCTACGCGGATACTGTATTACTCATCTCTCTCTTTGTTATATATCTCACATACCACCAGCATCGTAGTGGTACGAATGGAGTTCGCTTGTCGCGTTGAGTTTCCAGCGGTCATCGGAGCGTCCCTAGAGAGTGCGATCGCCCAGAGTAGTTGTGCTCGCTCTCAAGACACACATCTGCCGTGCAGCATGGAAGAGCCGCTGGTAGCGGCCTTTCGTAGGACAGGTCGCCTGCAAAAGCTAGGCTTGCATATTCACCTGGATTTCGGCTGGAATACACGGGACGCGACCAAATTTGCACCGAGCGATGCTCAACCTTCGTTGTGCTTCCTCTCGATGTCCTCGGTGAGTGGCCCAGCGGTAGTTCTGGCAACGTTAATGGCACGCTACATTAGTCTCCGTCCTGCGCTTCACTGTTGAGCCAACATCTTGTAGTAGATACCTCACCGCCTCTTGAGTCAAACATGCCTGACAGCTCCGAAGATCCTCTGCTCGTGGATGAGCATCATCATCATAGCCGCGGCAGACAGCGCCTCTGGCTTAGTCTCAAGTATCACCCTCGACGGGTAGCCGAGGTCACCTTATTGTTGGGCCATGGTTTTCGTCGAATGGATGGGTATCACTATCATAGCCCCGCTCACTCCATGGTACTCAACCTCCCAAGCATCACCACCGATTTGCCGCATGCACAGGTTCAGGAAGAAAGCTAAGCCCAGAAATGGACGAAGGCGCGGCAGCCTCTATTATGGTGGCCTCTTATGCTGTGGGTACCACCGTGGGCTCTCTCATTTCGGGCCCGATCTCTGACAGGTACGTCTAGGAATGTCTACAACTGTTCAAATCTCTGTTAGTGGTTTTTATCTCAGGATTGGCCGTCGCCCCGTCTTCCTTGCTGGACTAACACTATTTGCTGCGTCTTATTTCCTAGCCGCCATCAGTTGGAACCTGATGAGCTTCGCCTGCTTCCGGGCGCTGGGTGGCCTAGCATCAGGTCATCAAGCCTTGGCCATGAACTTTACCTTCTATGCGAACACTCTCAGGCAATCGTCCAGTCTTCATAGCCTTTTTAGCGGACATATCCGACCCCCGTGACTCAGCATTCTACGGCGTTCTTCTCGCCACAACAGTCAACGCTGCCATCAGTATAGGTCCAATGATAGGTAGGTCCCACTGCCCTCATTATCAACGTGTGTTCACCTGCTCTCTGCTTTAGGTGGCGCTCTCGCTCTGGTGAAACTTGAATTCCCGCTCTATCTTTTTGGCGGCATCTCCTGCGTTCTGCTCGTACTGCTGTTCTTCGTCCTACGAGAATCCCATCATGATCGGTTGACGACTGCCACGACTGATGCTGGGGGGCATGTCACAGATATAGCGTGTAGGGGGACGTGTGTGGAATACAGCAGTGGAGCTTTGTGCGGGCTCCAAGTATCAGCCTTCGTCTTTCAGATGACGACCGAGAATCCTATCCGAACAGATGGTTGTTCCCAACGATTGCTATGCTGGCTCTCACGGCTTTCTGCGCACGGTGATTGCTTGTGGGGGCGGAGGGCGTCTAGTCGGTCGGATATCCTCCTCATCGCACTGAGAATCTTAGGGCACGGATCCAAATCGTGGCGTGTTTCAAGGGCTTGGTAACTCAGTACTTACTTGGGTACGTAGTTCCCGAGCTAAGACTGAGTGTACTTGGTACGACGCCCACGCCATGACAGGGAAGCTCTGGGTACTCACTGAAATTCCCGGACCGCTTGACCTCGCGTCGTAACCTCGCAAATCGCAGTGGAGAGCCGGATATGCTGTTCGGTCAGCTACATGATTACGGGCTGGTCTACCGTATTTGGCCTCCTCGGTGCGGAAAGATACGGCCTGAACTCAGCACAGAATGGACTGTCCTTGGGTCTACAGGCGTGTGTCCTGATTCTGCTCTCGATCGGCTACATCCCCATCACGAGTAAGAGCCCCACCACATCACACGCCAGCCGCATCGTGGCACTTCAGGGGCAGTTCTGAGCCCGGCATTGACTGCGGCGGTAGGTCTGGCCGTGAGCTCGCTACTCGTCGTCGTACCCTTCCTGCATAACGTCTACTGGACAACGGCAATCGGGGCAGCCCCTGGGATTGGATGTGAGTTGTTGTCGCCCGGGAACACGCGCTATCGAGCTGTCGCGGGTTCGACCTGCGCTGCGATTGCCAGCAGAATCCTCAAGTAGATGTTTCCAGTCGATGGCTTTCTACCACGCTAAGTGTGAGACGTCCTCTCCTGCGTCAGGTTGCTGCTTCTTCTCGGGTATGGTTTACTTCATCACCATCCTCTCTCCGGGCAGTAGAAGGGGCTTTTTCAGCTCCTTCGTGTACACTTCTTCTAATATTGGTAAGGCTTCATGGAGGCAGCCAGGACCCCGCGTCAGCTTTTCGGTATTGTTCGTAATTTTCGGACCTACGTAGCGCCTTTTCAGGAGCTGTCTGTGGGCCTATCTTCAGTGGCACCTTGTACGATGCTGATCCATCTCGTAGGGCTTACCCGTTTTACGGCTTTCTGGTTTCATCAATCTTAGCCACACTTGGATGTGAGTGGTCAGCTACTGTATGATTGCCGGTATCCCTTTGAATGGGGAATGCCATTTCAGGTGTCATTGTGGAGCGTGGGGTCAAGCATACAGTGCTGTGGAAGTCGTCGAGAAGGCTTTGCCCTTGAGTTCAGTGACCTGATCAGTGTGATGCAGAGTCTGCACTGCAGACAAACGATTTTCTGTCATGCCTTTTCTTTGAATTCTCACCGTTCGCTGATCTCCGCTGGTGTCTTGTTGGCTACATCGTTTGCTCCCCGCCCGTCAACTCGCCTGCCCCGGCGATGCCGATGGTCATGTTCAGCTTCGAGAGGTTTGCACTGCAAACTTTGCAGGTGTTGTACTGAGAAAAGTGCGCTGTTCATGCTTGGCATGTTGGCTTGGAATTTGATTCGTGTATTTAATACAGCGTTCAGCTTCAATTCTTTTTTGAGTTTTTACGATGTCCTGTGGTCTGTACATTCCGGGATTGTGTAGCAACTGTGCGGGGCGGAAGGCCATGATGCTGCAAGATCTCTGCAAACGACATGGCCTTCCATGCAAGCTATACAACTATCCGCACTGGGACTGCCCGGCGAAGTTGGATTATTCTAGTGTATATAATGCAGCAAGAGATTCACTGTTAGACGTGGCAACCGCGAAGAGCCCCGCAGTGGTGCTGGCCGCGTCGATGGGATGCCACTTCAGCCTCCGTTTGGCGCTCGACTACCCGGATCTTATCAAAGCGATAGTCTCAGTGGGTGGCAGCTACAATCCTGGAGCATGCTGGCGCCTAGAGGACTCCAGCGAGTGGGTGTATGTGGCCTCGCAGTATGCCGAGGATGATGGAGCCTATAAAGTGCCGAAGGCGTTCCTCCGTGATATGCAGGCGAACTACATAAGTAACTTCGAGGATATTCGCGTGCCCGTTGAGGTTGTTCACGGGACGAATGATGAGAGCGTCCCAGTGGAGACCGGCGAGAGACTCGCACGGCTCCTGCCCGGGGGAAGTTTGCACTTAATTGAAGGTGGTGACCACCGGCTCAGTACAGAGGAGGACTTGAGGATCATCGAGCATTTGTTAGAGAAGTACCTTGTTGATTGAGGGCCTCCAGTGAAGATCGTAACAGCTGTTCAGAATTTCACCCATCTAGTGTCGCCAAGAAAGCGTTGAGTTACTCCACGGTTAGAGCAGCATGCCTGAGTTGTTGTGGCGTGGATGTTCGTTCTGCTCTGCTCCACCAGCTCAGCCCCTTCTTTTCCTCTCTACTGCTTCCTTCAATGGCTCTGCATCTACTACCAAGCTGCCTCTTGAACGACTGCCAGTGGCGTCCGTCGGCGCGTGAGTCACGCGGCGTGGCTTATGCTCGGCCACGTTTCGCTCGCCTCGTTCGCAGCACGTATGCTCTGTGACGTTCCTCGGCCCGTGAGCGGGGTGGCGAGTAGCTACTGCTGAGATGGAAGCCGGGCACTCACCAACAACAAGCTACCCCGTTTGGCTTGCCAAGTTGAGGGACAGCGCAAGAGGCGACCTTCGATCGCTCCGATACTACTCAGCAGCGTCGGAGCAACATCGTCCAACCACAAGGAGAAGCTAATTGCTCGTAATCTCCGATTCTGGAGGCCGGGAGCAGCGGCGTCCGACCGGAAGAGAAGAAGAGGTATCCGTTCTTTGGTCGCAGCCATAATATTCGGCCCGAAGGAGCCCTTACATCCCAAAAAGCAGTAGCGTCTGGCCGCAAGAAGAAGAAGAAGAAGTGTCCGCTCTTAACAAGCCCTTTGGTCGGCAGCAATAGTGTTCGGCCCGTATAAGCCCTTGAAGAAGAAGTGTCCGCTCTTAACAAGCCCTTTGGTCGGCAGCAATAGTGTTCGGCCCGTATAAGCCCTTGAAGAAGAAGTGTCCGCTCTTAACAAGCCCTTTGGCCGGTAGAAGCAGCAGCATCTGACCGTAAGAAGTCTGCAACAAGTCTTTTGGCCGGTTGAAGCAGCAGCATCTCACCGTAAGAAGAAGAAGTCTCCAACAAGTCCTTTTGGCCGGTAGAAGCAGCAGCATCTGACCGTAAGAAGAAGAAGTCTCCAACAAGTCCTTTGGCCGGTAGAAGCAGCAGCATCTGACCGTAAGAAGAAGAAGTCTCCAACAAGTCCTTTGGCCGGTAGAAGCAGCAGCATCTGACCGTAAGAAGAAGAAGTCTCCAACAAGTCCTTTGGCCGGTAGAAGCAGCAGCATCTGACCGTAAGAAGTCTCCAACAAGTCCTTTGGCCGGTAGAAGCAGCAGCATCTGACCGTAAGAAGAAGAAGTCTCCAACAAGTCCTTTGGCCGGTAGAAGCAGCAGCATCTGACCGTAAGAAGAAGAAGTCTCCAACAAGTCCTTTGGCCGGTAGAAGCAGCAGCATCTGACCGTAAGAAGTCTCCAACAAGTCCTTTGGCCGGTAGAAGCAGCAGCATCTGACCGTAAGAAGAAGAAGTCTCCAACAAGTCCTTTGGCCGGTAGAAGCAGCAGCATCTGACCGTAAGAAGAAGAAGTCTCCAACAAGTCCTTTGGCCGGTAGAAGCAGCAGCATCTGACCGTAAGAAGAAGAAGTCTCCAACAAGTCCTTTGGCCGGTAGAAGCAGCAGCATCTGACCGTAAGAAGTCTCCAACAAGTCCTTTGGCCGGTAGAAGCAGCAGCATCTGACCGTAAGAAGTCTCCAACAAGTCCTTTGGCCGGTAGAAGCAGCAGCATCTGACCGTAAGAAGAAGAAGTCTCCAATAAGTCCTTTGGCCGGTAGAAGCAGCAGCATCTGACCGTAAGAAGAAGAAGTCTCCAACAAGTCCTTTGGCCGGTAGAAGCAGCAGCATCTGACCGTAAGAAGTCTCCAGCGAGTCCTTTGGCCGGTAGAAGCAGCAGCATCTGACCGTAAGAAGTCTCCAACAAGTCCTTCGATGATCAATGCTTCATCGACAAGTACGACGTTCAGCCTGAGAGAGCCGTCTGTTTTACAGATCCTGTACGGATCGCCCTCAGCTGAGTATCCATAACTAGGATCTTGGGTATCATTGCAAGAATCCCTTGTTGCGTTGAAGTTGTCCCGCTGGCCCAGTGTTCCTTCTCGGAGCAGCACACCAGTAAATGGTGAGCACTGGGCAGCAGAGATCACCCTGGCAGAGGTAGGAGTTCCACTGAAACCTTTTTATCATGCGACTGAGCTACTCCGCTGTTATTCTCTACGCGCTCGTCTCCGTCTTCCACTATAGCGATACTCTAGTGCAGGCCGTCCCAGATGCGGGTAAGTCCGTCGGTCTAACGGCACTATCTGGCTCGTGAGTTCTGCTCCTTTGTAGAGGGAACAAGCGTGTGTGAGTTTATAGTCCAACGCCGGTTTCGGCTTACTTAGACTCTTGCCGATGTGCTCAGTCAGAGGCTCTCTGTAGCGTTGATATGCAGTTCAACCAGACAGATGGGATACAGCGCTAGCGTAGAGGGGTAAAATATGGTATTCTCAGACGACGCTGCACAGAGGTTCCTTTCCGTTGCGAGAGATAACGAAGCGAGAGTTTCTAAAGAACGAGAGATATGCCGTTGCATCGGCCGCAGAAACTGAAGAAGACATATGGGTAGTGGCGTCTGGTGCCCCTAGACCACTGACTCACCGTTCGTGACCAGGGTGATGTCCGACTGCTCGCAAGTGACGACAGCCAGGGAACTTTTGGGAAATGGTCCAACCCCGTGATCATCATATGTAAGCAGTGATTGTGATTACCCCCGAGAGCGATTCCCCCTTTCAGCGAGCGT
Organism: Perkinsus olseni; assembly: GCA_013115135.1. Taxonomy (NCBI): domain Eukaryota; phylum Perkinsozoa; order Perkinsida; family Perkinsidae; genus Perkinsus; species Perkinsus olseni. The sequence goes on along the minus strand of JABANP010000134.1, from coordinate 28,630 downwards.
TGTGGCAGCCGTAGTCCTCTTCTTCGTAGTCTGCTGCTGCGGATGCGGTAAGTACTAAGTGAGCGGTCGGTTCAAGAGTCGAGTGTGGTTGGTTAAAACACTCATGAAGGGGCGTTCTGTCATAGAGTGTTGATCTAGCTGTCGGCGTCGTACACTGACGTTCAGGTTATATCAGCGGCATCGGCGGCTTGGTCATCCTGCTGGCCCTGGGAGGCTGGATACTGTACATTAAGCTTCACAAGAATTAGTAAAGGAACTGGCCGCCTATTTCGTTGTCGGAGACTTTTGTATTCAAGGGAGGCGCCTTATGCAAGCGACTCTAGTTGTCACGGTTGCTATGTCTAATGTTTTAGAAGCGGCCAATGCTCGCTAAGCCGCCTGTGACGTCCAAACGTTGTTTTTATCTCGGTATTTAGGAGTATAATTGCCCACAGGAGTACGGGTTTCAAGCCCTCACTGGAATTGCGTTAGCTCGAAACCGAAGTGTATCGGTCACTAGTTTACGGGGCCCTTTCCCTGGATAAGAATATAAGAGTGAACTTGTTTCGTCCGAGTCAGCTCGGGGCTTCACGGCAGTGAGTACGATTCCTGTGCTCAGCTTGTAGGTTGTAAATGCCTGTGGACTCGGTTGCCTCCGCTGTTACTGAACAGGGCGGCGGGAGAGTCTCATGGTAGCCAGGTGAAGAACCCGGAGTTGAATATGAGCGCTTGTGAGTGCACTCGAAGGGAAGCGGGAAGGGTTTTACGGCGGGTTTGGGGTCATTCAGGTGAGGAGTTTTTGTCACCGAAGCGGTTGAAGGCTTCTGAAGCGTTGCCTGAAGACTCGGAGTCGGTCGTAGAAGAGACGGACGTTGAGTACATCAACGGATACCTGGCCAAGATGCATCCAGGAGCAGGTACTGGGCTGTCAGTGGCGGGCTTCTCGGGAGGGACTCTCGAGGTAGCAGTTCAAGGGGAGACCAGTAGCCGCATTTATCATTGAAGTCCGCCTTGAGAATCGCGGGATGGTGCGAGTTTATTATTCGCCCGGGGGTCTTTTAGAAAACAGATTTGCGCGAAAACGGCGACTCTATCGATTCGGCCCTTGCGAGATTTTCCATTCAGGTCTCCAATGCCAGGTTATGGAGGGCAAGGGTCGGACGCTGACCAGGTGAGGAGGCTGCTGGGAGTACCATCGATGGACCGCATGCTATGCTCAGCAAGAAGCACCACGAAATCGGTGATGTCATTTTCGTTGAACCTCCGCTGCATATCGTATGCGAGGAAGCTGGCGATCCGGACTTTGAGGAAATTAAGAAACTTTGCGATGTTGAAGGCGACATGGTAGTCCGTGATTGGGGGAGTCGGGCAGCTTGTAGCGGTTCTCAGGATTACGATCCTCTGTGGTACTGGTGTGCCTTGCGATCATTGACGGACGCGGACTTGCCTAGCAACAGTAAGGTGGCTGCTCTTGTGGGCCTCGAGAGAAGAGAACATCATAGCAGCATCGTAGACAGCCTGTAGGGCGCAAGCTCGCGAATTCACGACGATCAGCCGGAGCTTCGCAGTAGAAATAACAGTTTCCTCGGGGCGACCTGAGGCCTTCGATGGTTGGGCAATGGAACTTTTCAGGGGAAGTTTTTCATAGAGGGCCGTTCTGGTGCCCGGTGGTCGCCTGCCTGAGTGTCTACACGCGTATCGTAGCCATTCGCTACCCGAAAATTCTTGACTCAATTGCACGGGACTCTTCGGCTATCAGTCATGAATCGTAAACCTTGAAAAGTTTGACATCGTGTATTTACCTTCAGGTCGGATAACTACCGTAGCAGCAGAGGTGCAGCGCCGACTGCTGCTGCTCCACAGGCCTGAGGTACCGATCTCTGCTCTTTAGCTGGAATTAGAAGGTAACCCTCGATTCAGACCACCGAGATATCAGAGTCGGTCGATCGAGTAGCGAAGGCGTGCGGGCTCGAGGGCAAGGAGGAGTTGTTGGAGGACCTCCTGCAGGTGTGGATTCATAACTGCTTGTAATCGAAGAGACACCCATGGGCTCCCTTCCCTTGAGCAATCGAATGTGTTGCCTCCAGTGAATACCAGGAGACACCGACAGGCTACTCGACCTACTTTGCTCCGGCCTTCATGAGTCACAGCTGTCTGCCCAACGCTGGTGGGCCCTCCTAGCCTGCTGCTGTCTGAGATCTGTTGATGTTGTTGGCACTCAGATTGGGTTAATGATCCGGAAGGCAACTTTGTTTTGAAGAGTCGCATGGTCGTCAATGAAGGTGAGACGCTACGCTCAGCATCACAGCTTGCCACCATTGCGGGCACTCTCCGAGGATTGCCATGGAGTAATCTCGAAGAGTATCCGAGGTCGCAGCTGGAGAATGGCACAAACAATTGTCCCAGCAGCGCCCATTGATGGTGGCTTCCATGCAGGCGATGAGATATGCGTCTCTTACCTCTCCGAGGAGGCTCTGCTGGACTGCACGAAGACTCGTGTGGACGACCTCGACAGTACCAAAGGCTTCGTCTGCACCTGCCCTAGGTAGGCCACCTTGCTGCGCTCGCGACATTAGAGTTACTCTGGCAGGTGCGTCGCCGACGAGGATCCTTCGCGAGTTTTTGCTTGCCCTTCGTGCTCGTTGGGAGAGGTCACCTTCCCATCGCAGGCCCCTCTGATGTCAGAAGGCGAGGAGGCTATTGGTAATTACGAACTCTCCTCTATGAAGAGCTAACTTGTTTTTAGGTTCCTTCGACGATTTTCCGTCGTGCTCTACCTGTGGCCGCGAGCTGACGCGGGACGGCTTCAAGGCCTGCCTGAGGATTGAATCGCGTATTGGGAATATTCTAGAGAGCTTAGAAGCGAAGTAAGTAGCGCCCAGTATAGACGAGCTGACCGTGTCTCACAGACCCATCAGCAGACATAACGCTGGTGAATTCCTGTCTTCTATGGAGGTTGAGCAGCTTCAGAGGCTATCCCAGCTTGGCACCCATGATAAGCATGGCCTCTCTGCTAAGTTGTAAGCGTCCCTTTGGCCAACTTCCGCCGGAGGTGCTATCATCTTATGCACTCCTGGGCGTTGGCACGAGATCGCGGCGAGTCACTGTTTGTATATCTTTTCCTAGGTTACATATACTAGTCGACTATTACGTATTTACGAAGGAGTACAGCGAGGCGATCAAGTGCATCGACATCTACCTCGATTTTTGTGTAGGTTTCTTAGTGGGACGGTTAGGTATTCTTGCCTCATAGAGGACCTGTCGAGTCAAAAACTGGGGAAGTCTTGGGGTCCCTACACAGCGTTTGCGCTCTTGTCATGACGCTAAAAGAGCCGTTGTTGTCATCGACATATCACTGGTTTGTCCGCGGTGTGTTTCCAGACCGGTGACCTCAACGCGGGACTCCCTCAGTGGGAGCCACCGAGTGGTCAGCCGCCTCCGCTGAAACTAACACAATCTGCTTCCATCGCTCAATTCTGGTCGCTGGGTCGACTCATAATGGGTCATTGGATATTGGCTGCCTTCTCAGGAGCGGGTCTACGATGGTCTCAATGGAGCACGCTCTTGGGCACTCGAGGAAAAGGGAGACATCCTGCTGGAGATGGCAACGTGAGTCGTTGCAACCGCAAGTTGCAGGCATGCTTCCTTCAGGTATGAAATTCTGATCGAGCGGAACTCGTCAAAATTCAGCGGCTTCTCGAGTCAGTCGATACGGCGTATGTTCTTCTATGGCACCTTCGCGGAAGATGAGATTGGCAAGTTGGCCTCCAGCAGAATCCTCGAGGTGAGCAGTGGCGTATCCTATGTCCATAGATTTGCCCAGCGCAGTCGAGCGTTTTCAGAACCTGTTAGTCGACCTGTTGGCTTTTGTAGTGAAGGTTTGTCTTTTTCAGACTTACGAGAAGGCAGCGGAGGAGCTCAAGCTTTTGTTCGGTGACTGGCATGAATATCATACTCAAGTCCACGAGAAAATTATCAAGGTTGGCCGACCTGGACAGGATATTTCTCGGAATGCCTGTGGAACTTTAGGCGCGGCGGAAGCTGGCTATCTCGTGAAGCTTGGCTGGCGCAAAACGTTACTTTCCTCCGGGGCATTGACGTGTTGTGTTTCCATGCTCTACAGGAGTGTGTCTTCGTGCCGCCTCTCGTCGCCCTAGTTATACCACTCCTACCGCCTGCGAAGGAGACCGTACCAGAGTTCAATCTGGGTCGGCGCAACGTCGACACAGCACTACTGTTTACTCAGCGCGTCGAGTATTTCAGAGATCTGATGGTGGATCACATCCACTCGTAAATCAGACTCCCCCAGCAGGCGGGGATCGTGCTGGGTTGAGAGAGGGCAGCCATCGCCCATCTCTGCACTTGCGTTGTCGCAAGTCCGTTGGTTATCACCGCGCCCGGTGACGGCTTCCGGGAATGTCGGGAAGTGAACACAAGGCAGACTTGGGCAGGACACAGAACAACAACAGTCAGGTCGTCCATGGCGTCTCCACTTCAACTCTAACGCTCAATTGGGAGGTTTGGAACAACCAGATGGCCACGCCGAAGGCAACAAGGCCGAGGAAGCACAGAAGAAGACACAGGCCTGAGGGTTGGGGATAAATGGGCTCTTCGAGGACTGTCGACTTACGTTCAAAAATCTTAGCACAAACACAGAGGGCTACCGCGACAACAGCCACGACAGCTGCGGCTAAAAGAAGGGGGTGATTCTTCATTCAAAGTCAACTGAAAGTCCTTGAGAGTTATCCTTTGCGAGAAGGCTTGCGAGGATTATGCGCAGAGTGAGAGCGTTGAGGAATTGCTAGTGCGCAAGATTGGCACGAGTCCAGCTCTGCTGAGAGGATCGGCACATCTCTTGTCTTCTCCTGTTATTCCGGCCGTTGAGCATCCGCTATCAAACGGCGTTTTGGGTTGCGAGTCTGCCAATATCTTGCTGACTGCCCTCGGGAACGTGGCAAGCAGCTCAAGTTGATGCCTGGGAGATCACGCAATCGATCGACATGGTTGTCGTCGGAGAAGACGGAACGGCTGTCACGCGCCTTCAAGAGCGTCAGCTTCACGGATGACGATGGTGAGTTCTGCGTCTCATAAAGATACGCTCACAGCGGGCGTTCTGTCCCGTCATGTCTCCTGCGTGAGACACCTGCCACTGCGTCTCGAGTACCTGCGCCTCTACCCCACCTGAGAGCCCACGCGCCGGGACTCTTGTCGGGTAGCTTCGAATCGTACGGACGTAGCTTTGCTCTCACTCTAGTATTATCTGAACGCTCTTGTTTAGTGTACTTTCGTGTCTGGGTTTCGCTACTACCCAGCTGAGAGTCCTGCGATAATAAGGTTTTTTGTGTCTCTCGTGGATAACCGGATGATGCTTCACAGCATCGGATCGTACGGACGTAGTTCTGTTGTCGCTGAATGATTTTCTTTTGTTTGGTATTTCACCGTGCCTGAACTTCGCTGCTGCTCGGGCGAGGGCCGTGGGACAAGGGCGTGTGTCTGTCGCAGATAATAAGCTGATGCTTCTGCCGAACTACAAGGACACGACCAAGTTTATCGACCTGCCTGTCATCGACAATGAGATGACGAACTCCTTTGTCTCTCTCTTGGAGCTGGACTCGGAAGACAACACCTGCTCCTTCCCGGACTACTGCCAGATGGCCGACTTGCACGGCATACGGCAAGCTATCGCCAATCACATCAAGGACAGGTCGGGCGCGTTCCTCACTGCTGGGCTTGAGCGACGGTGGGGTAAGGGTAGTAGTAGTTTTTGTTGGATGGGCAACTATTCCGCGCCCATTGACGTTGTGTAAAATTGAAGCGAGCTGTCATTCGACCGTGAACGGCAGGAGTGGTATCTTTCCTAGGAGCTTCATTTGCGTAGTTGACTTCTCCTCTGCTGCATCATCATCATCATCATCGTCGTTTCAGCTACAACAGCTCCGTCCAGACGTACATGGAGGAGCACAACGTAGCTTCCTTGGTGGGCCTTCTCCTGCACAAGCTGGCCAGAGCTCAGCCGGGAGATCCTTTGGAGTTCATTGTTGAACACTGTGTTAAGGAGCAGAATACAAGAGCGTCAATGGGCTTATCCGAAAACGAGCTGGTGCGTGGACCTTTTATAAGAAACCCATTAGCCGCTGTGATGATGCGCGGTGCAGTCGTCGGGCTGCTCGTCTTGCTCATGCGAAGCTATCATGGAGGTATCTGAATGCGCAGGTGCTTCTTCTGGGGGCAGGCGAGCTCGACCAGGCCAAGGATGCCATCAGGAATGAGAGCTGTCGTCTCACAGGCGTCGATGAGTATAACCGCAACCCTCTTCATTTGGCAGTATTCAACTGTGAGACAGACGAGGGGCTCGAGGTTAGTCTAACCGGTCCCTTTCGGCTTCGGTGGGCCCTTAGAAGCCTTAGGTGTTGACTATGTTGCTGGCCAAGGGTTGCCCTGGACTCAACGGCAAGGACAATGAAGCATGGACCCCATTGCACTGGGCATCTTTTGTTGGTGATGAGACTACTCAGTTAGGTTGAAGCCTGGAGTTGTCAGGTAATGAGGCAGCGGTACAGTTACTCGTGGACTATAAAGCCGACCCCAATGTCGAGAACAACATGTAAGATTCCCCTCCTCCCTCTTGGGAGTGCTCGTCTTACTGCTGGTGGGCGTGAAGCGCCGAGTGCTGGGAACCATAGCGTGGACATCTCAGTAGGGCCGCACTCAAATTGAGCTATATCGGCAATTCCTCAGGACACTGAGAGGTATAGTCTATCGGTTTTGGATATCATAGAAATCGCAGGCCGTGCTCCTGCCCGAATCGCATAGTTTTTCACTGCTTCTTGGTCCGTACTGGAAGCGGTACTCGAGTAGGGCGACGTGCTGCTTCCAGGGGCCGAACACCGTACCTGGTCGCAACCGACTGGGGCAACGACGCTATCATAGAGCTGCTAGAGGAGGCTGAGCAGCAGAACACCGATCTGGTGAAGGAGATGTTGAAGTCGTCCCCACCGGCCAACTCTGAGCTGGGTGAACGGGCCAGCAGCCGTCTGGGCTGGCTCTGTACTGCCGCTGTTGTCAGTCCGTCGTCTAGCTAGTAATGAGCGACGGAAATCTATAAAAGTGCTGACTTCCGCTTTGCCGATGGAGCTGGTGAGCTAAAGTCGAGTGTGCTGATACTATTGATTGCCTTGGAGCAGAAAGGGGGCGACGGGGAGGAGGTTGTCGGTGGGGATAGCGGGGATGGAAGTGAGGGCGTGACTGAAGGGCAAGGTAGTGGTGTGTGGGAACTGTTATAGTCCTGGTGTCTACCCTTCGTACTCAGGAGAGCTCACAGAGCAGGAGAAGGCCGTCCTGGCGAGCAACGCCCCGAATCATATTCCACCGAAAGTGGTGGAGCAGGCCAGGTTGGGGTCACTGCGGTGAACCTTGAAGGACAGTTATTACCGTAGGTTCATCTCGAATAGCAGCAATAAGAGCAATGCTCAAAACCGGACGGCAGAACCTGGAGGTGCTATGCCTTTGACTTCGCCGCGTGGGAGGTCTCTTCGTAGGGGCCAGCCAGCCGGCTTTTGTAGCTCCGATGGGACAGAACGTGATGGCTCATCTGCCAACACTGGAGTAAGGCACGGGAGGAGGAGAATGACTTGTAACCGCTCTGCCGAATAAGTCTCGAATGTTCGTCTGATGCAGTCTGATGACGGGTAGTCGGGTGGGTCGTTGACGACAACCAATCGCGATGAATCGGTCAACGGAGAAGTAAAAGTAGAATGAGGGCTGACGATAGGCTTCAGTACCTGGGGTTGCTGGGCTGAATATCCTGCCTGATACCGTAAAATTCCGCGTCTTATCGATTTTGATGGGTGAAGTGTTAGAGAACTAGCGGCTGAAATGGCTCCTTGATCGATGAGTCATGATGATTCACCAGCTTTTAGTTGGCTATGGATTGGCAACAGACGAGACGCGAGCGACAAGAACAGGCTCATGGCAGCCGGGATAAAGTAGCGTGCAGTTCCTCTTTCGTGATGACCGCTGTCGGTGGTGCAGGTATATAGTCAATTGCACCATGGAGTACTTGGAAGGCGGCGTACGTAACTATCATGAAGCTGATCCCCACTTCCGGTAGGAATCTTCTCTACTTTTTGGAGAGTTGGGGAAGGAGTGGTAGACAAGCTAAGCTTGAGATCACGGTACAGGTACTGTCGGATACCGATGAGAGACAATGAGCAGCAGGTGTTGGGTATACCGTATCTTAAGAAGGCCTGGGACTTCATCGATGATGCTCACAAACACGCAGACGGCAACATCCTCATCCACTGCATCATGGGCCAGGTGGAAGGCACCGCTGGGCGGCTTGCCTGACTCTTGTCTCAGAGCCGTAGTGTGATAGTACTCGTCAGCTACTTGATGCGGCATTTGGATATTGACTACCAAGCAGCCTTAGATATGGTCGTCTCGGTAGTAGGCGCATGACCGATGGGAGCCGTGAGGGCCAATGGGCTCAGGTCCGGTCTATGGCAGAGCCTAATCCTGGTTTCGAAAGGCAGTTGTTGGAGCATGATGCCAATGACGCTATCAGAGGGGGCGGTGGAGGAGGGACTTAGTAGTCGATAAGCATGTACATAGCATTGCCATGTCGTCTCGAAGCAATGGTCTCATTGCTGTCACAGTCTTAGTGTTGCGGGCATGATGGCCGGTGGTGAGCCCTCCCTCAGAGGCATCGTAGGTTTTGTACGTCGCATTTGGACCCTCCGAGGCCTCAAGGCCTCGTCGGTCACGTGCTTCGAAAGTGCCGTATTCCGGCAGTCTGTGAAACGGGAAGTCCGTGCCGCTTGTGGATGTCCGCTGCCATGCCGGTTTCCAGTGTTTGATTTCCGCTATGGACCTCCGTACTCGCCTCTCTGCTGACTACTCCAACGCGAAGCTGATGGAACCTGATGGGGATACCTACCCCAAGGCTGCTGTACTGCAAGTAATCATTATTCGGGACATGAGTTCGGTATCGCGCAGCTGGATAGTAGCTCCTGTAGGCTATGGGCTTATGCATCAGCTGAATGCGGATGGTTAACTCTTTTGGCGTTGCTGGATCTCTGTTTGACAGGTAGTTGGCATGATCAGTGATGGAGAATCTTACATGGAGGATAAGAGGATGGTTCTTCGAGGTGCGGTGACGCTACTATATCGCAAAGAGTCGTCCTGGGACTTTGTGTCTGTTCGGTGATACTTTTCAGATGCTTCAGGGCAGATCTCCGAAGCGAAAGTGAAGGCTGAGGCCGCACGCGGCGCCCGTGCCAGCGTGAGAGCCTCACGGTCTCGCGATTTTAGACGATCTCGCTTCACTCGGTCTTGGCATTCTCTTCTCTATCCCGCTCCTTTCATGCCGTTCCAGATCGGCCATTTTAGGTGCTGAGCGGCGATGACAAGGCTGCAGACCTGCGCGCCATGCCCTTCGTCGAACCTATCAATGAAAAGCTGCTTCCGACTGGAGATAGCCGTGATAGCCCGCATGTCCAAGTTGGGGTGGTGTGCAGGTAGATGGCGGTGGTCACTTCCTTTGGTTGTACCGTGAGCCCTCCAGGAAAGGCCGCAAGGGAAACGAGGACCATACGCCGAATCAGGACTCCTTCAGTATCACGCTTACTCGGTAGCTTCCCGTGATACATTCGTCGGGGATGTGCCTCTAGCTGCCCCCATCAGATGACAACACAGTAGTCGGGCTGGTTTGCGATGGCCATGGTCCGTTCGGCCATCTGATCAGCCAGCGCTCTACACAGTCGGCAGCGAACCTCGTCTGCCAGCGTTTGCGTGGCGCTGATAGTAGTACTGGAGCCAGTGGGGGGCCTCGGTGTTTCATATTCGCTAATGATATCACTCAGAGACTACCGGCATCGAGGCCAAGCTGAAAGCCGCTGTTCAGGAATGCCAGGATGATATCATCAGGTCAGGCATATTGGGCGCTGTACTACTTACGGATATGAAAACCCTTACATCGCGCGGAGCGTATCGAGATCGGTCGCTGCTGCCGCTGCTGCCATATGCTCGCCCATTACAGATTCGCCAAAGCTACTGGATTCCCGGCCGAAAACAGCGGCAGCAGTCTGGCCTGCTTAGTGGTGGGTTCATGTCGTCTCTGCCTTGGTATTCGTATGGTAATTTTTGGGGAGCCGCTGCTTTGCTCGTAGGTCGAGCCTTTGGACCGTGCAGCGAACAAACTAGTTGTTCATGTTGCCTGGTGTGGGGACTCTAAGATCGTTGCCGGGAAGTACGACAAGAAGGATGTGGAAACCGTAATACGTAGCGCGAGGTCCTTGACTGTCATTGCTCGGTTTGCAGATAGTAAAAGAGACGAAGGATCACACACCGGAAGGTAGGTGATTAGATGGTGCCTGGGTGAACACTCTTCCAGACCCGGTCGAAGCGAAGCGGATCGACGAGCGTGGTGGGGAAATGCGGGAAATAGCCGGAGGCAGCAAGAGGATCTTCGTCAAAGGGACTAATTTGCCCGGTGAGGCCAAACTGTTGTAAGCACTCGAAATGGCGCGACCACTAGAAGTGGTGAGGAGAAAAGTGGCTTACTATCGGTTTATAGCTATTGCAAGGGAATGATACGCGCGTCTCAGTAGTAATCAATGCAAAGCAGCTCGAGGGGTCTTATCGAATCTAATAGACACCATGACAACGTGACGGGAGATTCGATACATCGCGTTCATGTCAGGCCTGGCCATCACGAGGGCCATTGGCGATCTGTCGGTCACTGGTTACGGTGTCATCTCGGAGCCACAATATGAACGCTGGGAATTCTCAGTGAGGCAGACGGCGAGATGCTGCTTTCTCATTCTTGCCCCTTGCGTCCAGGCGAGTGACAGTATCTTCATAATAGCAGGCTCTGATGGTGTGTGGGAGTTCATGAAGGCTGAGGAAGCGCACAAGATAGTTAACAAGAAACTCAGGCTTGTAGGCTCAGGCTCACGATCCCGGAGAAAGATATTCTCTCTTGTTGCAGCGCACACAGTGGGAGACTGCGGAGCTTCTAGACGCTTGTGCCAGGAAAAGATGGGAAACGGTTGAGGCCGAGTATCCTGGTGGACTTTAAAGACGTGTATGATGACGGCATTGGCTCAGTTACTGCGACGATATCACTAACATGATATTCCGCCTTGGGATTCCCTCCCATCTGAGGAGACAGACGACTCAGGTAGAGAATTGAACATATTCATGCTGTTGTGCGATGGTTGCTTGAAAGTGCTAACAGCCGTTGTGTTATCAGTATGCTCGTGTTCTTGGACACTACCAACCCGAAAGCGCAGCTCACACAACAATAACATCCTCGACATGACCATGAACGTTGACACCTCTATAATTAGCTCCTCAGAAAGAGACCACCTGAGCCGTGGTTCGAAAAGGAGTCCTGCCCAGTTTAAGGATGAATAACGATGCCGGTGAGCTCCGTCTCGTGGTCTTTTATCTTGTCGTGGAAGGCTGGGTTCAGAATAATAGCAGACCCCTGGAGCGACACTAAGCTGAAGAGACTTCCCGGAGGGTTGAATCTGAAGAATAGAACGCCTAGGGTTCCACCAGCTTTGAACTTGTTTCTGCCCATAAAGTAGAAGTCTCCTGTGTATGAGCGGTCAGTGTCCGGCACTGGTGAACTTCGCAGACTTCCGTAGACTTGAATACGTCCCTCTGGGTTCACCGTGAGCTCTACAGGCGGATTCTCTGATCCATAATGAGAGTCGCTCGGAACATCTTTGACTTGTACGAAAGGTTTGGAGTTGAAGATGAACTGCTCGCCGGTCGCAGCAACCAAGGTGAAACTATTGGAAGAGAGCTTTGACGGGATAGGTGCCAATATTTAAGGATACCGCAACGTTTATTCACGTTGATTCTATTATCGTTGTTGTCGACGGTGAAAGGGCAAACTTGAGTAGTGTCGGTCTGGGCATCGTAGTGAAAGAGCATATCGACCACGGGGCCCGCGTCAGTGTCGTGCCTTGTGATTCCGCAAGTGTGAGCGGACTCATCTTGGGTTTTGTCCACACAGAAGAACTTACCGGAGGAAGCAGACGCGAACGATATACCACAGAAAACGTAGACGAGCCTCTTGCTGAGAGACATCGGGGGCAGACGGTTGCTAGCGTTCATTAGCTTAACAATGAAAAAGAAGAACTGCAACTTGCAGTTCGCAAGGAGCGGTATCCGCAAGTTCTTCAATGAGTTGTGTTATCTATATATTTATTTTAGACACACAAACACTCCTGCAAATTGCTTGACAACGCACATTCCAAACACCCCTTTCCTCCCAACTTCAACTCAACATATCTTCTTCCTTTCGATCATTCCCACAAGCGTCCAGCCCCTCATTCTATTCCTCTCCCTCTGCTCTACCCCTTCATCCCCATAACAAAACTAATCCATTCACCCACCACCCTTGATTCCTCGATTCTCCCAATTATCGCCAAATATATTTCCTGCACTTGCACTAACAGCCGACTTGCAAAATGCATGTTTCTGCAAAATGCATGTTTCTGCAAAATGCATGTCTTCTACATCTAGAGAAAGACGTCCTAAGGCCGCGAGCGCAAAAATGAGAGAAAACCGTGGAGCAGGAGCGCGCTGCTGGTCAGAGTCACGCCGGTAGGGCAGTCGAGTAGTGTCCACAGTCTCTACGTCTGCAGCTCGGTACGCTTCAAACGTACGAGTGCCAATACAGCGAGTGTAGGACCGGGGGATGTAACTGGTGCGCTTTACGATGGGACGGTGACACGCAGCTGTCGGTAGGGTATGGCGATCCGGGCTCCCCCACAAATGGGGACCCTGCCCGGATCGCAAGGTTACGTTAAGTGTGTAACAGTCGCCGGCGGGCGTGCGCGGTTGACGATGCGCAGTGGCATGGAGCACGCGCCCAGGGCGCGGCGCCCTGACAGGTTTGGTGGACTTGCGAGGGCAAAGTACGCAACAAGAAACCGATTGTGGCCCGCGAGGGGCATAATGATGAATATCAGGATATAATTTATACGCCGAACAACCCACCGGCTAGAGAAGAGCAGTGCTAACTCGCTCATAACGTATAACCGCACGGACGCGGCTGTGGCGTGCCCTTTGTCGCGTATATTAGCGCGCGCCCGTAATCCCCAATTTTGCCTCCTGCGGCGGTGCCAGGAGCCTCGAGCATTCGAGCGGCTAGGCTATGGGTCTGTAGGCACTGTGGAGTCTTGTGGCGAAGATCCAAGCGAAACCCGTTGCGTGAAGGTCCGGGCTTTGCCTGGAGCAAGTTCAAGCAAGCGTAGCAAGCATCGTTTGTGCGCGAGCTGTTCGCGCGCCCCCGTAATCGACCAAAGTGGTAGCAACGATATGTTGCGTTCGTGGTTGTAAGGAGCGGAACCCGGCGTCAGAAGGTCTTCCGGGCCGGTTCCGAGGAAATTTTTCTTTTACCCTTGGTTAGTTATCTGGGAGACATTGCCTGTGTGCTTGCGTGCCAGGCAATGTGACTGCGGTGTTGTATTGGCCGCTGGCCCGAAGTGTGTTGGACATCCTGGCGATGTCTGCTGGTCTTCGGGTCTCGGGCTAATTTACACCACAGTCTCACCCAACACTCCCAGTTGACTGATGCGATGCGGCGGAGCGCGTCTTGAATCTGAGTACTCTACAGCGATGATTCGAAAAGTGTGGAACGTGCGCCATTTTGAAGGCGGAGCGTAGTTCTGTCTCTTTTTTTGCGCCACGTCACGCGCGCGGCCCATGGAAATAGGTTAGTGTTTTGGTGTAAACGTTTCGTTTAAGACGAGATATAGCAGTGACACCATTTTATTTTAAGTAGAGTCGATTTGCAAAGTTTCAGCGAATTTTAACGGCTGGGAGTCGAGAAGGGTGTCTGGGTATAGCTTGGAACCTTTAGATATAGACGGTCACTCTCCCGACCATTTAGCGCGCGCCTCGCTGGGGCCCTTCCCGCTCGGCGACATTTCCCTGGGCATACAGCATGGCGCTAAACCCCCGTCCACCTAGAGACCGAACGCCCAGAGGCCGCTAGAAGCTTAAATAGGGGCAAGAACTATCGCAGAGGTAGCAGGGAGAAATCGGAGAGACGGCACGGGAGGCTCGTCGCCGCCGAAATTGTACCGGACGGTCGTGGCCGTCGTGTACCCCATCGGGCGACCGGGCAGGACTGCAGCGAAGCGATCGACGAGCATCCGAGCTAAAGAACCAGAGTGACACAGAAATACAGCGGGGAACTTGATACGCATAGAGCGGTCCGGGTAAGCGCCCACACGTGGTCTCTTACCCGGACCGCAAAAGGTAATGGTTGACGTTCGTAGGATGGTGGGCGTGCGCTAATGAAGCTGCGCAGTTGTGCGTCGCGCGCGGCTGTCCCTGTTGTGCGGCCATGATGTGCGGTGCATTTAGCGCGCGCCCGCCGAGCGAGCTGGACGGTGTACTGCTCTGTAGAGGCATATATGCGAGGGGAGAGTGGAAAAAAGCAGATGCTCATGGACGAAAGAAGTGTTCGGGGGAGCATAGAGCATATGGGAGCCGTTGTAGTCCACGAAGGACGTACGCAAGCTCCCGCACGGTGTGTGGAGCGCAGTTGGCGCCGTACGAAGCGGATAATCTGCCAGTACGTTGAACAGGTTGGTAGGAGTTTGTTCACGCAGTTTCACGCCGACAGGGCTCCGCTTCGTGGAGATATACGCGCGTGACGTCGAAAGGAGACAGCGAAAACTGGAAAACATGCGACGTCACATGAGCGGAGCGATTTTTCATTGGTGACGTAACTTTGCACACTTATTTTGAGCTAACTAGGCTATAGATTGACACCGCGACAAGTCGAATATGATTATTTTTCGGGTATGTGTAATCATGCAAAGTTTGAGGAAAATTGAACGGTAAACAGCGAAAAGGACCCTTCGTAGGTGCACTCCGGTAGTTGGTTCAAGCGGTGAGGATCACCCGAAAAGCGCGCGCCCGCACGGGCCCCTCCCCGCGCGGGCGAAAAGTGTGTGAATGGGTGGGGGTGGGATCGACGCTTTTCCACCGTCCACCTAGAGAAAGACGTCCTAAGGCCGCGAGCGGAAAAATGAGAGAAAAACGTGGAGCAGGAGCGCGCTGCTCGTGAGAGTCACACCGACAGGGCAGTCGAGCAGTATTGCTCAGCGTCGACGGTCTGCAGCTCGGTACGCTCCGAACGTACGAGCGGCAATACATCGAGTGTAGGGCCGACAGATGTGACTGGCGCAATCTACGATGGGGTAGTGAAACGCAGGTGTCAGTGGTATGGCGATCCGGGCTCCCCCACAAGTGGGGACCCTGCCCGGATCGCAAGGTTACGTTAACTGTGTAATACTCGCCGGCGGGCGTGCGCGGTTGACGATGCGCAGTGGCATGGAGCGCGCGCCCTGACAGGTTTGGCGGTGTTGCGAGGCAAAGTACGCAACAAGAAACCGATTGTGGCCCGCGAGGGCATAATGATGAATATCAGGATATAATTTATACGCCGAACAACCCACCGGCTAGAGAAGAGCAGTGCTAACTCGCTCATGGCGTATAACCGCACGGACGCGGCTGTGGCGTGCCCTTTCTCGCGTATGTTAGCGCGCGCCCGTAATCCCCAATTTTGCCTCCTGCGGCGGAGCCAGGAACCTCGAGCATTCGAGCGGCTAGGCTATGGCTCTGTAGGCACTGTGGAGTCTTGTGGCGAAGATCCAAGCGAAACCCGTTGCATCTGAGTACTCTACAGCGAGGATTCGCAAAGTGTCAAACGTGCGCCATTTTGAAGGCGGAGCGTAGTTCTGTCTCTTTTTTTGCGCCACGTCACGCGCGCGGCCCATGGAAATAGGTTAGTGTTTTGGTGTAAACGTTTCGTTTAAGACGAGATATAGCAGTGACACCATTTTATTTTAAGTAGAGTCGATTTGCAAAGTTTCAGCGAATTTTAACGGCTGGGAGTCGAGAAGGGTGTCTGGGTATAGCTTGGAACCTTTAGATATAGACGGTCACTCTCCCGACCATTTAGCGCGCGCCTCGCTGGGGCCCTTCCCGCTCGGCGACATTTCCCTGGGCATACAGCATGGCGCTAAACCCCCGTCCACCAAGGATGCGGGTGCGAGCAACGCATAGACGGTGAGAATATAACTAAAAAAATAATCGTCCTGTCGGTTGTCATTCGTTTCTCCCTCACCGGACGACGTACCGGCGGTACAAGGTAGATCGCATAACGCAAACGTGGTAGAGAAAGAAAGGAAACCGACATTCTTGTTTTCTGGGGCGGTTCGGCCAGCAAACCTGTCCGAACCGCATTTCCTGAGCACTCCCGCGACGTGTAATGCACAGTGCATAATGAAGTGAATAATGCACAAATTAAGTGCTGTGCACTGAACGCACAATGCACGTCACTCGTCATACATGTGCAACGTCTCCTATGGTCGATATATTAGATTACCTGATCGATCATAACAATTTAGCTATCGTCCTAAACATCATCTCAGAATTCCTGCTGCACGTTCGAAAATTTGTATGAGAACTGTGGTATGCCAGGATCGAACCTGAGTGGAGAAGATTTCCAGTCGATCGCTCGGCCTACTCGACTAGTGATTGCGCGAGGAGACATCGTAATCTTGCGCGGAGACAGTTTCATTGTGCGCAGAGACAGACCTAATCTTGCGCAGATGTCTCTAAGTTGTACGCACACACATGAAATGTTTTAAGTTATTTCTCGAGAACTACTCGACAGATTTTGACCAACATTCGCGTGCTGTCTTAGTTGGACCATTTGGCACCTCTTTGCAAAGTTTGAGAAAATTCTGACGGTGAACAGAAAAAAAGACCACTTTTCTGGGCCACCTTTAGCCTTATGCGCAGGCTGGCGACGGATTAGTCTCGCTCGCCCGGAAATATTCCGTGCGGCGAGCCCGCTACCGCGTCTGTTTTTGTTTCTGGTGAAACCCGTCGCCTATCCACCAAGGATGCGGGTGCGAGCAACGCATAGACGGTGAGAATATAACTAAAAATAATCGTCCTGTCGGTTGTCATTCGTTTCTCCCTCACCGGACGACGTACCGGCGGTACAAGGTAGATCGCATAACGCAAACGGTGGTAGAGAAAGAAAGGAAACCGACATTCTTGTTTTCTGGGGCGGTTCGGCCAGCAAACCTGTCCGAACCGCATTTTCTGAGCACTCCCGCGACGTGTAATGCACAGTGCATAATGAAGTGAATAATGCACAAATTAAGTGCAGTGCACTTAATGCACAATGCACGTCATTCGTCATACATGTGCAACGTCTTCTATGGTCGATATATTAGATTACCTGATCGATCATAACAATTTAGCTATCGTCCTAAACATCATCTCAGGATTCCTGCTGCACGTTCAAAATTTGTATGAGAACTGTGGTATGCCAGGATCGAACCTGGGTGAGAAGATTTCCAGTCGATCGCTCGGCCTACTCGACTAGTGATTGCGCGAGGAGACATCGTAATCTTGCGCGGAGACAGTTTCATTGTGCGCAGAGACAGACCTAATCTTGCGCAGATGTCTCTAAGTTGTACGCACACACATGAAATGTTTTAAGTTATTTCTCGAGAACTACTCGACAGATTTTGACCAACATTCGCGTGCTGTCTTAGTTGGACCATTTGGCACCTCTTTGCAAAGTTTGAGAAAATTCTGACGGTGAACAGAAAAAAAGACCACTTTTCTGGGCCACCTTTAGCCTTATGCGCAGGCTGGCGACGGATTAGTCTCGCTCGCCCGGAAATATTCCGTGCGGCGAGCCCGCTACCGCGTCTGTTTTTGTTTCTGGTGAAACCCGTCGCCTATCCACCTAGAGAAAGACGTCCTAAGGCCGCGAGCGGAAAAATGAGAGAAAAACGCGTTGCAGGAACGCGCTGCTCGTGAAAGTCACGCCGATGGGGGAGTCGAGTAGTGTCCACAGCCTCTACGTCTGCAGGTCGCTACGCTTGAAACGTACGAGCGCCAATACATCGAGTCTAGGACCGGGCGATGCAAGTGGCGCGATTTACGATGGGATGGTGAAACGCAGGTGTCGGTAGGGTGGCGATCCGGGCTCCCCCACAAGTGGGGACCCTGCCCGGATCGCAAGGTTACGCTAACCGTCTGACAGGCGATGGCGGGCGTGCGCGGTTGACGATGCGCAGTAGCACGGAGCGCGCGCCCCGAAAGAAGTGTTGGACTTGCGAGTCAAAAGTATGAATAGCAGGATATTATTTATACGCCGAACAACCCACCGCCTGCAGCGGACCGGTGGTAACTCGCTCATGTCGTATAACCGCACTGACGCGGCTGTGGCGTGCCCTTTCTTGCGTATGTTAGCGCGCGCCCGTAACCCCCAAGTGTGGCTCCTGCGGCAAAGCCAGCAGCCTTGAGCGTTCGAGCGGATAGGGTATGGGTCTGTAGGCACTGTGGAGTATTGTAGCGAAGGCCCAAGCGAAATCCGTTCAATTTCAGTACTCTACAACGAGGATTCGCAAAGTGTCAAACGTGGATCATTCTGAAGGCGGAGCGTAGTTCTGTCTCTTTTTTTGCGCCACGTCACGCGCGCGGCCCATGAAAATAGGTTAGTGTTTTGGTGTAAACGTTTCGTTTGAGACGAGATATAGCAGTGACACCATTTTAGTATACGTAGAGTCGATTTGCAAAGTTTCAGCGAATTTTAACGGCTGGGAGTCGAGAAGGGTGTCTGGGTATAGCTTGGAACCTTTAGATATAGACGGTCACTCTCCCGACCATTTAGCGCGCGCCTCGCTGGGGCCCTTCCCGCTCGGCGACATTTCCCTGGGCATACAGCATGGCGCTAAACCCCCGTCCACCTAGAGACCGAACGCCCAGAGGCCGCTAGAAGCTTAAATAGGGGCAAGAACTATCGCAGAGGTAGCAGGGAGAGGTCGGAGAGACGGCACGGGAGGCTCGTCGCCGCCGAAATTGTACCGGACGGTCGTTGCAGTCGTGTACCCCATCGGGCGACCGGGCAGGACTGCAGCGAAGCGATCGACGAGCATCCGAGCTAAAGAACCAGAGTGACACAGAAATACAGCGGGGAACTTGATACGCATAGAGCGGTCCGGGTAAGCGCCCACACGTGGTCTCTTACCCGGACCGCAAAAGGTAATGGTTGACGCTCGTAGGATGGTGGGCGTGCGCTAACGAAGCTGCGCAGTTGTACGTCGCGCGCGGCTGTCCCTGTCGTGCGGCCATGATGTGCGGTGCATTTAGCGCGCGCCCGCCGAGCGAGCTGGACGGTGTACAGCTCTGTAGAGGCATATATGCGAGGGAAGAGTGGAAAACAGCATATGCTCATGGACGAAAGATGTGTTCGGGGGAGCATAGAGCATATGGGAGCCGTGGTAGTCCACGAACGACGTACGCAAGCTCCCGCACGGTGTGTGGAGCGCAGTTGGCGCCATACGAAGCGGATAGTCGGCCAGTACGTTGAACAGGTTGCTAGAAGTTTGTTTACGAACTTTCACGCCAGCACAGGGCTCCCGCCTTGTGGAGATATACGCGCGTGACGTCGATGCAAAGAGCGAAAAGTGCAAAACATGCGGCGTGACGTGAGCGGAGCGATTGTCCCGTAGTGACGTAACTTTACACACTTATTTTGAGCTAACTAGGCTATAGATTGACACCGGGACAAGTCGAATGTGATTTTTCGGGGTATGTGTAATCGTGCAAAGTTTGAGGAAAATTGAATGGTAAACAGCGAAAAGACCCTTCGTTGCTGCAGTCTGGTAGTAGGATCAAGCGGTGAGGATCACCCGAAAAGCGCGCCCGCACGGGCCCCTCCCGCGCGGGCGAACAGTGTGTGAATGGGTGGGGGTGGGATCGCCGCTTTTCCACCGTCCACCCAGCCCCTTCGGTCGCAATGTTGCCGATTTTACCCTTCCTCTCACAGTTGAATCCCTGCGCTATTCTCTAATGCCAACATCGATCCCCATCTGCCCACTCTGCATCCCTCCCGATGTCTCCTGCGACGACGATCATGCAAAGCGTGCCGGGGGCAGCGTCCGCTTCTTCATTAAGGCCTGTGCCTCATGTCAAGAAGCCTATGCCCCCGGCATGCACAACGACGAGCGCGTGAGTCTTTCTCTATAATTCCTTCCTACTCTCTCCTCTCTTTCAGATAGCTTGGGGGTTTTCCCCTGCCACATCTGAGCAGGCACTCCTAGCGTCCCCTGCCATTTCCGACGACGCTGACCCTGTCCACACCGACCACACGTCGATTGAGCACAACTACCACAACAACCAATCCACCAAGAACAACGATGAATTCGCGAAGGACACGAACAACCACGACAGTTGCGATACCAACAACAGAGATGAATCCGCGAAGGACACGAACAAGCACAAGTGCAATAC
Organism: Perkinsus olseni; assembly: GCA_013115135.1. Classification (NCBI taxonomy): domain Eukaryota; phylum Perkinsozoa; order Perkinsida; family Perkinsidae; genus Perkinsus; species Perkinsus olseni. The sequence goes on along the minus strand of JABANP010000134.1, from coordinate 8,296 downwards.
AAACAACAACGATGAATCCGCGAAGGACACGAACGACCACGACAAGTGCAATACCAACAACAAGGAGGAATGCGCGAAAGACAACGAGGAGTTCACCAACAAAGATGACACCATCGCTGACGAGTTCCCCAACAACGACAACACCATCGCTGACGAGTTCCCCAACAACGACAACACCATCGCTGACAAGGACCAACATTCCAATAGTAAAAAGAGCAAGAAACGACGTATATCTCGACGTTGACGCGACGTTTGTACCGACATGGACGCCTTCATGATAACTAATCTTTAATACTATTTAATACCGTGGTTCATTCATTGTTGAGTTCACCAATATTAACTTCCCTTTCCATCATTGAAGCTACTTATTATAATCCGACATGCCGGTAAAGCTGCACATATGTCCTATTTGCACGTCTTTCACCGATATCGACCCTCCTATCCTATCAGTGAGAATCCTTCGGCAGGTAACACTGGTACAGGTACACTCGCTCTTATCATCGCCAAATTACTACAACTATCCTTTGCCCTCAAATCAACCTTTCACAGATACTCAAACAGCCCAAAACCGCCGTTTGAAAAGGTTTTACATAAGAGTATGCAACGATTGTGGGGATGAATTCTTGAACTCTATGACCGCAGAAGAAAAGGTAGGTTTCGTAATTCTTTCTCATACCATTGCTATTTTCAGTCTAAATTTCCTTTTCCAGGTTGCTCACGGATTTCCCCCCGAGAGCAACTCTGAGCTCAACACTGTGACTGACAATGATGACACCGATCGCAACGCTGCAACTCATGCCGCCGATAGTCAGGATCATGCTCTTAACGCTGGCAAGGTCGCTCTCGACCGTTCTCAATACACTGAGGCCGTCACTCCACGTTCTCAATACACTGAGGCCGTCACTCCTAAACATGACAAGCATTGTTCTCACGGTCTTCAGCGTTCTTCAAGCAACCCTCCGAGCGGCAACGACAATCATGAGAGTCCTTCTGTTGAAGAGAACATGAACATAGGCGGTGGCCGACGTACGAGTAAAAGACGTCGTATTCTTATAGAGTGAGAAAACCATGACTACATACATGTTGTTCATATAATTTTGCACTCGCGTTTCCAATGGATGGCCATTACTTGCTCATAATCATCTTCTCACCATCACTGCTCTTAGCTAACATCTACTTCCCACCACTGCTATGTCTACCGAAGACTCTCCTGTCGCAAGTTCTGCATCTCATATTGCAACAAACATGCCACTTCATGTGCATAAGAGCGACCGCCCATGTGTCCATACTACCCTTACGATCAACATGAACGACAATATGTATACCGAGTGCAACGCCGACACAGGTAGCGTCTATTCTGAAATTACTGTCATTGACGATGAACTCAACGGCGAGGAAAAGGAGGACAACCTCAGTGAAGTTCATAATTCAGTCGACAAAGAGAGTACCAACAACATGACGACTGACGATGACATCATGACATCCGAGAGCAGTATGACTGACGATGACATCATCACATCTGGGAGCAGTATGACTGACGATGACATCATCACATCTGGGAGCAGTATGACTGACGATGACATCATCACATCTGGGAGCAGCATGACTGACGATGACATCATCACATCTGGGGAGCAGTATGACTGACGATGACATCATCACATCTGGGAGCAGTATGACTGACGATGACATCATCACATCTGGGAGCAGTATGACTGACGATGACATCATCACATCTGGGAGCAGTATGACTGACGATGACATCATCACATCTGGGAGCAGTATGACTGACGATGACATCATCACATCTGGGAGCAGTATGACGGACGATGACATCATCACATCTGGGAGCAGTATGACGGACGATGACGTCATCAGATCTGAGAACAGTATGACTGACGATGACATCGTTACGTCTGAGGACAGTACGACTCAGGAGAACAATGACGACGACAGTACTACTTCCGATAAAGAGAACCAGGTTGGACAGGATACCACTCCTATACCTATCCTGTCTACCACGCTCCTCCCTTTTTACGGCTTCTCCCGCGATATGTCTGCTAATCATATATTGAATATCAATGATGATGATGATCATGACAACTTCGTATTTCAACGTCCCCGTAAAAGGAGACTATTGATGGATATGCTGATGGAGTGAAGAATGGTGCTCACACTATGAAGATAAGACCATGTTACGTACGTCAATACGCCCATGAGAACTATGACATGTCATTTGCACTCGCCTAGAGTTATCCGCAATTCTTGCTGCATTCCCTCCTTAGCTATTATTACTTCTAATTCCTATTACACTCCAACGCGCTCCGTCTTTCATACCTCATCCTATTCCAAGATTAAGGCCTATAATTCAATCACTTTAGGAGCCTCCCTCACGAATCAGAGTGCACCATATATGCAAAATAATATTGTACGTTCCCTTCAACCTGCTTTCTCATCTTGACATGTATATTTCAGATACATAATGCACCTTCATCTCCGTCCCAAGCACCTATTCGACAACTACCACAACAGCATATTCAAACCTATTCTCCTCAAGCCAATCAAGTATCTGCAACCACCAATAATCAATACAGCAATTCAGCAGATACCATAATGATGGATCCAATACAAAGAGTAAGCTACTATACTATATAATGTGCATCCCTCATCTGCTACACAACTCAAACTCAGGTTCACGAGGCTCAACACCCGAATTCAATGCTCAATGACATCATCCTTACGGATCCATCACAAACAGTGAGCCAAAACATAACATACTCATTCGTAGCAACTCAATACACTATTGACTATTCAGGATCATCCTAAGGCAATCCCATCAAACATACGTCTACAATTACACGAAGCCAACATACCCAATCCCTTACGACAATCTCAGTCAGCCCGACGTCCCCTTCAACGACCCACGACGCATCCTTATCGTAGCACCCACTTTCAAGTAAGACATCATGACCTGCAATACTCTCCCATCCATGCTCGGCTTCCATTCCTTAAATATCCTACCGGTTCACAAATTCTTCTTCAGGGCAATCGACCCCATCCTCCTCAAGCCAATGAAATACCTGCAACCTCTAACAATCAACACAGCAATTCAGCAGATACCATAATGATGGATCCAACACAAACAGTAAGCTATTATACTATACAATGTGCATCCCTTATCTCTTACACAACTCAAACTCAGGTCGACGAGGCTCAACACCCGAATTCAATGCTCAATGAAATCATCCTCACGGATCCATCCCAAACAGTGAGCCAAAAAATAACATACTCATTCTTAGCAACTAAATACACTATTCATTATTCAGGAACATCCTACGTCAATGCCATCAAACATACAACTACAATTACATGAAGCCAACATACCCAATCCCTTACGACAATCTCACTCAGCCCGACGTCCCCTTCAACGACCCAGGACGAATCCTTATCGTAACACCCACTTTCAAGTAAGACATCATGACCTGCAATACTCTCCCATCCATGCTCGGCATCCATTCGTTAAATATCCTACCGGTTCACAAATTCTTCTTCAGAGCAATCGACCCCATCCTCCTCAAGCCAATGAAATACCTGCAACCTCTAACATACAACACAGCAATTCAGCACATACCATAATGATGGATCCAACACGAAGAGTAAGCTACTATAGTATATAAGCCCCATTCCTCATGTGTCACACACTTCAGCCACAGCAAAATCAAGTTCAAGCCGCACATTCAATACTTCATGACATCATTATTATGGATCCATCACAAACAGTAAGCGACCGAAGTGAACCCCTTACAAATTATCGATTACAAAACTTTCCCTTACCACAACAGGATTACTCTACTTTACCTACCTCGCATATGTATGATATGCTGGCCGAAGCCCACATCCCTGATGCACAGCCTCAACAATCAATACCTCTCCACGAAATCAACAACAACACAACTACAATGTACTTACCGCAACGTCATGTAAGCCCATGCCTCACATATGCAAATATTTGACGAACAACATATTTCAGATAACGCACTATCCAACGACCAATACTACGCCGACCACTCAAGGACTATTCAATGCAGCGTCAGATCAACTTATACCCGCTACCGCGACATCTGCTTCAAACGACGAAGACTTATACTACTCCATTGGCTCCCAGGATGAACGCTGTCCGTTCTGCGGAAGCCACATGTTCAAAGACGAACGTGTCACAAGACGACATGGTCAGAACTTATTCGGGGACATTTGCTGCAAAAACGGCAGTGTACAGGTAATCTACGGTTTAACGCAATAAGTGACTTTCACCCTCAGTTACCACGACCGCCAACCCCACCGCCTTTATTAAAAGACCTACTACTATCGCAAGATCGAACAAGTAAGACCTTTCGGAGCAGAATAAGAGCATATAATGCAGCATTGAGCATGGCTTCAATGAACTGTGATAATCCTATTCTTCCGGGAACAGCACCGCAATCATATACAATACACGGTGCAATTCATCGGTACATAGGGCCGCTCTATACGAATGCTTCCTCGCCTCCGCGAGGAATCCAAACCTATTTGTATGACAATTTCGAGCAACTGCATCATCGTTTAAATGCTTCACCTGCCAAACAACAACTGAATCGATATATTCTCCACAGTTTACAATAATTACTCAATAACATAAATCCATACGTTAAATCTTTTCGCTCTATTCATAACTTACTAACTAACAATATTCTTAACCCCACCAACACTGACCTCATCATACATCCCAACGTCAAACCGTCTGATGCACACAGAGGGTGCTTCAATTCACCTGACACAAACAACACCGAAATAGCAATACTCATACACGGCACCGAGGACGCACATCCAAGGAGTATAATCTTACACGATTACGGAGACAACCTCACTAAAATATCTGAACTCCACAGAAGTTATGATCCACTACAGTACACACTATTCTTTCCTTTCGGAACCGATGGTTGGCATGAGGAGCTACGACAAACAAACACTACTAGGAAACTAACAGCTTGCAGTTACTAAGCCTATCTTCTTCACAAACGAGACCACTTCAACCCACTGCTCCACGGATGCCGTCTTTTCGAACAATATATTACTGATATGTATGTCAAAATAGAAAATAGCCGTTTAACTTGGATACGAACACATCAAAATCAGTTAAGAAGTGAATCCTATGCAGGACTTATAGACGCTGTAGATAACAATGAAGGACACCTCGCAGGAAAAAGAATACTATTACCAGCGTCATTCACAGGAGGACCACGATGCATGATAGGTCTATACCATGACGCTATGGCGATAGTAAGACATTTTGGGCGTCCCCATCTATTCATAACCATGACATGTAACCCAGCATGGCCTGAAATCACAAAAGCACTAGAACCAGGCCAAAAACCCACCAATCGACCCGACATCATATCTCGGGTATTTCAATTAAAATGTAAACGACTTATAAAAGACGTACGCCAGGGAATATTCGGCCCACTTCTTGCATTCGTCTACACAATTGAATTTCAAAAACGTGGATTGCCTCACCTACACCTTTTACTTATTTTAAGACGTGAACAATTCTCGGTACATGAAATTGACAACCTCATATCCGCAGAAATACCAAATCCTCAACAATACCCCAAACTCCACTCCATTATCACCCGATGTATGATTCACGAACCATGCGGAGCACACAATCCAAACGCTAACTGCATGAACAACGGCTACTGCAAAAAACATTTTCCAAAACCTTATACATCAGAAACGATAATCGGCCAAGATAGCTACCCACAATACAAAAGACGATCTCCAGATGAAGGTGGATTTTCTTTCACCAAACGTCGCCGTAATGGGCGAACTATTAACGTAACCAATCAATGGGTTGTCCCCTATTGTCCTTGGCTAACATGCAGATACGATGCGCATGTTAATATAGAATATTGCGCCAGTATAAAAGCAGTCAAGTATTTATACAAATACATCTTCAAAGGACATGATCGAGCAATGATCACTCTATCCAATACTACCCACCCTCCCCCGACCCTTACTACACCAGCATCATCCTCAAATCATCCTATCAATACAAACCCAACCGCTCAACCTGTAGTTGACGAAATAACGAATTTCATAGAAACAAGGTATGTCGGAAGTACTGAGGCAATATGGAGATTATTCAAATTCCCTTTGCATGACAGATCGCATTCCGTTGAAAGACTCCCGGTACACCTCCCTAACCAACAACTAATTTACTACCCACAAAATGAATTCCTCGCTGCAACGGCGAATGGCCCACCTGTAACTAAACTCACAGCATATCTGGAATGCAACTGTCCTACACATGCATACCATGATATTGCAAAAACACTACTCTATCCAGACTTCCCACGCTACTTCGAATGGATCAAATCAGGAAACCGCTATATATGGTCTAAGAGAAAATCAAATATTGGAACAACACTAGGCAGAGTATACATGGCAAATCCCGCTGAAGGTGAAAGATACTTCTTAAGACTGCTACTCCACCACGTAAAAGGAGCAACTTCCTTCGATGACCTCAAAACAGTCAACGGCATTATACATGATACATATCAACAAGCCTGTGCCGCACTCAACTTACTACAAGACGATCAGGAATGGAATAGATGCATAGAAGAAGCAGCAATAACATCAACACCTGCTTCCCTTAGAGCTCTCCTAACAATAATACTCATCTTTTGTGAACCATCCAACCCAAAACAACTCATACACGACAACTCAAGAGTATTGGGTGAAGATTTCATATACACAATACAAAAAAATCTACACTCTAATGACTTATCTATCGACACAATAAATGAAATAACTCAATTAGCACTATTCAACGACCTAGCAATCCGCTTGCAGACTCACTCTAAAAATCTACAAGACTACTCTCTGCACACTACTTACCAATCACTACTGAACCGTCACCAAAACACAAACTTAACCAATCTCCTAAACGTACCAACAAACAAAGACGAACCACTAGAAACACAACAACAACTAAAGCAATTCATCAAAAATTCACAAACAACTCTAACATCAGATCAACGAAAAGCATATGACTTCATTATCAACAAAATTGACAACAAATCTGGAGCCTTCATCTACTTAGATGCACCAGGAGGGACAGGAAAAACATACCTCCTCAACTTGCTTCTAGCAAGAGCACAATACCGCAGACAACAACCCATCGCATGTGCAAGTTCCGGCGTCGCCGCAACATTACTCAGATCAGCGAAAACAGCCCATTCACTGCTAAAATTACCAATACCCCCAACACCCCACTCAACATGTAACTTTACACCACGCTCCCAAACAGGTAGAGCACTAATCAAAGCACCATTCATCATCTGGGACGAAGCTCCCATGATACACAGATGGTCTTTGGAGGCCCTAGACGCTTCCTTACGAGATCTACTCAACTCCAACGCAATATTCGGTGGGAAACTCATAATATTAGCCGGCGATTTCAGACAGGTTACGCCAGTCCTTCGCCGGGCCACAAGACCCCAGATAGTAAACTCATGCATATGCAAATCTTCATTATGGCATTCAGTTACAATACTGAATCTAACAACAAATATGAGATGTAAACGACTTCAAACACCAACAAACAAACACGACATCGATGACTACGCACAGTGGCTCCTACGCCTGGGTGATGGAACAATAAAATCACCACCGAAATTGCAACAAAACTCAGGAATAATACAAATACCACCACGATTAGTAATAAACAGTACTTCTTACGAACCGCTTATAGATTTCGTTTACGACGGCATACAACAAATCCAACAAGAAACTGCAACATGGTTCCACGACAGAGCCATACTGAGCCCCACCAACACGGCTATTGACGAAATAAACGAACGAATAATACAACGCATTCCCGGACAATTATATATTATCCCAAGCGCAGACTCAATTGCTGATCAAGACAACTCAATACCAATACCGACTGAATTCCTAAACTCTTTAACTCCTTCAGGGCTACCACCGCATCTTCTACACCTCAAAATTAATACCCCTATAATGTTGCTCCGCAACCTAGACCCAAAAAACGGACACTGCAACGGAAGTCGATACTATATCAAGTAGGTGTCTTCCTCCCCGAACCAGTCTTCAGCCACGGACAACTTTATGTCGCAGCATCCCGCGTAGGCGACCCTAATGCAATAAAGTTTGTCATTCAACAAAATCCATACCGTCAAATTCTCAATACAACAACAGCGGTAATCGACAGACCTACTCTAACTACAAATGTCGTATA
>JABANP010000133.1:0-119579 GCA_013115135.1 Perkinsus olseni | reverse complement strand
GTGCCGAGAATTGAACTCGGGACCTCTCGCACCCTAAGCGAGAATCATACCACTAGACCACACAGCCGATATGGTTTAGGATTGCCCTGGCTGTACTAGGATTGATTGTGATGCTAGTTACATCGTGTGTGTCGTGGTTTCACCTCTCTACGCCACATGAACTCCTCAACGGGTAGCGATGCGAGTGCAGAGAGCTGCAGAGACTGTGTGACCCGAGTAATGCGATCGATTGCCTCTGGGGATGGTGTTTGTAGTAACAATTCCTGTAAGAGTTGGGACGGACCTTATGTGTGTATGGTGACATGGATGTCTACTCACCGAGCTCTTCGTCCCGGCGCGTCGATCAATTGTTGCTCAGCCACCAGCCAGTGCGATGATACGGGTCACACTGCGGCTTATACGAGGTGGTTTCATGGCTCAGGCGCATCAGCATATCATTCACGAAGTCTTCTTGCTACATATCGTCTCGAGTTGATGCTTTGGATGATACTCATTGCAAGTCGAAAGAACTGTCTCTGAAGGAGACAGCGCGTTGTTGTCGGCGCCGTTAATTGGAGGTGAGAATACTTTTACAGGTCCGCGGCACCTTCATTTACCATCTCCGAGTTCCGTGGCAGCGCATGCCGCTGGCGCCCACAGTCGATCTACCCGTACACACGAGCAATAGCGGAGGGAATAGCCCTAATGCTAGACAGTTCGCAGGAGACGCCGCGCGAACACGCGAGCGACGAGCATCATTTCCACGCATGTGAACGCCTCCTCGACAAAACGGTGAGAGTTACGAAAGTTGAGCACCGATGTTACAAAGTACGAAGGAAAGTATTTCCTTGAGGCCAAGTATCGTCTGAGAGCTGTATTGTGGCCAGGCGGGCTGAGACAAAAGAATCCGATTTTCGCTAGAATAATCAGTGCGATGTTTTGCACCCACGCGAAAATTGCAATGAACTCGATGTAGAGGGATTCGGCTCAGCCGAATCTGCTGCGACCGGCTTGGGGACTCCCCGTCTTTCGAGGAGCTCTCGGGTCGCATGGTCTTCCTGCCGGCACGCGCGATTCAGTAGAGAGTCTCCATCAGGTTCGTCATCAGCAGAGGTTTCTAGCGACGATGCCTAGGAGACTGCGGCTGCCCCCGCTGTTCGGGAGCACGAGACGACGTTCTCAGGATATAACCGCAGGGAATATGGAATATGACTGGGCTGTGCCGAGAATTGAACTCGGGACCTCTCGCACCCTAAGCGAGAATCATACCACTAGACCACACAGCCGATGAAACCCAAAGTGATGACCCTCTGCGACTGATTCCGAAACGCAGTTGACAAATTTCCACCTTGTTACGCAACACATGAGGTGCGCGCAACAACGCCGATGCAGACAGCTCTGAGCACACTCTATGCTAAGGGGTGCTATCAATCGTGACTGCCGATGATACTGAGCACGAAGCGACCTTCTGACTTAGACTAGACAATCCCTGCAAGACGCGGAGTGACTGTAGACGTGGCGATTGCAGTGGGCGCCTACTTCCCGAATACCGTCCTCCGGCGTGCCAGCTGACCTCTGCTGAGCTATCCAGCTGTGCGACTCCATAAGTCGCATTGCAGCCGACTCGAGGTCGCTGCGTGGCTTAAGCGTATCAATGATATCACTTAGGAAGTCTTCTTGCTGAATGATATCCTGAAGTGGATGCAAGACGATAAGCGCTGCAAGTCGGGTGGGAGTCACGCCGTCACCGAGTCACCGAGTAATATTATCTATGAGAATAGTGCTGTGGTGTTGTCGGGCCATCATTTGCAGACGCGACCTACCTTCACTGGAGCATGCCACCTCCTTCTCCCGACTTCGACATCCGCGCCAGCAGATGCTATGGGCGCCCACAGTCGATCAACCTATGCATCAGCATTTCGGACCAAAATATCAACACTCGACGGAGGCTTACTGGAAACGCTGCCACGAAGACGCAAGCAACGAGTGTCATCTCAACGCAGGTAAGCGTCTCCTCGAGAATCACGAGAGAGTTACGAACGTTGGATGACGACTGAAGAAATAGGGAAAGAATGTCTCTCTTGAGCCGGAAGGGGTTCTCATAAGAATCCTACCGAGGTGAATCGAATGATGCCAACTTCCACTAGGATCATCAATATGATGTTTTGCGCCCACGGGAAAAAGACTATGAACTTGATCAAGAGGAATTTGGGCAGCGGTCTGAAAGGGTCGAGTAGATCCCGAGTAGCCCGGTAGAACATCCCCAGAGAATAACTGAAATAGAACAAGGGATGAGGCCGCTGCATTCAGTACGGGGTAAGCTCACATGGCCAATGACACTGAGGTGTTCACGATAGCTGTCAACGTGAGGAAGGCGACTCTACTGTCTAGAGTGTCCTCCGTGTACACTCCAAAGGCGTGACAGAGCAGCACCGCTGCTGATGATAGCGGCTTCAGTATCTGCATCGCAGGGAGTCGAGACGACCGCATGCCTCAGCACCAGTGATAGGCGAGTCTTAGATACCCGCAGCAGAACGCCAACTTACCACAAACTGTATACAGCCAGTTCGAAGGATCCACAGAAGCCTCTCATCAATGGGAAGGGGCTTGGGCATAAACCAAGACAATGGCCATAGCCAACTCACGCGATGGCCGTGATCGAAATGGAGTAGCAGACGACGTGAGCCACCTGACAAACAGACATACCTCCCGAGCGACGCCCCGTCGATGAAGCTGCGGCTCGCAGTAGAGCTCACCCAGGTAGTTGACGTTGAGAACCATGAACATGTATAGAGCGTACGCCTCGTACGCATCCCTGACAAGCGCTAGGGCGTACCTGAGGATTGCGCTCATCCACCAAGACGACTATAAGATCAACTTACCTCTTCTCTGGGTGCAGCACACTGGCCCAGGCGCAGAGGCAGTAGATGGGGACCAACAGTATTATCCGGGCTATATAAACCTGATGAAGAGCCCTGAGGTGAAAACCCTTGGGGCGAGCTTCTAACCTGGAACTCCGGCGCCACCCATCTTCTAGCGTGTTGGTACAGATGTGATAGCGCTATCGCCATACAGGCACCTGTGCTTAACGAAGCGACGGTTATGGCGCTGATCGAAGGTAGATGGGGAATCAGCGATGCTAGATACGAGTGGTGCATGGTCAGGGAGTGCCGCGGAGTAGAGGGAGCATCCAGAAAGTAAAGGGGCCTTAGAAGGACACGTCCGTGGAGTTGCTAAGTCGCTCAGGATCCACGCTAATACCCGGCGGAACGCAACACGAAATTGTTGCTGAGACACTAGACAAATCAAAACAGGGCGGCGTCACCAGAGCCCGCCGGAGTCATCGTCAAGCTCGGCCATGAATCGTGAGAACTCCTCCTCTCCCAGTGCACTTCGAAGTGCGTCCCGCCGGCGAGACTCATTGGTGGCGGGGCGAAAGCTGTACCCATCTTCTTTCGGCGCACGGCGCGACCCTCGTCTGCTGCTGCTGCTGAACTGGAAGGGTTGAGGCACTGTCAGAGTCGGAACCCAGTCTTTCGGCTGCGAATCAGTCCGCATCGTTGAGGCCTCTTTCTTCTGTCTGTCCTTACAGCGGGCTCTGAGAATGCATCACCATCGCCAGCAGGGCCTCCACACCATCAACTCACTCTTCTGCCATCCTACGATTCTCCATGAAACGATCGTAGCCGCTAATCAGAACCGGTCCCGCGGGGATGGCAGAGCACGAGCTCATTGTCGAGGTGCCTGGAATCATTTTCGTCGATTGATGTTAGCCTCGTGCATGTCCGACTCTGCAAGTCGCTCCTCCGCAGGCTAGGCCCACCACTTGCCGCCGCTGTCCTCGGAGTGAACGTGCACTCCTTGAGCTCATCATATCGCCTTTGCTGCCGCTGCTCTTCAACTCTTTGCCTCAGCTGCTGCTGCTCCCTCGTTATATCAGCTGAACCGACGAGAGCATCTTCATCGATTCCCTTCGGATCAACCATCGTACCCATCAATTGCGATGGCTTCGAGAAGTTGTAGTGACTCTTCACGTGACTATAGGTGCCTCGCTGCCGCTCCAACATAGAGCAGTCCTCTCTGAGACGGCTCTCCACCGTCATTACAGAGGCCTTCGTCCGCTGATATCGGCTCACTGTTCAGCCTCTGTACTCCGATCGCTCCGTTCGCTCCTTATTTTAGCGGCGTCCTCGTACAATCGCTCGTACACCTGCCGATTCTCGGTATGACCCTTGGCGGCGTTGAGCTCTCGAGACTTGGGGTTAAGCTCAGGCTGGAACGTACAGTCAGGAGGGCCCCTCGACTGCAACCACTCCCGCTTCTTCCTACATGGGAGGGCGACTGGCTGGCGCCTCGTCAGAGCCTCTGGAGCTTACTGTCGCCGTCTAGCATCAGTGCATTCGATCCTATGGGCCCGACTCCGCGGCGATTCACCTAACCAGGCTTGAGAAACCCTCGAAGACGTGACGACTGTACATGCCTGAAGTTAAAGCTTCTGACACTGGATTCACCGAAGGCCTGAACGTGCACTCTGCATCGGGTGGGGCTTGCTCCTTCATCTCTGCGCGAGTTAGCCTGGCGTTTGCGAACTGTTCTGAGGAACCTTTTGTCCAGCGCGGCACGAAACGGCGCACAAGTTGGATTTGTAGGAGAGTAGAACCTTGCCGCGCCATGAAGCGTCGGATCCTCCTGTGCCTCTCATCCCTCGTCAATGGTACTGCGTCGTCCTCCATCCGTAGTGCCTCGCCTCTCGTGGAAACCTCCTGTGCTCGTAGTAGTCTTTCCTCTACCGGCAGGTTGGAGACGGTGTCTACAATACAGAGCAGCAAATCCCCGTGGTCTTTCGCCAGCCAACAGCACCCACCATGCACGCTCCGTCTCGCGAGGATCTTCAGACTCTGGGGGTTGAGACTTGGTGTGAATGTGGCTTCCTTTCTCGCCTCAGCCTCGGCCTCTTTTCGCCTCAGTAGTAGGCGTTCCTGTCGTAGCTGCTGCACGGACTTGTACCTGAGGCCTAGTAGTCTATGGTGAACTCTAGCGCTCCGCGTCGACTGGAATCGCCCCCAGTTCTTCAGCATGAAGTCCATTGAAGATCTAGTGCATCAATGACATCTTGGCAAGCCCCTCGCTTGCCTCTTTTCTATCGGCACTCGTTCGCCGAGCTGAGGATCTGCCCTCGATGGACGCACCTCAGGCCTGCTCGAACAACGTGATACCGGTCCATGCCGACCTCAGGAGGGAAGGATCCACGAGCTAACCTGAAGGTATAGCCTTCGAGCTCCGTTGATTTCTTTATTTCTAAAGCCCTCTCTCGTGCAGCGCCACGGCGTTGGGCCTCTGAATGCAGCCGATCAGCGAGTTGTCCGGGGGTTGCTGAGGGATGCCGGTCAAGGATTCTCAAGCGGGGTATGCTGTGGTGTACTGGGTCTCGTGCCTTCCACCATCTTCCGGCTGCGCACGCTGATCTTCGGCGTGAAGCTACATTTTTGAGCGGCACGTTCACGTTCTTCCTTCTCGGCCCGTCGACGCTGTTGTTCCTGATACTCACATCATCGAAATGATATCGCTCGAAGAATTGCGTGCTCCTCAGCCGGGCAAGTCCCCCCAAGGGAAGCTGCGCCCTGCCTACTCTAGCATACGTTCGCAGCCACAGGTCGACTTTTCCGCTGAACTCGGTGGGATTCACAGCCCTCTTCGCCCGGGCGTTGCCTCTGATCAAGATCCTGTGCAGCCCAAACGCCGATGTCGCAAAGCCGGGTAGGAAGCAACGCGGTGCTCGCCGCCTACTGATTTCTCTCTGATGAGCTTCGCTGAGGCCTTGGCGATATCTCGTGACGTGTTGGGCTGTGAACTGTCCTACGAGAGGCTTCCGGACGATCGCTTACCTGCACCCTGGTATCGAACACCCAATACTTGGCGATCATCGGTTGTGCTATCACTCAGAGTCCGGGAGGGCACTAGCATCACATCAATAGCTTCTGGCCTCGAGGCTCTCTGATCCCTCTCGTCTATCAGTTGCTGCATGGCCCTGTTGTGCACTCCGAGGGCATAAGCTCGCTCATTGGGAGGTCTAGAGGGCCAGCGGGTATCGCGCTCGGCCAGAAGCAGTTGCAAAGCCTGAGCAAAGGTTCTATCAGCGTGAGATTCAATTGAACGTAGCCACTTCGTGGCAGTGTATGAGTGGGGTTCGAGAAGAGACCCTCGGAAAGAAGAGCCCGACAGTTTTCTCGGACTAAAGTGGTAAGCATCCATTTTGTATGCCTAGGCGCACACGGCGCATTAGCGTTTCTCACGCTGCAGCCAGTCGAGTTCCGTTCATCGGTCAAACTTCTGCCTACCGGGGATACGTCAAGACTGTCTACGCGAACCTGAAATAAGATCGCTACAGGGTTGTGAGGTATCACCCGCACGTGACTTCGCAGCCCTGGTGCGATCCACTGTCCATACAGCTGATGAAGGATCCAATATGATTCCAGACAGAAAAAACGATGTCTCTTACTGTGAATTCACTGGACAGCCTCGACTCTCGATCCTGCAAGTAGCGCTCACTCCCCGCGATCGATGCCTCCACTGCATCAAGAGTGGAAGACATAGGCAAATGAGTGAATTGTAAAAGGAGCTGATCTGCTGCTGCGATATGATACCGGAAATAAGAGACCGGGTAGGTATGGTCTTCTTCGATCGTCTATCTGTGGAAGCGCGCCATTTCCTTACAGCACTTTTTCGGAATATTTTTCTGCGCGGTGTATTTCTTATTGGATGATGTATTGCCTCGCGCTCCCCTCAGTAATGAAGAAACTATGCCATGATTGTCAACCCCGTACCGAGGTTGTGGCAGAGTTCACACATTGAGTACATACCGTACTCTTGAGAAGATCGAAGGCACCAGGAGTGGGTCGATCGTGTCCACAAATATCACAGCTGGAATGGTCTAGTTGGTTATGACGATCGCCTCACACGCGATAGGTCCCGAGTTCGACTCTCGGTTCCAGTATCTGTATAGATCTTCCCCGAGATTCTTGCGCAATCTGTGCTCGTGGGTCACGAGTCGTGGCGGAGATCGCCTAGAAGAATCTATCAGCCAACTCCACGTTGCGAAGGACTTTTCTCTTTTCACAGTGATACGTATGGAGCAGCCTCTCTAGCCTCCCGAGAGTGTGTGACCTGGCGACTCATCCGAACAATTCCTGGTTCCTTACATGCATTCGTTCAGGCTCCAAGGAACTCAGAAAATATTCTATCCATGAAACTTGTTTTGGATAATTCATATTCGCAGACTTCGTCTTGGGTGAGTCAACTGAGATGTACACCCGGTTCCTTCCCTCTAGCATTTAGTAGTGAAGTAAGAAAAGCGTTATATGTCTGCTTCCCTGTCACGGCCCCAACGGCAGCCGGGTTGACCCGCTCGGTGTGAACCTGAAGCCTTGGATTTGCTGCTAAGACCTGCCCGGAGTCCAGCTCGCTGGCCACTGGCTTCTGAGCGAATAGCTGCGACTCGGCACCCACCTTGAAAGCGCAGCCCAACTCATTATCGAAAGGGCCGTCGACATCGATGGCAACAATATGGCGATCAATCAACGATGAGTTAGCCACCAGTCGAGCCCGCACTCGAGAAAATCCGAGGGACGGAGCAGCGATCTGAAGTGTCAGAAAAGTTCTCTGGACCTTTCGACCGCACTTTTTCACTCGGTTCAAGGGGCCGAGTGATCGAAATTACTAAGCGGCTTTGGCGCAGTAGGTAGCGCGTAGGTCTCATAATCCTAAGGTCGCGAGTTCGATCCTCGCAGGCCGCACTTATTCATCCGGTTCACAAGGTATCGCTCGCAATTCCACTGCGTCAGCCATCACCTACCGCGGCGCATGCCATGGTATTCACGTTGTTGGGTGCTAGCGGGCACAACGACCGAACGTCGCCCTCGTAAATTACTACGTCCTCGCTTGGATCTGAGTAGCGGGTTTTCAGGTTACAGCGATTCAAACTTCAGTATCAGCAGGCGCCGAAAGAGAGTTGATCCTCACTTTGACGTCCATCCATCAGCGACGCCATCTTATTCATCAACGATCCAGTCAGCTTTAGGCTCTCCGGGTGTTTTTTCATCGTCACCGTGAGCCCCCTCAGCTTACCTTACATCGAGGTATCGCCGAGCATCCAAGAAGACGGTGAGCTCCCGGCACCTCCATGGCTGGTGTCATACCTTGGGCATCCATTCTACGTATATCCTCCGCACCCCAGAGGGCCCCCACTGAGATGTAGACCGAGCGACCTTGACACAGAGAAGGGCTGCCACATTGCAGTCAGCACACTAGAGCTATTAGGTCCCCGCCCTTGAAATAATACTACCCTTCTCGACCGTGGTAGTGCGTACTGCCTGCTCGAAAACCTTGTCTGCGAAAGCGGTGGGTGATCCGATATACCTGACGTCAATTCTATTGGGGAGCCAAGGCACGCTGGAGCACTGGTTACACATCCGCAGATGAGAGAAAGGTGCAGCACCACTCTCTTGCGACGTCTGGGTGGCAAACCTAAATCACCGTTAGCGTGGCGATGAAACAACAAGGGCATCTGCTACTAGTGTCCTACTTCCGCAATCAAGTCCGGCTTTTTGTCCGCAAAGTCTCCGAGGTCTCTCAGCGCGCACTCGGCCGGGACTCGCCCGTCACGTACAGCAGCTTCGACCTGTGATTACGAACCGCGCCATCCCTTCCAGTCCCTCGACCATTTTAGAGTCACTATATGTAGTCATCGTCGACGGAGGAGACCATACCTTCTCGTATGATCTGTTCCACACAAAGGCCAATTCCAGTTCTGAGCTCCGACTGATCTCGTCAACCAAGAACCTGCACTCCGCCCATGGCTGCTGGATAGCTGTCTGTCGTTACTCTCCCAAATGGCCGTACCCAACTATACCGATACGCCGAGGTCTAGTCATGAACCACAAACACAAACAAGTCCGCTACGCAGAACAGTGGGATTAACAAACGCAACAGAAGCGACATTGGAACAACCTCGGGTATGATCCATGCTAATCTGTGTCAAGTTGGCGCAGAAGCGCTTCGAATGCACTAGGCCCCTCCTCGTACAACCAAAGTGCCGATCCTCGCCGGACACTCTGACATTGAGTGTTGGATGGACACCGGCGTCGCCGCAGTACTACCTCTGAATCAGCAGTCATCCTGCTACTGGCTGGCGTAGTGGCGTACTTCATACCAGCTGTGGCTGCAAGGGTCGAGTATCTTAGAACCGCGTGACGCTTGTCGCGTATAGAAGGCCTTACACTCGCCCAGGCCGAGCTGTCGGCCGCGCAAAGCTGCGGTCATTCCCGTTGCGCTTCCTTGCTGCTGGTCGTCGTCGTTTTGAATTAGGCCGCCGAGTTGCCTCCTCCTGCAGCTCGCGAGTCTTGATGTCCTCCGCTAAACGCCGCTCCTCTTGACGTTTGGCCCGGGCGACCGAGTCGCTGTAACTGCGCAGGCTGTCAGCAAGGGGGGCGGGGCAACTGCAGATTGCCTTACAGTCTATTGAACGTCTTCGCAAGGTCCTTCGATGAGAGCTGGCGTCCTGCATGAACAGAGCACGCCTTGGTGTTGAATTGCTCCCAACACTCGTCCCTGGCTAAAGTCTTGGATACTCGAGATGGCGGAGCGAAGCGCGGATGATACCTAAACACGCCGGGAAGATGGAGCATGAGCCGATCATATGGAGGAGAAGTTGGGCACGCCTAAATCTCGCGTCCCAGAATTCCTACAGTCGTTCGTGAGCAGCTTCCGCCCCCTCCTGCAGAGCCAGTGGCTTCCCATTGACTCCTCCGCAAGTGGCTCGGATGTCCGCTGCTAGCTCCAACAGCTGTTTTCTGACACCACTACCCGTATCCAGCCGTCACATCCCTGCCGGACGCCGGTACCTTTCCATTCTATCTTTCTGTCGCTCCCTCCGATCAAGAGCATCCTTGTACAGGCTAGCTACTCGTGCTTGCACCTCTGCCTCCCCTAACGGGCTCCGATCGTTCTCTTCATGATGGGCATCGTCAGCCGCGGTATCAGGGCAATGCTCATCTCCCTTAGTTAATTTAAAACATCGCGGTGTTGACAGCCGCATGCCCTTCGGCACCGTCACAATGGTCCGATATACCATCCGTCGGTCCTCCTCTTCCGCAGCCTTGACCCGCAGCCTACGACGTTCTGAGAGCTTCTCCTGTTCCCGGTACCTGAGCCCGCCTTGACGCTCCCCAATTGACCTCTATCATTCATTACAGCTTCTCCCATACGGTAGGTGTGGAATACCTCGGCCTGGGAGAATTCCTAAAATGATGAGGGGAGTAGTGCAACACCTAGAGAGCACGGTTGATGGTCACCCTCGTGCCATTCTGTCAATCTCCCTCTGCCGAGCCATGAACGCCTCTCGCCTGGCCCGCTGCCTTCCTCTGTAATCTCTGCAGCAGCAGACGCGTCAAGGCAGCACGATGATGGTGGCTTACTCGTAAAGGCGATTGATATGTTCAATATCGGGCCTCCTTCCACTGCCTCCGAGCTGCGCCATTTCGATGAATTCCCTGGCCTGTTCTTCTCGCTGCTCATCTATGTGCCTTTGCCGCGAGGCGTATCTTTCGATGCCGTCATTCGCACAAGTCAACCTTAAGATACCCTACCCGTTATAGAGCCGTTCGAATAGCTTGTCACTCTGTTTCCTTTCCATCTTGCCAGCCCCCTGCTTCGACTGCCGCATACTCTCTTCCTCGGCCCGTGACCGCTCCGCAAGGTACTTCTCATGTTCGACTCTCCTTCGTTCTCGATGTTCCTGAATGGTCCCCGCTTCAACCTAGATTCTCCCAGAGCCCCCACTTACGGCTGCTCCCGCATATAGACGATCGAAGACCTTCCGACTTGTCATGAAGCATGCGAGGGCTCAGAAAGATATGATTCACGGATTGTTCGAACCTGCGCAGATTTGGGCGCGCGAGATACCTTCGACCAACCCGAAAAATAGACAAATAGTGGCCGGCGAAATTTCGTAGTCGTGACACGCTTCGCTCCGCCGTCCCACACTTCTCGAAACAAGAGGCCTTGTTAAGGCATAACTATGCTAGCTCTCATATCACTACTCTACCTCCCTTCCTGCTAGACTTGGCTGGATCCTACCATTCTCGGAGCCTCCGTCCCTACGTGTGCGCTCTTAGCCACTGGACAGCCCTAGCCGCCCTCAGTTGTACAATAATAATGTCCTCCTCTTCTTCAACGTCCTCGCCCTCACCAGCAACAGATGTGGAGGATACCCGGCCAGCTTTAGTCGTCCCTAAAGTCAAAGCCCCACCGATATTTCCAATCTTCGAGCGATGGGCGGTTCTGGTGAGCCCAAAAAGCCAGCACCTTACCAAAATCGCAGGCGTGCCTCCTCAGGTCTTTTCTCTTGCTCTTTGCATATTCTCAGCGTGTTCTCTCTTCACACTGAATCTTTCCTGGGCGTACCAACCCAACGAGAAAGGTACCGCGGTTGCTCATCCCCCTTAATGGCTCCGATGGTGGTCGTTTCTTCTCAGGTTACGAAGTTCCTCTAGCCAACTGCCCAGCCTTCTCGGAATCTTTCTCTATCAACCACGCCACGGCACCATCCGGTCCAACGTGCAAGTTGGAGATTATTGAGAACGGCTGGAACGAGATGGTCATGTACAACTCCAGTATCTACCCTCTTCCTAACAACACTCCCATAGACCAGTCGCTCAACAACTGCAGGATGCCTCAGAACGGGGAGCAGAACTATGAGTGCTTCCCTCAGTATGAGTGCCATCAAGCTTGCCGTAGAGTGGACGACTCCGAAAAGTACTACCTAGGGGAGTGCCCAGATCCGGCCGTGTTACCCGAGATTGGCAACGACGTGATGAGGCCCGGTATACCGAAATGCCAAGTCAAGTTGTCGCCTAACTCTCCTTGGGAGACGCTCTTCTGCAAAGATGTAATAATGGGAGATGGTACGCTGCTGTTTTGCAGTGAAGGCTGTTGCTCAGGTCCACACCTTGTCCTACTGCTCTAGCAAGTACGACGTGACGCCCTCCAACATACTCGGTATGAGAGGCATCATTCTTGCTGGAATGCTCATAGCCGTTATATGGTTCTTTGCGGAGTGGGTGTTGTGGTATGTCGACCTCAACCTGCGCAAGGAGAAGGCCGAGGGCATGGCCAGGATGGCTAGGGAGCTGCCTCAGAAGAGGATGTACCTTCGTCAACAAGTGGAGGGTCACTGGAAGGACGAGTACAACAATGCAGTTGCTAGCCCAGAGGATTCGGCCAGCGGCTCATCAGTGTGTGTGGTGCCAGCTATGGATGAGGAGGAGTATGAGGGTATGTCCGAGGGTGACATGAATAACTACATGTCTAGAGACCCCGCGATGAGGTTTGAGTCCGAGACTTGGAAGCGACGACTTAGTCAGTGGAAGGCCTGCAAGGCTGCAGCAAAGCGGAGACATAGGATCCGCCAGCTCTTCTATGTGGCTGGTCTCAACATATTCTTCCTCCTCCTACTCGTCGCCACCCTTTACATTGTCCTCTACTATTCACCTCAGAACATCCTAGCCAGTAACAGGTCTGTTGCCGATGATCTTTATGGTGAGGTTTCCATCTGGAATGCTCATTCATGGCTCGACGTGCTCATCTTCATTGATGTTCTCCTGGACACCTTCCTCTTCCTCATCGCCTGTGTCTTTGTCAAGTGGCCTCGTGCTCCCGTCTATACACGACACGTGCAAGATGTGGTAGCCAAGAAGAAGCAGCATGAGGGCCGCGATGGTTCGGATCGGACCTCGGACGGCGATGTGAAGCCTCAAATGCTTTACATTGGTGAAGACGGTATTCCCTCTCCCCTCAGCGACGACTTCCTCTCCGACGGCGCTTCCAGCTCTGAGTCCGAGTCTGAGGAGACTGTGATGAAGCAGACCTTGGCCTATGACTGCTGCTTGATGATTGCATGCCATCTCTCTGCGATGACTGAAGAGCGTTACGAGACTTTCACCGGTACTTTGCGGGCTGCTCTCATGGTCTTCCCTCCTAGTCATATCTTCGTCTGTGATAACGGTGGCACCTCACACCCTGAAGATGAGACTGAGTGGGCAACTCAGCAGGTGCATCCTGATATCAACTATGTTTATATCCCGGAAGGTAACAAGACTTTCGCCTTCTATTGGGTTAACAAGTACTGGATACCGTACCTCGCCCAGAACGGCAGAATACCCGACTTCAAGTATTCGGTTATGATTGATGATGATGTACCACTACCAGCGGATCTCTACATACCCCACGAACAGCTTCGAGCCAATCCCAACATAAAGGCGGTCCACTTTCCCATCACAGCCACTACTCCTGACGGCAAGCCTGGTATGCTTGTGAAGATGCAGGATGTCGAGTACAAAATGGCCGCAGTTCACAAGCTGTTCCAAGCGAAGATGGCTCGATCTTTGTCGTGTCACGGTGCAGTGTCGCTGTGGGACCGTGAGGCCCTTGATGAGGTGCTCTACGAACATGATACAGTATTCAACGGTGAGGATATGTATATGGGTTTGACGCTCTTGAGGAAGCGTGATGAGTCTACGATTATCTCCTGTGCACAGACGATCGTTCCCACTTATGCTCCTGATACTTGGCCCGTACTCTTCCGTCAAAGAGTGAAGTCTTGGGATCTTACTTCACACAAGAAGACGTTCACGTATCTCTGGGAGGTTATCAACCCCCGATCGTTCTGCCATGGGGCCTCTTTGGTTTTGAAACCGTACTTCCTCCAGGAACTACTCTGCATTTTATTGGACTGGTTGCGTGCTTTCTTGCTCTGTGGCTTGCTATTCCGTGACTGGCTCGGTCTCATTCTAATGACTCTTGTCTTTACTGCTCTACTTTACGTGCAAGTGTTCATCTTTGAGGTCTTCGTTCTGCGTGATCGACACGATCTCAGGTCAGGCGTGATTGACTTTATTCTGTTCCCTTGGTACCGGCTCCAGTCGCTGTTATTCAGAATATGCGCTTTGTGCCAGAACTTGTTGGTTTACAGCCACCAAAGAAAGAATGTTAAGATTGGTGTCCGCGAGCGCAAAATTCATGATATCCCACCAACCCCACCACATCCTGATGTTGATTGGTTTACCGTGTGGGAAAACGACGAGCAGGATACTCGTGCGCAACAGTAGAGTTAGTGAATACTTGAGTCATTATTAAGTGCCGGTCAGTTGCTGGCCACAGGATGTCCTTTATGCGGAAGTTCATTGTTAGTAGATTTCATACTTTATTCGGTGACAGCGGAGTCACGTTGTGCTTCAGCCGTTGAGGTGGTGATCGTTCCTTATGTCGTGTATCAATTTACAGTTCCTACTTGTGATGTTACACAAGTCTCAGTGAATCTCTGCTGTCGTGTTACAAAGTTGGCCAGGAGATCACGGCGCATGATCACGCTATTCGCGCGGCGATAAATTCTAAAATTGCCAAATTATCCTCAACAGTTACCAAAGAGATCTTGCAGGGGCAGCAGCTATGCTACAGCCTGTAGCCCACAGGCAACCGCAGCACTCAGTGGTCTGCCCACTTGGCAGCTGGGCAGAGCGCGGCCAGTGGGTTTTGTCTATAGAGTGGATTGTTCCCGAGCTGCCAGATCCCTTGATGATCGAACTTCATTGGTCTCTGCCCGGCCCAGAGCTAGCCACTGTAGAGTCTGTAGTGTATTGACCTGGCCGAGGTAGGCCAACTAAACAAGTATACTTATATCAAACGTTGAATTGTAGCGGAATCACAAACTGTCGCACTTCAAAAGCAACCAAGCAGTGTAATTCAAGGGCCTTGAATCAAGGCAGAGGGGCAATCTTACAAATGTTAGAAGGATAGCATCTCAGATAACTTGATCTCCTCGGGACAGAGGAGACCTCTAAAACAGCCAAAATCAATCACAGTGGCACGTAACCGCGTGGATCAACCAATCGTAAAGAGTGGGTAGCTATTCCATTGGCCGGTCGGCAGGCTGCTGGGTGGTACCACTAGCACACGTGGGAGCAGACACCTCCGTAACCGAACCGCTGGTTGGATTGATGGCGAGGACAGACTCTGCGGACGATCGCTCTCCTCTGCCTTCACTAACCACGCCAGTGGGCACTCTATGCTCCTGTGGGCCTACGCTAGACCCTTCAAGCCCCACTGCGCTGGTAGGACTGCTCTCCACTGCATGTTCGGGAGTCTCTGTGCCATCGCCGGATCCTCGGCTAGCAGGTGCGCCTTCCGACTGTGAAGGGTGTACGGGTGGAGGACGATTGTCCAGAGGGCCAAGTAGATCAGGATAGGGTGGTTGATCATTCCTGTAGGCACCATATCCTGTCAGATCGGCTCCACCAATGGCAATGAGAGTCTCTGGCGATCGCAGTATCTTCACCAGGCAGTTGTACATAACAAACTCTCGGCGCATGTCGCCGTAAACTTGCGCGATCGCGACACCACTGATGAGATCGAGCAGCTCTTGCGGGTTGGGGATTTCCGAATAGATGACTTTTTGCGAGGCGTCTTGAAACATAACACGGATGAACTGACCGATGGCATAGATGATAGTCACGTAGAAGCCCAAGATTCCAAGAGATAAGAAGCCGCCAACCTCGTTACCGCCAAAGACCTTGTCTAGCATCACAGTGAAGCTGACACCATTGACTCCAGTGGAGACACCATTGGAGCACACCACCCCACCCTGACCGGGACAGGAATCTTCTTCAGAACTGCCCATGAGAGCGAACTGACTCCCTTGTGAACCCGTGATGGAGGAGACGAGCGAGTACCACATAGTTGGGTCTTTGACGTAGTCGTTCCAGCTGGCCTTGTTAGTAGTTGCGATATGGATGACACTGGGCCCAAAGTTAGGGAACAGCACACTTGCCGAGGGGTTCTGGATCAGAGTACTGACACTCTTTCGGAAGTCGTCAAACTGGAGTGGATACGCACCCAGGGAGCAGTCCTTGCACAGGTCACCGGTAGTCCGTACCACACTAGCATCACATCCGCACAGGCTCATATCGTAGTCCCCAGAGGAGGTATAGCCAACACTATTAGAACGAGACCATGACACTGCCAGCTTGAGCTCGAGTCTCAAGTTCTCATCCAAAACATCAGCCCCAATCAGATCGGTGATAGAGCGGATTCTATTGGGACTAGCTTGAATGACCGTCGAACTGCCGAGCGGAAATGTGAGGTTCTGTACAGCCGCGTCAGTACTAACACCGGGCTGCGTCTGAAGGAACTTTGTAGCGGCAGAGCCGGTGACCTGCACTGAGTGGAGGATCGGCGACGAGTAGAGGTCTTGGAAGATGTAGTAGGGCGACTCACAGTCGCTGCCACAAGACTGGATATTCAAAGATACTTTCATAGACGCCTCGGTGACATAGGCGTTCTTCGAGAAGGGCGAGAAAGTTGAGAATATCAGAATGGGCAGGACGATGATGATGACCAGGATCACTGTGAGGCAGCAGCCGGACATGCACTTCTCCCACCAGAACTTCTTGCGCTCGGCTGGCCAGTTCTCACGACGGTCGTCCATCTCCTGTGAGACATCCCAGAAGTTGTTATGGGCATCTTCTAGGAGAAAATACTGCGACAGGTCCAGTGACGTCGGAGTGACTGCCCAGTCGACAGTTGTACGGACCTCCTGGAGGAAGGGAATTACCTTGTAGGCAGAAAAGGCGTATCCAGCAAAGGTGTTACGCACTGCATTCCACGACTTGGCCGGCCGCAGTGAGTCACGCCATACACGAGGAACACCATCCCTCAGCTGCTTAAGCGAAACCACCAAGTACAGTACGAAGACCATGTAATAGATGGACATGGCCCAGTTCTGAATGACTGGGGTGAACGCAGAGGCGTCGCCGTGGGGGACCAGATTGACCAGGATGGTTATGTGCAGAGCAAGCACTATAGCCAAAAGCAATATGACACGGAAGATGAACCACCCCATGGCAACCCTTGTCGTTTTCCTTCTCACGGACATTCGACAAGATTCGATGGTCGCCGTTCCACTCGCGGCGTCATCCGCTGTGAACGGAGTGTCTGCCTGTGACAGATCGACATCAATGGTGCCCGTGTCGTTCATACAACTGGCACGGTAGTAAGCCCGATCCAACACGATCAACACCAGGTGACTTATCATTAGCACAGCTAGGGATGCTGAGAATTTATTCGACTTGAGAGCCCCGAGGACGTCCTCGCCGCTGTCTCCAGACATCTGATGATAGGTGAGGATACACCAAATCCAAAGGAACAGAGCCAACAGGAAAAGAGTGATGTAATAGTCGTGGCCAACCTTGTGCGCGGCAAAGGGATCCAAGTAATAGTAAATTCTACCCAACCAGTCGGTGCGACCACCGCTCGTGGGAGCACTCCCTGTTGAGTGACCGTCCTCAGTATGAGGGAACCTCAGGGTCTCCTTGTTGGCATATACTCTCTGGGAGAGCCACCGCATTCTGCGGTATCCATCGAGGAGCCTGCTGACACTGGCAAGGTCTTGTGACCAAGCAGGGACACAGCGGCCCTGTACATCCTCGTTGCACATGTAACGTGATGTAGCATAGCGAGAGAGTTCAGCATACCCAACTGAGATTAAGGGCATACCGTAAACGTCGACGAAGGAGGCTATCGTCGTCGACACAGCGCTCGCGTAGTCAGAGTCGCTGGCACTAGATGAACTGATGCTCTGATAGACCGTATGGCCTCTGACCAGGGCAGTATTTCCTATAGATTCAGAATGGTCATCGGCTTCTGAGCTGTGTTCCGAGAGCGGATCCATCTCAGTTTCAACATCGTCTAATGAGTTCGAGCTCAGAAGGCCCAAACCCTCACGCGGCACCAGGATCGCGGCCTGCTCGTCACGAGGGTCGGCAACCTGGACAAACTCCCAGAGGCCGCAGAGCTGCAGGGACCACTTGTGGAAGTACAGTGCGAGGAGCACGAGCACATCGGCCCAAACATAGCCGATCAGCCCGGTACTGCGTTGCTTCGGCAAAGCAGACTCGCCTGTAACCTTGGCGATGCCAATCCAAACGTCCCACCCCACATCCACGTATTTCGGACACGAGGAAACTGTGGACATGCGCGGATTACCGTAGCCACCTTCGAAGTAGACCGGTGATGTGGCACCGCTGCCGAACCTCCAAAAGATACCGAAGTTACTATCGGTCGAGGCAGCAGCGCAAAGCAACGGCGTCTGGTAGGCCATACGGAGAACGAACCATATCGCAGTTGCTATGATGAGGACCTCCCACACCCAGCGAGGCTGCAGTGGCCATCGTGGAACGAACCATAATGCAAATATGACACGGACGGCATCGAAGATGGATGTGGCCACGAGGAAATCGAGCACAATGAACAGGTAGACAGGGAAGGCAGTGGAGGAAGCCAGATACTTCGCAGCAACTGCCGCCAGTCCGCCGGCTCTGGTGTGTAGCGTCTGCGGATCTGCTGCTCTGTAGTCTTCAAGGAACCTCACACTATTCGTCCCATTCTCGAGCCTCTGGACTACCCACTGCCATATGCTAGCGAGGACACCGGGAGGTTCCTCCTCAAAGGCCTCCTTCTGCCGCTCTGAGTAGCTCATCAGGACCTGCGATTCCTGCATTTTCCCGAGACCGAAGCGACGGGCATCGCTCAGCAGAGCCTGAGCCTCATGCGGGTGGTGGTGGCAGATCTCCAAGGCTCGCCGTGACTCGAACTCGCTAAAGCCGTCGATGCGCAACTGCTCAGTTTCCATGGTCTCAACCTCCTGGAAGCCGGCCTTGCTGCCTCCTTGCTCCAACAGGTCAAGGCGATTACGACCAATAGACAGGCGGTTCTCAGCGGCCAGCCTGGTCGTGACGGTAACATCGAATCCCTTCTGGTTGATGTCGACAAACGTGTCAACTTTTTCACGGACTCTACGAAGCTTAGCGGCTATACCGCCGATGGTGCAAGTGGCTTGCCGACTCAATATGAACAGGTTGGCGTTGAACTCGTTGACGAACCGTCTGGCTTTGCCTTTCCGCGACCGAATCTCGTGAATGTACTCACTCTCGATAACATCGTAGCCGGGATTATCGTAAATCCTCAGCTGTATCACGGCAGCACACAAGGCCAGCAGCACTGGGCCAAAACCAAAAGGGAATGGTAGAGTGATGCCACCATGAGACTTGCCGAAGCCTATCACTTGGAAGAATATTTGCAACCAGGTGAAAACATCATGCTCAACAAGGGCGCCACAACGGTCTCTGTTATCATGGTAAACGTCTTGGAGATGCACACACGTAGCACAGCTGATATACGGGACACGAGCCGTGCCATCCACCACAGTATGAGGGTTGCATGCATCCTGCCATACCCTGCAGGGAATGAAGGGAATTTGGTAGAACAGCTGCAGACCGAAGATGGTAGCGGCAGCGCACATGGTGATAACAACCATATGCCGGCGAGCAGCCTTCAGGTCGAAGTGGAAGCGCAGGAGGCCAATGAACATACACAGCATCACATCGGTCATGACATTGGTCTCCATAGTGTACGCAAAGGAGCTCAGGAATGTGAGCAACCACAGAACGTAGATCCACAACCGCATGGCGAGAAGAGACCATTTCCCTGGAGATCTGCTCCCAGACTTTGCAGTTCTACCGAGGGTCAAAGCTGCGTTCTGGCGAGTCAACATCGAGCTCGACCCTCTCGGTGGACCACGGTTCAAGCCGATGCGAATATTCCGGATTAACATGACGATGATCCAAAGGCACGAGAGCTCCCAGATGAGAGCTGCGCCTGGGATGGGGCCCATGACGGTGATGCTGCTCGGAACCTCCCTATAAAAGTTGAGCGCTGTATATCCCTGGAGACTCTCGGGCGCCACAAAGAACCTCTGCCAGTCATCCTCGCAAGATGCTGTGTACGCACCACCGGCAGAAATCAATGGTGATCCACAGAACCAGCCGCCATCGTAGCGAGGCGGGCAGTCGCTGCACCAGGGAGGGTACCACAGCCGCAGAAGCAGTTGTACGATGACACAGAGAACAAGGACAAGGCTAGTGATCACCAGCCTGGGTAACCTCGGACTCTCGCCGTGCTTCATTGCTGACATCAGAGACGCTGCCATGACGTAATAGATATAGCTGTACACGTTGCTACGGGCCCCGGCTGTTATCATGAGAGCACAGGCGGCTATCGCAGGGGTGTAGAATGCCAAGGAGCTTGACGAGATCTCCAAGGGTTTGCGACCCCATGGGGACAGACCATAGCGTGCCGTGTAGTCGATGTTCCTTTGGACAACACAGAGGATGAGGATGCCGATATTTCGACCAACACTGGCGGCAGTCCAGGAGAAGCCCAGCCATTGTTCCGTGTCCGCAAGGATGGAGTTCTCTGCGAATGAGAACCGAAATGCGTACTGTAAGATGAAGAACACCGAGACCGCCAAGGACACCACCACATTGAGAGTGCCCCACCCTCGGCCAACGCACAGGATTACAGCAGCCGCAATCATGAGCACTACGCTCGCCAAAGACGTTTCAAAGGCCGAGAAAAGAAAGATGCAGTACATGACTACAGAAGGAAGTACTCTGGCTGCGTAGATCACAATAGATTCGAAAACTCGCATCCCAAGAGACCGCGGATCTCTAGATAGGTCGACGTCCGACTCGTCTGCATGGTCCAAGTCGTCCAGCATGAGCAACGATGACGCGAAGCGAACCATCCTCATGCAGACCACCGCAGAGAAGGCGGTCAGGGTCGTTTTCCAGATCCCCGCTGCGGTCTTGTCGATCCCGAGCTCCGAAGACAGTGGGTATGCTACGCTATTGGTGAGTTCCTCGTAGATGCTGGGATATAGGGCGACGCATCGCCAGCCAACCACCGCAATGCAGAAGTAAGCTAGAGCGTAGTTGACAACGATGATACCAAGATACCGCTCGGAGTTCTTGAAGAGGAGCTGATATATCGCAACCTGCACTACGAAGATTGCTAACATCACGATGGAGAAGACGTCCACGGGCTTAGTGAGTGCAACCCAGAGTGTCCAGAAGAGGGCGATGTATACAGCCACACGGGAGATAGCGGTCCAATGCTCCCTCAGGAAGGCGCCGATAGGCGTTGAGGCTCTGTGAAGGTCATGGGCTGGAGGGAGCCGATTGGGGAGGATAGCCACGAGGAATATACATAAGTGGGCGATAGCCGGGACGAAAACGGTGGGGAAGGGGTCCAGAGAGAAGGTGCTGTAGTTCCAGATGGCATACTCCATAGATACCGCGCAGCATACCACAGAGGATAAGATGAGCGCCTTTGTGACAAGCTGCTTGATGATGCCCTCGGGCTGGACTATCAGCACTAGGGCGAAGAACAGATAAATGAGAATGAAAACGTTACTCTCCCTGCTGACGGCCAACACGATCATCACGATGATCAGGATGCACACGACAGCAAAGTCCGCGTGAGTGAGAACACGGCGAACAGTTTTCCAAACGTACTGGGCAGTAGGGCCCTTCATCCACTTAGGAAAGATGGGCTCCTCTTCATGGTGAGAATACTCGTCTCTAGCTCTCTTGGCCGAGCTGAAATGCCACTGCCAAATGGCCGCAAGAATACAAGTAAGCAAGAACTGTAAACTGATAGCCAGGAATCTCCACCCAACCTGAGAGCCATCTCCGAAGTTGTAGAAGTGAAAGCCGACGCTCTTGAGGAAGAACGTGTGTCTACTAGTGGAGACCTTCTGGGCGAACGTCCACGGTATGCTGCACACTATGTTCAGTACCGTAAGAAAAGCTGCGTAGCAGACAATGACACCGAAAACAACTTTTGTCCCCACTAGGTTCGGGAGGATAAGCAGACCGCACCCGGCAATCTGCAAAGGGGTTGCCAGAGTGCTAGGAATGACGACGGCCCAGCAAATCAATATCAGCGGCGCACCGACACTGAGTGCTATGGTATCAAGAAAGGCGGTCCATGCACGCACCACCCAGGGGCGCTTTTTCTTCTCCATGCCACCACAAGAGGCGTGGCCATTCTCTGCTGCTGACAGAACATCTTCGTCATCATGGTCGGCAGCAGAAGCCTTGCGAACTCGGTGGGTGAGGATGGAAGGCGACCTCTCCGAAGAAGTCGATGTGCTAGGGGTGGGAAATGATCTACCTTCCCTAGACGGCCGAGGGGTCGACATCTCGACCGAGGTGTGACGTAGAGTCGGTAGCAAAAACCACTGCTTTGTCAAGGGCTCGTAGGGCTGGATGAACCACGGCAGCAAAGTGGCCTGCAGGACCAGCCCAGCCACAGAGAACAGCATGACGGAGAAGTTCATTTGAAAGCCTGGAGGGTTCACCGACTTGTACTCTTTAACCATCGGGGACCCGATCATTTGAGGTACCCACAACGTGGTGTTCATAGTGGATGCAACAGCGGCCGGCAGACTGAGCACGTACCTGATACATGATTGAATGAGAGCCCTACTTAGCACAGCAGCGCGTAGCGTGAGTTTGGGACAAGGTATGATCATCACACATCGCGCATGATGCTTCCAAGACTTACATCGTGAACCCCTGGCACCATGTATACGCGAGAATAGTGATCATCAGGTTCCTCTTGGATGCTTTGTGCACAGGGCTATCTCGGGACTGAAGACAGCACGAAGGATGACCCGCCCAGTCTCTCAGGCCCATGGAGAAATTTCTCATGCCGAGCCCATCCATCTGTAGCAACCTATGCGTGAGGGATGTGCGTGTTAATATCATGGCCTGCAAACATCCCGCTGGTGATCGGCGCCTTTCATACTCTCAGTAACGGGCTAAATGATATCTCCGAGTTTCTAATGACTATTTCCGACAACGTAGCCCGAAATTCACTGAACGAGAAACAGCAGAAGTTCCCAGGGCCTAACATTATCAAGAGACAATCTTTCCTAGATACGTCCTAGATATACGATCCCACCACCGACAACATACCTTGGGCATAGCCCAAACATGAAGGCCGAGGAACAGAAGTGGTATATACGGCAGTGTTAGAAGGCAGGGCGACAATAAGATCTGCCAGGTCATGAGGAGGAACGTGATGATTGTTTGCGCCTGAGGGAACAGGAATGACGCCCCAGCAGCGACAAGGCGTACAGCGGCGACGGAACATCATCCACTCGGAACAGCGGAAGCTTATGCTAGTCTAGCTCTCCACGACTGCTCACGTTGGTGAGAGGAAGAGCTTACCAGTGGTGGCACACTAGACAGGGGTAATGAGAGCTTTTGGAGGGCCAATGGGTATAAATCGAAGCAATCCGGCAGCAGCAGGGCGAGGACGAGACCACCAACAACATACCTGAAAATGCGTAACTCCAGATCGAGATTCACGAAAGCTTTGTCTGTGAAGCGCTGAGCCAGATTGCTGCATAGTGATATCGTCTATAGCAGCCACACAAATACCCACTCTCGAGACATCCAACTTAGCTCACATCACCATCAGCGTGTGAAGGGAAGTCATAACAAGAAGGATGCTCCACTTACCATCCAATCTTCGACGATCCGAAGTAGATACTGGCGTACGTCGTCGGATATAGTCCGCCCTGCAGGGCCAGCATTACCTGAGGAACAGAGCAATGGAGCATCTAGGAACGGTTGACGAGCGGCATCCCAATGGCACTTACAATGACAATGAATGCGAGAATCGAAATTATTGGTATGGGCCCGATCGATAGACAAGGCCAGGCTCTGTAGGCCAGCAGGCTAAGTGATATAAATAGGTACCTATACCCACAGCACGACTAATGATAACACTACAGCTTGGGCGTCGTACCCTATGCCAGGTACAGTGGAATCCTCTGTACACGATACGGCAATGACCATAGCAAAGACGGCCAACCCCAGTAGCGGCGGGATGGGTGACCGTAATGGCAGCATACGTCAGCAATCAGGTACCAAAAACAATCCTACGGCAGCACTCGAATGAGAGCCCCTCATCAAGTGACGCAGTAGACGGGCCTTACTGGGCTGCGTTTGACCACGGCGTCCTATCCTAGTTCAGTGCTTGCTCTCATTCCCGCAGTAGCCCGTAGACTACGGGCTACGAAGATGTTCCCAAAGAGCTTTGGGCGACTCCCTAGCCCACTATCACTCGAAAGGCTCCCTATACGGTATCCCTCAAGCGGCTTTGAGCACCAGTGACTCGAACACATCCCTCCCCGTCATGCAGCGCCCCTAGAAAGGACTTCAACTCAATCCCCAGTGACTCTGGAAACGTTTTTAAGAAAGGAACACAGTGGTATCATTCAGTGTTTCTAATATACGTAGTGATTAGCCTTTGGAAGATCTATACACCGTCGAGTTGTCTGACTATATCACGGGCAACTCGTATCACCAGGTTAGCGTCGTCCAGCGCCAAGGCGGCTGCCTCTCTCAGGAAGCTCTGACCTGTGAAAGAACCACTTCAACCGTTCGGATCAGTCGCTAGCCCCTCATCAAACTTACATTGGTCACGCCAAACCCGCAACAAGGACTGCGATTCTCTATCGGACAGGTCGGCTTGATCGATACTGGAGAGGTCGGACTCACCTGGGAAAAGACAAGCCAGCTGCCACGCTTAGAGATGCTTCGATCCCAGCTCACCAGAGAGGGCCTGTATGCCCTCAGTCTTGGCCAGGACAATCATGAAGTCCGTGTCGCACCAGACGTCGACTCTGGAGGAGAGGGGGAAGCTTCGACCACACAGCGCCAACATCAAGGAGGATTCCAGTGGGGTTGGGATACCTGCGAGGTGGCACCGGGATGATAGACCACACCATCTCGAGCACACAGGTGACCGACTTTTGATTGGGTGCCCAAATCGGACGAGAAAAAACAAGACTGCCATGCTATAGAGAGTTTTCTCTAGATTGAGAATCTGTAATCATCTCTGTTATATTATTCATGTATATGCTAGCACCGCTTTTCTCAAAGAGTCATCCATCCTCCGAGCCAACTCGGTGACAGGGCAGAGCTCGGGTACCTCTCTCGATCCTCTTCCTGAGATCAACTCTGGCCGACTCCCACTTCATCATGCCACCGTCCGCTACGGCACATCCAGAAGGATATGTCAACAAATTCATGCCGACTTGCGAGGCTTCCGGCGACTCGGTAAAATCTCCTATGCGCTCGAGGACCTGCCACAAGGACCATCCATGCACCCCGGTAGTCGGCACGCAGCCATCCCAACTGGGCGGCAGGTGAGGACAACGGCAGGAGGAGTCTGGCAACGGAACGTAGGTACTCGATCGAAGGCTCAATACTGACTAATGCCTGACTGGAAGCTCTCACTTTCCGTTGACATCCACAACGCGTCACGAGAGAGCCGCCATGCTTACCGCCATAGCCATGTCGCCCCATTGAAGAAGCGGCTGCGTCACTTCTCGATTCACCCTCTCCAACTCCGTGACTGTCTCAATAGACGCTTTCCGTAAAACGCTCATCGGAGTGCTGTTGTCCCAGGGGCCCTCCACCCCAACGCCATGCCACAGCGTTCTCAAAGCAGCGGGCAACGTATCTGCTCAGGTCCATGGCGGCGGAGGGGCCATGGGATGTCTCCTCTTACCTTCTCCTGCAGCCCTCAGGCCTCTCGCAGCAGCCTCCTTATCCGACCGATATCGACATAGCGTGGCCCACACTTCCGAGGATGCCCCTTCGGAACGTGAGACCAGTACAGAGAGCTCATCGACAGCCGGTTCTGAGCACCGGAAGGTCCGTCGAACACCAGTGACTTGACACCTGTACCCACCGTCCAGGTCCAACAGGAAGAGTGCACGGCCGATACTGTTGAGGTCCCCCTTCGCCAGCAGCCAGTGGGAGACCGAGGGCTCCTCAGCAAGGCGACTCACGGGAGCATGCTCCTTGAAGATCGTCGTCAGGAGCTCCAAGAGCTTCACCTGAACGTAGATACCCGTAGCGGAGGCCTCATTTCAGTACACATACAGAAGCAGCTGTGACGGCGTCATCGTTGGCAGCCTTATCCTCGACCTTCTGGACTGCAGAGTCAAGACAGTCCTCTAACGACCGCTTGAAGGACTCCCGACTGAAGTAAGGTGACACAGTGTAACCACTCGCTCTGACCAATACACGAGTTCCCCGTCTGCAATGCCGATAGATGCACAGCCGGGAAGCAAGAGAAGCAGCATGAATTAGCGGCTTACCGTACCTTAGTCTAGTAAATACATATCATATGTTACCTTATTATTTATTATATATTACTAATATATACTATAATTTACTATTATATTCGACCATATCCTCATTAATATGGCCCTTTAAAGAACCAGAACTACATAATATTAATAATGGGGCATTCACAGCATCACCAGGCCTTTGAAAAATCGATTCCGTTCGGTGCACCACACCACAAAAGCGATCATCTCCATGCCGTGAAGCGTGAGAATAAGTAGACGCCACCGAGCGTGGCAAGGTACCTGCTTACTTGTCGGACCTCCACAATGCTTCCACCACCTTAAGAGCATGTAGGACGACTTCATCATCACCAGCCCTCAGACACATATACCGAGAGAAGACCGGCAAGTACCTAAGAGAGAGGTCTCTCATAGAAGGGACTCATGCTTCGACAGCGCGGTCTCACGAGGAGGACCAGGGTGGCCACGATGGAGCACTTCTTACGATCGTATCTCCTCAGCATCCATCGTGCCATCAGTGACACCCTTGGACCACCGATCGAGACCAGCGCAGCACCAGTCGAGGTCGCTTTGCTTTGGCCTCTCGAGCCCTCCTAATACTCTCATCGACCCGATCTAACACCGACACCTGTCGTACCAGCCAACGCGGAGGCGCCACCCTACTTGGGATGCTCGGTAGTAGTCGTCTACGTGCGGTAGAAGCAGGGTGCACGTTGTAACCTGAAGAGAGGCGCAGCCCAGTGACTCCGAATGGTGACGGTGCCTCGGTTCAGAACAAATACGAAGGTCAACGAAAGAGAGGACTATCTTCCAATTGAAGCCAACGAATACTCCAGCAGCGGCGGCACTGAGTACCACTCTCGCATTCTCAAGGCGCCTAATTTCGTCGTTTAATGACGATCCTGTATCACCAGTATTACCCTGTAGGAATCAGCAGCAAAGTTGATGATATCCGAGCATATGTCCTGTAGCTTTGGTGCCAATGGTAATAGTAGTGATAAGATATGCGCCAAGGACACCACTGAGGGGGACTCCTCTTGCTCATCGACACGGAACTGAGGATTCGACCCTGTCCTAAGTGTGTGCAGCCATCCTCCCGTACCATCTCCTGCTTGGCGATATTCTCAAGGGAGATGAGGAACTCGGGTATATCAGCGAGGTCCTTCGTGAAGCTCGGGAATCGTACCAACAGCTGCACGAGGGCGGCGAGGGCGGCATGCCGTACCTGAAACCGTACCGTGGAATCCCGGTCTCCCTAGTCATGAGGAGCAATAGACAAACACTGTGGTGGTGACGAAACTACCGAGAAGGTCAGAGTGGAAATTAGGTTCATCGAAAACTCGCATGGAGGAATCCTCCTTCCGTTAGAATCGGGATAGCATTATTACATTGATATTAGCGTGTGACACGGAGACAGCAAATCTGACATGGACCTGCCGATGACGTATCCAAAGTTGGCTCACGTCCGAATCATTCGCGATGATATTTCCGAGGGTACCTGAACCGTCGTAAAGTATCATCCAGGATTCGAAAAATAGGAGCACCGGAAACGTCCCTTTAAGTCGTGAATACCCACGTGAGTTACTCTGGAGGACAAGGTGCCGCCTCACACTACGGTCCACTGTAGATTCCTAGCGCTAGCATCAGGGAATCCTATTCTCCCGAACAAGCGCTCTCTTCCCGTAACATACGTAAGGCGAGCTGCCGCTGTCCACCATTATTAGAGTCCGACAGCACCAGCAACTCCTGTACCGTGTACCCCGGTCTCCCAGGCTCCTCACCGTGGTGGTACAGAATCTGTCACCAACAATGCTAGCCTCGGTCCAGTCCGGTTCACGAATACTACAGGATCGTATCTTTCCTCGACGCCAGAGCTCCCTCGTTTGCGTTCATTGCCTTCGAAGTCAAATCTTCGTCCCTCAAAACTCTCATCCTCCGGTCGTGGCAAATCCTCCTCCTCCGCCACTGGCTCCATCCACTTCTGCTTGTCAATTTCCAGCTCGTCCAATTCCAGGCGGTTGCCAAACCTACTCGTAGACATGGCGCCTCGATCCTCTTCAGCTCGCCCTACTACCCTAGATCCACTTCCCCTTCATACACGTCATCGTTCTCGACCCCCGCCGCTGGCTCCTGCCCCTGTCCAGAGGCATTCGACTCCAGCTTCTTACGCCCGCGCTCTTTCAAGAACTCAATATTTGAAGCACTGAACAAGCGCTGCACCTGAGATACATTGCCACCAATTATTCATCAAATCTGGCTGGCTGCTATACCTCCGCCATAGTCTCTTCCCGCTCTTCCCTAGTCATCCCCAGCACAGCCGCACTCGTGTCACCATCGACCGTAGCCTTAGGTTGTGGTGCTGGGGACGGCCGTGTTGCTTTCCTCTGTGCAAGAGGCACTCTCGAGGCTGCCAGCTTCTTCGAACGCCATGCTCTCAGCTTTGGCTTCGGGAAGCCCTTGCTGGTGCTGGCAGGGTCCGCTTGAGGCGGCGCGACGGGTGCTGTCAACTAACAAAGGGACGCCCATCAACACAGCGACAACAGACCGGTATAGATTACATCGGGATGTCGTTCCACAACACGATCATTCATAACACGGCTGAGGGGCACGTCTACTGACGACAGCTCCGCCTGTTGCTCGGCCTCGTGGGCCTTTGCGGGAGCATCATCTGCAACAAGACCGCCTTATCAACCGCCACAACCGCTGCACGTGCCACTCGCGTAATGCGGTGAGGATACACACTGGGGGTTCTATGCAACAGGGATGAAAGGTGACCAGTGAGCCAAATATACAGCTGGTTGCAGCGGAGAAAATACCACGTACCAATAATGAGGCAACTATGCCACATGCAAAAGTGAGGCCACGATGCCACATGACAGCAGGAGCTGGGGCTGGTATTTGAGGCAGCAGCAACCAGTAATTACTCATCATCACTGCTACAATTGTTCGAACGCTCTCGTGCCGCCGCGTGGCATAGAGGCTTCACTTTCGCATGTCCCATTTTTTCGTCTAGTTCTGGATTGACGTGACACTGAAGGTACTGCTCCACAACTGGAGAGGCTACTTCGCCTCGCTATCACCTTTTCACAACTCCCGCCTTCTACTGACCGAAATCTACCGCGGCGGCTCTACCAACAACTAAAATCAATATGCCTACACCGAACTACGTGATAACAGGGTCCTTCTAAGTGTCACCATAGATGGATGGTGCTGCCGAAACCCCGCTACACCCTATTACTACCCTCCTTGGTTCCCTCAGCAAAAGCCACAGCCTTCTTATTCTCCTGGCCGCCTACCCTCACGACAGTGGCTGCAGGCTTATCACCGTTCATGAACTCAGCCTGCTCTTTCAGCAGGTCCTCTTCTGACAGCCATGCTGGCTTTCGCGGCATTCCAGTTCAATACTCAAACCAAGCTATGCTGCAGCGCCCTCAGCCCACTCCTTACTGTTGAACACAATCCAGTCAGTCATGTGAATCGATAACGATGGCTACGTTACGTGTTAGCGATGGAGTGGTATTAGTAATGAACAACAACAGGTGGTGCTGGATGGTAATCCACTAGTAAAGAAGCCATTATTTGCCTCGATGGTAAATCTTTGATGTTAAACCTTCAATAATTCTCCGCAGCCCAGGGTTGGATATGCCTTGTGATAGACGGTCGATCTTGGCCTTCTCCTCCTCCTCAAACCTGAGACCATCAACTACCACTAAGAGTTCCATGCCCATGATTTAATAATTTTACCTCTCGAAAGCCTGCTTAACGCCAGACTCAGTGAAAATGGACTTGACCTCGGCCACCTCCTCCTCTGCGGGAACAAGCGTGAACGACGAGCCTCTCAGCCGCATACTCACCCGTCTTCCTTCTCTTCTGATATAATTCATTTAATCGACTGAGCAAGGCTTCACTCTGACCTAAACACAGTACGATAAACTTGACCTCTGCCCTGCTGCAACCCCACATGAGCCCTCCGTCTCCAACAATTCTCTAGCCTTGAGGAAAACGTACGAGCACTTGCTCTCGCTGATATCAGTGCCAACCTAATGGTAGTCGTGACACTCTCTGCCTAGGACCTCCATAACTACCTTCCCGATGACCTTCGGGTCAGCAAAAACATCCAGTATGTCATCTTGTGCTTGGAAGTAGTTGCCAAGGGTAATGCAGGCCTGAGAGCGGACGGCTTGCGAGAAGACCATGTCCTAACAAGTAGGACCTCTTTGGTCCGCTGATAGTCTGAATCATCCTTAGGGAACCGTGCCATGGCCATTCCCAACGCAACTGGTAGCCAGAAGGAGTAGTAGGCCGTCTTATAAGCTGTTATGGCCCAGTATCTAAGCTCGACCATGAGCACCCACGGCGTGCAACCCCTCTACTACCTCTCCATAGTGTACCGCGACAAGTCCACAGTGACATCCTCCGGACGAACTGAGTTGAGGTCAAGATGCTGACCAACGATCGTCCGAAGTGTTATGTCGTGACAAAGTCGCATGACCTGAAAGAGGGCCCGTCCAAGGCCTCGCGGGCCCGGCAACCTACCGAGAGTTTGATCTCGGGATCGAAAGTAGTAGCTTCAATTAGGAGGGTATAAACGGCATTTTCTATGAACACAACGTCATTGAGGGAGTTTGGGCATGGAGACCTCCGGCAACTTGTACCAGCAAGTACTGAAGGAGACGCAGCACTCATCGCGTGATGATGAAGCATCGTCCCGTACCTCCCCCGACGGGTCTCAGACTGATCCATGACGTCGTCAAACATGAGGAAACTGGCTTGCAAAAATTCAACACCCCAGCCGATGGTGATGGCATCCTTGACATGGTCACAAAACTCTCCGCAAAGAGCCACGTATCTTTTACACCGAGAGTTGCCAGGATCGAGCTAAGATTCGCCTTACGTTGCCACCACAGTCATGCCTCTGGTCATCTTGCCTCCCAAACAGTTGTAATTTATGCACTTCTCAAAATAACTACAAACCTGTCAAAGAATTATCAGGGCTGGGCTCGACGTAATACCACAACATGACCGCAAATTCGGGACACCTACACCAACATGAACGTCATCATCAGCGCCAAGGCCACCCTCCGTCAAATAAGAGCCGATGCCCCGTAAAACGGTATCCCGAACCTGACCAGAGAGAATAAGAGGACTCCCATTCTGGCTACGTAGTACTCCAGGATAAGCATCTAAAAACATCTGCCGTGTCGAGTCAGCATGCACAGGGGAAAACAGTGCCGCCGCTGCCGTTGCTGTTACCATACTCAAGCTGCTGATACCAGCTTGCATGGTCATCGCTGGTACCAACTCTAACCCGATTCCTCGATCGACGACCCCGCGACACTGCCCCTTATGAGAACTCAACACTGCAGCTTGCTAGAGGGTGGCTGCTCAGGTTGACGCTGAGATCAGCAGGGGTAATAATAGTGAAGGGAGTAGTGTTACATAGTATGATAACAGCAAAGAGAGACGTCAGCTGTCATTAACCACTCAAGAACGTCGACGGGACTTTCGCTCATCCTCCCGGTCGTCTGAGAAGACAACGATAGACAACAACAGTAGCCATCAGAGTTCATTAGCACCTCCACGAGATCTCTTGCTTGACTGTGACTTCTGCTGCTGCTGGGGTTCATCATCGTCATCCAAGAGGCCCGACAGTCCGAATTGGTCCTGGTCTCCAGCCGCTTCAAACTGCACCGGTGCTTGTCGTTGGTACACCTGAAGATTCCCTGTGAGCCACGAAAAGCAGCAGTAGACCCGCCTTACCGCTGCCGCACTGTTGCTGCTGCCGCCAGCCTTCTCCTCGGCCCGGTCGTACTCCTCACGGGCCTGTTCTAGACGCTTAGCGTCATATTGGTAGATCTTGTTAGCCGAGGATCGATCTGACCATAGCTTCGAGTGGCGATGAACAACGACACTCGGCGTCACGCCGGCGCGTCACAGCAGCAGCAGCGGTGTCCCCCTCCCTACCCGCAAAGAGCCTGGTATCATACACGTTATTGGCACCATCATCATAGAACCCAGAATCCAGACCCCCACTCTGGTTGAAGAGCCGGGCATCGTACTGCCCTTCACCCTTCGAGCTCGGTTGGACCTGATCACAGCAACCATCGCCACCCACCAGCGATAACGAGAAGCAGTACCTGTTTGCCCAGGGCGATGAGCTCGGAGATGTCCCGTTCCTCGTCCCTGTCCCGGCCCTGTTTGTTCCGACCAGCCTTCTCCATACGGTGCTCCCGCAGAGTCTCTCGCATGACCTCAGCACGAGCCTCGTCCTGCTTCCGGTAATCTACCACAACAGACTCTCCACACACCGCTGCAGTGGCGACCCTACCCTCGACTTCCTCCCGTCCACTTCTGCCACCAGCAAAGGCGTTGGTGCGGGACCTCCGTGCCTTGGCTGCCAAGTCGCGGAGCTTCTGCTCTTCGCTCTCCTGAAGGGTTCCGAGATCTCCATCGGTATTTCCAACGAGGGTTGCGGGTACTTGTTCGCGTGTTGCCTTCTGCTTGGCCAGCTCATTCCGGATCCTGATCTCCTGTCTAGCCTTAGTCTCGGCGATATAGAGATCCTCAGCGAACTGTGCATGCCTCTCGGAGACCGTTACATCCTAATGACACATCGACACCGTCATGCAGACAGCAAACTAACTCTCCCAAAATCGGCACGCACTCGCAGGCTCCCCGTCCAATGCCAGCTGGCACTACGGGCAAAGAGAGCGACGAGATAGACAGCAGGCGATGGTTTCGGGAGGGGGACAAAGAACATACCCTTGACCTCAGGTGTCCCAACGCCTACCACAGTTGGAAGCCTCCCGTGTCCCAACTACTACCTGCAAGCCTCTGCCATCCGCAGCAATACGCTTATCCAAAGGGATGACATAACCCTTGGCATTCTTCCAGTTACTCACGCATGGTGGAATCTTCCACATCTGATCGACGCAAGAGGGTTGTTACCGCTGTCCGACAACGACCGTGGTGTGGATCCTACGGCCTGGTCCTCCTTCGTCAACTTTTTGGGAGGAGATCGTAGCACGGGCGGCGGGGGCTCGCTAGGGGCTGAAGGAGAGCAGAAGGCAATCAGCAGCAATGCTGATTCAGTCCGGTATCGACGAAGTCAGTCCAGGAGTTCTATCAAGAGCGCCAGTGATCCCTATTACGGGCAGGAACTTTGTGATGGCGGAACTTCGGTGGCTCCATGGGGTCCTTCTGGACCTCGACCACCTTGATGACTCTCTGCTTGATGTTAGGGTTACGACCAGGAGCGTCCTTACTCGGAGTGTACCTGACAGGACCACCACCCCATACACATATCCGATCATCAGCTGTGTGGGTGTAAAAACGCCCGCATCGTGGCTACTGCTGTTAACTGAATCGTAGGCGACGATTGCTAGGGAACGCTAGGTTCGACAGAGAACGCACTCGCAAGGATACCCTTATCCCTTCTGTCAGTATTACCGTAGATACTGTGCGTTGGCCAGTTTCCTCTGAGCATCGTTGGCTCCCGATAGATGCTGTCTGGTCGTATCAGCCTGTCCAATACGTTGGGCCAGGACAGCTGAGAGACGGCCATTCCCTCCACAACCCACGAGCGCCCTCCTCCCTTATTACCTTCAAGAGCACTGCGGGTGTCATCCGTATTTTTCTTCAGCTCTAGGGCATCGGGCCTGTCCAGACTGGTCTCAGGAGTCCATCGCTCCTTGAGGTCGCCTGAAGGGTGAAGATACCCTCACACGGGAGATCATGGCTATTACCAGGTTTATGCTGGTGTCGTGCCAAGGCCTGCTTGATGGAGTTGTCAGACGCTCTTACTATAGACATAGTGGAACAGAATGACGCCGCGTTGCTGGTTGGAGAGAAGAGGCAAGGTTCGTCGATTACAATGGCGTGCGCGATTGATCAGCGCAGTTTGTGCACGACGTGAAGGTGCCAAAATCCTCTCGAGTCGGATCATCACACTCGAGGTCTCATAGGTTGCGCTACGTAGTCGTAGCCCTCTTGCTCTCCTTGCCAAGTATCGCTTCTCGTGGCGTTGACGGCTGGGCTGTATTCCTGGCTATCAAACGAGGGAGGTGCCAGTCCGAACAACCACGCTTTGATGGTTTCCGTGACCCCGGGTGAGTGAACAGCAGAAGTAGTCTCTTCGTATCGGGCATAACCCACAGGCTAGGTTATGGGTGGAGAAGAGCATACGGAAAAGATGCTCTTGTGCGCATTCTTCGCTGTGCGCTGGGGACGGAGGCACCCTCAAACCGCGCGGCCGTTGCTGGCGTCCAAATACGCACTACCGTACTGCAGGGAGTTTTGTATCATTCCCTCCCAGAGCTGTGGAAAGCAGCGTTCTAATGAGTGTCGTCCCTGGCGGCCAGAACGAGGAGGGGGAGGACCACCATCCACCACCACCTCATCATCATCATCGAGCTTCGATTGCCGACTCTTTAACAAGCTCGCGGAGAGGATCTTACGCTATGCAGAAAGTCCACTACCACTTCGAGCTCCTCGGACAGACAGTATCCTGTGAGAAGACTATTGACCCGTACGGCATCTACCATCAAGTACTGGTGGAGACCGGAGGGAAGCGGAAACGTCTTTGCGAGAACAGCTGCCTCATCTTCCCCATCCATAACAAGTTCAGACTGTTCACGATATGGTTGGTAGAATGGAAGTGGTTTCAGAGGTAGTAACTACGGGCAATTACGGGTAATCAAGGATACCATGGCGATGCACACGATAATAACGAGGACGACAGTAGTGGTAGCCCACGGTGAGTTTAGGTTCATTCTGTCCCTCATCGTGTTGAACTCCATACTGATCGCCATCGAGGATAAGAGGGACCCTGACAACCGTCGGAATGAGGTCATCAGGCTCCACGCTCTCTCAGCCTTTACTAATCATGATCAGATCGGTGCGACTGCCGACTCCTTCCTGTTGGCACTCTTCACGGCCGAGTGCCTGCTGAAGATAGTAGCCTGGGGCCTTATCCGAGAGAAGTCCACGTACTTGACAGACGGATGGAACTGGCTAGACTTTATAGTGGTCGTCACCGGCCTCCTCTCCGTCGTTGATCTCGGCGGCGACACCGACCTCAGCGTCTTGAGGGTCTTCAGAGTCCTCAGGCCATTGAGGAGTTTGACTGTGCTTAAGGAGATGAGAGTAATAGCATCAGGGGAAGGAATCGCGTTGATTTCACACGGCTGGTTGGTGCGGTTGTTTTCTCACATCGTGTAAAGGTGCGGAAGCGAGACACTACAGTAGGCGTACTAGAAGTTCCATTCTGCAAAAGCGACTATACCGATCGAAGCGCCGCACACGCCGTTCGTCCCTCTTCCGAGTTTTCGTGAGCTGGTGGTTCTCATCAGTTACTAGTGAACACGGTCTTGCTCTCCATACCACGCCTGGCTAATGTGGCTGGCACGGCTGTGTTCATCCTGTTGGTGTTTGGCATACTGGGGACTAACTTCTGGGGTGGAGTGCTGGAGCGAAGGTAGTGTTGGGGAAGGAGTGGTATTGACGGTAATGACCTGACCTCAGATGCCGATTGACCCCTCATCCTCTGCTGGTGAATGTAGCGACAGGAGCGGTGCAGCACACCCTGCCGGCCTCTGGGTCCTCTCAGGAGTACTGCTGGCAATGGGAGGTTGATCCAGCGCAGAGCAGGTAGGCTTGGGTGTTGTCGATAAGATGAGCCACCGCCATCACTCAGGCTGTGCGGAGGGCGCTACTCCTGCTACCCCGGTACCTATTGTGGCTCCAACTACGTGGAAGACCAGACTGAGTCTCTTCGTCCGGTGTTCGCGATGAACGGCACTGCCCTTGCAGAAGGCAGGATGGGACACCCGTGGTGAGCTTCCTCAACTCTGCTCCTGCCTGCCGAGCTTTCTGAGGGAACCCGTCACCGTGCCGATTTGCGGTTTCCGTAGGTGTGAGAGTACCGTCGACCCGACTGACTCAGCGGACTTCAACTTCCGCATCACGCGTTTTGACAACCTCCTAGGAGCTGCCCTCACCGTCTTCCAATCGATCACTCTGGAAGGCTGGACGGATGTCATGTAAGGCATTGGGGATGATGGCTGCGGACTCACTCCACTTCGACACGAAAAGCGCTATTCCGAAATTAGTACCGCGTGATGTGGGGACCAGGATTCGAACCCACTACCTCACGGTGAGACAGTACTCTCT
The DNA here is from genome assembly GCA_013115135.1 of Perkinsus olseni. Lineage (NCBI taxonomy): Eukaryota > Perkinsozoa > Perkinsida > Perkinsidae > Perkinsus > Perkinsus olseni. The sequence goes on along the minus strand of JABANP010000133.1, from coordinate 83,308 downwards.
TTACCTGAGGCTCGATGTGTGTGTTTCGCTAAGCCAAGTGATCGCTGTGAAGGGTGGCTCGCCGCATATTGCTTGGTTGGTCGTGTGTAGGTACCTGCTGCAGGACAGCCATTCGGACTGGTTCGCCTCGGCCTACTTCGTCATGCTCATCATAGTGGGCTCCTTCTTCCTCCTCAACGTGGCCCTCGCTGTTGTATGGGATGCTTTCATGTCGACTGATGAAGAGAACAGACTGGCTGAGAAGAAGAGGCTGAAGCAGGAGGCCAAGAAGGCTTCCAGGAGGGTGACATCACGTTAGACCGATCGAAGCGCTCCACGGACTGTTGTGCGCAACGTGTGTCAGGCTTCTCGGGTGAGCGACGCCGATCGGGCTTTACTCGATACAACTCTTGCGGAAAAGAAAAGGACCTTTTATACGAAGAAACCAGACGGTGCAGCTGGATCGGCAATGACTGTGATGAGGATGATAGAGGCTGAGGATACTTCCCATCCCTTCATTGCTAAGGTGGTTACGCTTGGTGTGGTACGGCCGCTTGGTCTAACGCACGTGGTCAGATACGATATTTGGTGATTTCGGAATGGTTCGTGAACATCATCATGTTCTTCATCACAGCCAACGTGGTGGTGATGATGTTTGACTCCTACCCCCCTCCCCCATACAGACTCACTAAGATAGTCACAGTACTCAACCAGGTCGGGAAGAGGGCTCAAGCACCTACCCGAACACCCCTGTGTCTTCTCAGGTTTTCACAGTAGTTTTTCTGGTGGAGTTTGTGCTGCTCCACATCGCGCTGGGTAAGGCCTGCAAGCCTTAGCGTCGGCAGGAGCGAGAAGATCTCAGGCCCTCGACAGTACTGGAGCAAACTCGCCACAGCATTCGATGGCTTCATCGTCATCACGTCCATTTTGGAGCTTCTACTTGCCAACGGGTCGTCTGTGATGATGGCCCTCAGAGGCTTCCGCCTCCTCAGGATCTTCAAACTAGCGAAGAAGTGAGATGGCTCCCTTGCAGAAGGGGGTTTCGACGCTACCCGTTTGCCAGGTGGACTTCCTTTCGGGTTCTCTTGAAGTCCATCGTCCATACGGTGAACTCAATGGGCAACTTCTGCATACTACTCGGTCTGATGATGTTCGTCTTCACGCTGATGGGCATGAGCCTCTTCGCAACGAAGCTCAGGATGGATGATGAGGGGAGGAAGATACCTGACGACCTGCTGGCCCCCTGGCCGAAAAATCAGTGTCCTGGTAGGGACATCAGCGCTGTGTTGGTGATGGAATTCTATTACCGTTTCAGGAGGCGGCTACGACTGCGTCCCTCGATCGCACTTCGACACTCTGCTGTGGTCCTTCATTACGGTCTTCCAGATCCTCACAGGTGGGACTATCTCCCTTCTCTCCCCTTCCCGATTCTGGAGCATCCCTCATCAGGCGAGAACTGGAACACTGTGATGTATGACGCAGTGCTGGCTGTGGGCTGGGGCGCGGTGTTGTTCTTCATCGCCCTCGTTATTTTCGGCCAGAGTGTCATACTCAATCTCTTCCTAGCTATTCTGATGAGCAAGTTCGAGGAGAGTTCCGCGGCTATCAGGTGAGAAGCAGGCCGCCAGAAGGTGGGGAGGCAGTAGCCGATCCTCAGAGAACAGGAGGTGGCAAGAGCTAGATCTCGGTCCCAGCTATCAGCGCTACTGCGGGAGAGGAAGAAAATGGCTGGTGGGCTCCGTTTGGATGAGGTCCTCAGCCCGGATTCTCCACAAGACAGGCCGTCGCCGAGGTGAGCGTGTCCAGTGCGTCTGTTGAAGAGGAAACGACGACTGGTCTTCAGGACGGTGGCAGTCCGCAGCTTTGTAGGGAAGCATGTTGAGGGTAGTCCGACCTACAAGGAAGTCTTGGACGCCTCCAAGACTGATGAAGATCCTGGTGGTGGTGGTGGTGCCGAGCAAGGCGCGGAGGAAGAACCAGTACAGCCAGGCATGATCCGCCATGGCAGCAGTGTGGTTGTGTCCGACACGCCGACGGTCCATCGAACGACCGAGGAATCCGCGGACAGCTTACGTTCGTCCGAGGAGCAGTCTAGTAGCGGTCCACAGCAGCTGCGGACTCGAGAGCCCTGGCCGAGGGACCACTCCATGCTGCTGTTCAGTCGTGAGAGCCCAGTGCGGCAGGTGTGCAGTAGGATCGCCGAGGACCCCCTCTTCGACAACTTCATCATAGCCTGTATTGCGATATCCTCAGCCTTCATGGCCTTGGACAGTCCTCTGCTGGACCCCGGCTCAGGCTTGGCCAAGTTCCTTGACATTATGAATACCCTATTTTCCCTTATCTTTCTGGTGGAGATGCTCATCAAGTGGGTTGCCTTTGGCGTGGTCTTCAACAAGGGGGCCTACTGGCGCAATTCCTGGAACGTCCTCGATGGTGTCGTGGTCATCGTCTCTATGGTGGACCTCCTACCTATGCTGCCTGACATATCGGTACTCAAGACCCTGAGGATGCTCCGAGCCTTGAGGCCCCTCAGGGTCATCTCCCGGAACCCCAACCTTCGTCTGGTCGTCAACACGCTCTTCAGGCTCCTACCGGAGCTGTGCAACTTGCTTATCGTCGGAGGCCTTTTCTTCCTTATCTTCGGTCTCTTTGGGCTGTCCTACTTCAAGGGGAAGTTCTACACCTGCCAGGTGAGCTGCCTTCGAGTCTACCAGCCATTCTATTCTGTCCCAGTTGAGACGCCCCCGTCATCAGGTTGGCGACCCGAGTACGATGGAGGTTATTGAGTGGCAGTATGAAGATCGCCAGAGTGTTCTGACTACTCCGATGTGCCTCAACCAGGCCACTGGGAACCTCCTGCTCCCCAGCGTAGGTCCACCACTGCCGCGTCCTCCCGCGAGGCTGTGCACTTCAGGGGTCGTTCGGGCTCCTCCGCAGACAGCACTGCATCATCATCGCTCTGCCCGGACGGCATGCCTTGGTCCAGAACCACCCCCGATACGCCAGTCTGTGTGGCCTCTTGTGCTTCGGGAGCCGACAGGTGAAGCCTCATGCGCGGAGCTGATCGGATAGGTTGACGTATCAGATCGGATGCCTGCCCGCCTCCTCTGTCCCTCGACACTTACCCCGACATCTGCAGCCTCCATCCTGACTCCGTTCGTCCACCGAGGTAGCGTCTATGGCAGGGGACCCTTGAGATACACAACGCCTCCTGCTTTAGCCCTTCCCTCGACGGGCCCAGTCAGCTCCGGACCGCTGCAAGCATCGGAGGGCCTGAGTGGCATGCTTCGATGGACAAGAGTGTGATGCCGTGTGACAGATGCAGCGCTCGGTTCTGCACGGGCTCGCTCCAGCCCAGCGAGGAAAGAGTAGGACTCCTTGCATGTTGCCGTATCTTGATATTGTGCGTGGTGCCAGAGTGAGGCCTGCCGGGATGAGTGTGAGAATCATCCCTATTACTGCGCGGATATCTGCACTGGGGACGCCTTGGGAGGTAAGGCCCTGGGCTATCACCAGCCAGCGAGCCTCGTTGAGATTCTACCCCGCGTCTCGTGAGAATCAATACGGTGGTCCCTCAGGTGGCGACTGTTCGGCGTGTCTGGAGGCCTGTGTATCGGCGTGTGAATGCCCACACTTCTGCAAACCATTCATAAAAGATGCTGCTAACTGCGTGGAACAGGGTGGACAGTGGTAAGGCGCACCGTCGTGCTTCGCTCCGCTTCTTTCTATTTGCCATTTTCATAAGCGCGGGAATTTATGAGGATTCAGGTTGAATCTTCACCAACACTTTGACAACATCGCGGTCTCCATGTTGACGCTGTTCGAGATATCGACCACCGAAGGTACCCAGAGCCCCGGTCGCTCTCCAGGGGACAACAGTCCCTGTTCTTTCCTTTTACTGCAGGTTGGGTTGATGTGATGTATGCGGGTACTGATGCAACCGAGGTCTATGGGCAGCCGCAGAGGGACCACGCTGAGCTCTGGGGGCTCTTCTTCGTTCTGTTCATGCTGGTGAGCACCTCGCTGGCCTCTACATCACTACGGCGATGGTCCTTCAGATCGGCTCCTTCTTCATCCTGAATCTCTGCGTGGGCGTGATTGTCGATAACTTCAATAAGATCAAGGCCCAAGGGCAGTCGCTATTCCTTACACAAACGCAGCAGAAGTGGATCGAGCTCCAGAAGCAGCTGTACACTAAAAAGATATTCTTGGAGTTCGCGCATGTCAAGGTGCGCCTCATCAACACTTTCATCACCATCGTCATTATCACCATCGTCATCATCACTCTCATCATTATCATTATTCACTCGACGACAGCCATCCTCATTGTCGTCATTCACTGCGACAGTATCATCTCATCACTCCCATCGCCATCCTAAAGTCCGATTTCACCTCAGGACCTACCGATAAGCCGAAGGAAGATGTACTTCTTCTGCTCCAGCTCCAGGTTTGAAACTTTCATCATGGTCTGCATTCTCCTGAACACAGCGGTGACGGGCATGAAGGTGATGAGCTCAACAGAAATAGCTTGCTCTGTGGATGATACGACGATCATAGATATTCCCGCCTCCTTCGGAAGCCTACAAGGCTACACTGGCTGTACTCAACTACATCTTCGCCTTCATCTTCACGGTGGAGGCCGCGCTGAAGCTGTACGCCACACGACGGTGGTACTTCTATGTAAGGCTGGGAGTGAGGATGCCTGTCCGATGATAATGGTGCTCGTTCAGGATGCCTGGAACTGCTTCGATTTCGTCTGTGTTGTCGCCACGGCCGCTGGGATATTGGTGGATCTCCTGTCTACGGTCACCATCGGCACGCTGATGAGCGCCATCAGGATATTCCGCATAGCGAGGTCGGTCCTAGCATCAAACAAGTTCCCAAGACGGCTTCCTGTTCTCAGGCTCTTCCGTCTAGTGCGGTTTGCCAAAGGTCTTAACCAGCTGTTTATAGCCTTCGTTCTCTCAATTCCGAAGCTCTTCAACGTCGCCATACTCCTCCTGCTGCTTCTCTTCCTCTTCACAGTAGTACCCATCCGTAGCGCTGCCCTCGACCATTTACAAATATACTAATACAAGCCGTGATGGTTGGTGGTTCAGGTACTTGGAGTCCGACTTTTCGGAGCCACCCAGTTTTCCGGTAGTCACGACGACCATGCAAATTTCCGCAACTTCTACCGGGGCTTTATGACCCTCGTGCGTTGCATGACAGGCGAGGTAGTGCGCGGCTGCTTTCTTGATAGCAGACTGGGCCTCAGGGTTGGAACGAGATCATGCACAGTCTGGCCAAGGACTCCGAGTTCTTTGGTCTGGTCCTGCATAGACCCTGTGTGGACAGCTTCGATATCACAGCGGAAAACTACGCAGAGGTGGGTCGGCACGCTCGAGGGTGTAACTGCGAGCGTCCAATTTATGTCAGTTGCAGCAGAAGTGCCTGATAGATCACCCAGTGCAGTGTGGGTCGCCGGTGTCCTTTATGTTCTTCATCGCATACACCTGCATCATCACTTTTGTCGTGCTTAATTTGGTCATAGCAGTCATTCTGGAAGGCTTTGAAGATTCTACCAAGTCGGCTGAGAAGGTCCGAGGTTCAATTCCTCCCAGGGTCATTTTGATTATTTTCCTCAGGATGTGGTTAACAAGTGCATAGACGTATGGAAGCAGTTCGATCCTCACTACGATATGGAGATCCCGATCGACTCAGCGGTCAGTCCGACCACCTCCCTCCAGCCGATCCCCTTGTGCGTGCTCAGATCGTCTTCATGGAGACTGTGAACTCTGAAGTGATGCGAGACAACCCAGAGCTTCGGAAGAGGATGATGAAATACCGCCTCGAGCGGGGAGGGGGTACCCTTTACCGCTCCATCCCGTTGAAGCAAGCCACCTTCTTACGGATGGAGATCAACTCCAATAAGAAGGTGCCTGTGACCTATCATCGCCGTTGTTGTGAACCTCCAGCTGGCCAGGTCCACTTCCTCAATGCTGTGTCATCAGCACTTCGCATGATGATGGTGCGGGACAACGCCTCCTTGATGGAAGAAGTAGGTTACCATGGGACTCTTCAGCATCTCTCGGGGAGGCGGGGTTTGTGTGGAATGAGAGTAATACTGTCGGCTCAGATCGTGTCAATAGAGACGGGGCAGCATGCTTCGAGAGAGACACAGCAAATAGCGAAGGTTCGCGAGATGGTCATGACGCAGGCTAACGTGGTAGGGAGGAGGACGTTCATTGCCGTCGCGCCCACTGCCTTTACGAGCTGTCATGGGCAAGATCATTGCAGTAGGGATGTCGTTTATCAGACGGAGAAGCGAGGCTCCTTCGTAGTGGAGGGCGCCCTGCCACCAAATAAGAGTGTATTTGCGAGTATCTTCCGCTTGAGACGTGAGGGTGCTCCGCTCGAACCGATGCTCCTAAGCGGGGGACTCTTTTCCTTCAGAGTCCCCTGCTCCAGCAGGGTCTGTGGATGAGGTCTCGGACGAGCCTTCAGAGCCCACCGGTGAGTCACCACAGTCCTTGTGGAGACACACGAGCGTTCGTCCCGGGGTTCAGGACCGAGGGCTGGCGAAGTTGACGGAGAGATTTCTGGTACGCAGCTTGTGCAACATGTAGCGGCAGCGAGGATACAGCATGCAATGAGAGAGTGAGATGAAGCTCTTCGACCAGCAAGAATTATACTGGTCATTCCAGGTGCATGAGATCCAGGCGAAGGCAAAGTGGACACAGTTGCCAAGCAGGAGGCTGCCCTATACAGCAGGATGAGAGGATGCCCGCAGCGGGGTGATCACGCTAGTGTATATTGTCCCGTAATGTGAAGTCATGAGTGTATGCTGCTGTAAGATTTACTTAAGAATCTGCATGTAATTTGTTGAGTACAGTTGGTGTCTCGAGGAGAAGCAGAAGACTGTGTGCATTTCATGGACTCCAATGAGGCGTCGATGCTTGCAGTGCACTCTACCGCGACGAAAGGCCTTGCTGCAGTGGTCGTCGTGTTTCTGAGACGACGCTTGCACCATAACTCAGTACAATGTGGCTATTGGAGACGGGGCTCAAAGAGTGGTGACACCGGACTCGAGAGGAGCTCGGGGATAATGCTTGCTCAATAGCGTGACGAGAAATGCGGAAAGCGATGCCCGGGACAATTGGGCGCACGAAGAGCGAACGCGCACAAAAAGCAAATGTGGATAGAGAGTTGCTACTATCGACCGAGGGATTCATGGTACGCAGCAGGACGTCGTTGCCACTATAGTCCAAGCTAATATTCATGACGCCACAGCTTGTGCATGCGTGCGTGTCTTAGCCACTTTCGAGTGACTTCGATACGGGCACTATGGGGACCCGGCAGTCTGGGTACGCACTTATGGAGCCTCCGCCGACTGTGAGGGTATCAGTTGTATTTTTACGTACAATGAGAGCCTTGCCTCTGACAACACTCTTCACGATCCCGTGCATCGTGCTGTTGCTCAGCTTAGCAGGCTGTAGCGGCAATGGAGGCGCAACTACTACGGCCCCAGCGACGAGCACTGCACCAACCACCGCTCCAGTAGTGACCACTACGCCCTCCCCTCAGGGGGCCGTAGCGTAAGAGGACACCGTCCGGTCGAGTTGAGGCCGTCGCCCTTAGGTACATCACCTCCGAGAATGGTGGTAATATGACGCGCCGTTCTGTTACTGTTGATAATGGACCGGCAACTACATACCACGTTAAATTGAACTCTGGTAAGCCTACAGGGATTCGTTGTGTGGGAGAGGTGGCTGGGACCGCTAAACACGTTCCGTGTGCCGGTCATTCAATAGTGTTGTCATGTTGAGGTCTGTTTGATTGAATTTCTATCTTCCCAATCCTCAGGCTCGTTGAACCATCGACCAGTTGAAGGGTTCGGAGGGGCCTTCACAGCGGCATCTGCTGTGAATTACAAGAAGTTGAGTGATGAAGATAAACGCAAGTTCATTGAATTGTGAGTATCTGCTTACTTCGGTCATTCTGGGCATCCTTTGAGTAGATACTTCGGTGGGACCGGCCTACGCTACACTATGGGTAGAATACCAATCAACTCCTGTGACTTTAGTCCGTACACTTACAACTTCGACAATGTCTCTGATGATTTCACTTTGGAACACTTCGATGATTCTTTGAAGGGAGATGAAGACACCGGGATGATTCAACTCCTTCACGACGCCTTGGCGGTGGCAAAACTGAAATTATTTGGTAATCCATCCCATGCCTTGTTGAGAATCGGTACGTCTCACGTGTGTAGGAAGCCCGTGGTCCCCACCGTACTGGATGAAGGCTGATAATCACCCAATGGTCGGCAGTCCTAATCCATGCCTCAAGCAGGATAAGAAATATAAACAAGCCTGGGCCGACTACTTCGTCAAATGGGTAGGCGCTGTTACGTTTCCGTTCCCGCATTTTCCCTTCTCCCCATCAGATTCAGTCATACGAGAAGAAGAACATCTCCATTTGGGGCGTCACGCAGCAGAATGAGCCAATGTAAGTCTCGCTCTGACTCAGAGCCTCTGAGAGCGACGCTCTCCTATACCGTGAGGGCCTCATGGTGAGGCAGCTCTTAGGGGTGTACACTCATTCACTCAGGTTTTATTCGAACACGCGATGGGAGGCTTGCTCATACGACCCCGCCAATCAGACCGAGTTCATCAGGGACTACTTAGGACCTACCCTGAACAAAACTTTCGGCGATAGAGTTAAACTCATGTACATGGACTTCGTCAGAAATCTTCTCATGGAGGTCTCCGACGTCCTCCTACAGGACAGCAAGGCTGCACAGTGAGTCCTTTCTCATCAGGGTTGGATAAGGATGGGGCATTGGCCATCATCGCAGGTACGTCTACGGTGCCGGGGTGCATTGGTACGGTTTGAATAGCATCGATACTCTCGAGGCGTTCAAGACCAAATACGGCAGTAAATATGCTGTTTGGGGGACTGAAGCAAGTAGGCAGGGTTTTTACCAGGCAATTTCACAATGAAGATACATGACCTACTCAGGCACCTGCTTTCCGGAGGACCGTTTTTTCAATACACCGTGGAAGAGAGCTGCCCGTTATGTTCACGGTGTGATTGTAGACTTCGTACACGGTGGAGGGACTGGCTGGGTGGACTGGAATCTTCTTCTCGACGAGATAGCTGCGCAAGACGTACGTCCGCTCATCCTTATGACTGACTTCCTATAGCGATCGCCTCACTTTTGGTTAATCATTGTCAGAATCGCGGGGGTCCGAATCACGCTGACAACTATTGCTTCGCACACATTCACATCAACAACGCGAGTCAGCTTGTGGTACAGAAGATGTCCGTACCGGTGCCCCCGGTATTGTTGTATCAGGTACACCCGTCTTTCTACACCTTTGGGCACATCACCAAGTTTGTCGCTCCCGGTGCTAGAATGGTTACGTCTCTGAATGTGTCTAAGTCTGAACCAAGCTCAATCTTCACTATCAATACCCTAGAGGCCATGGCCTTTGTGAATGAAGCGAAGACAGAGTTGGAAGTTATCGTAAGCCAATTGAGCATGTGCCCCTCCATGTACGGTTGTCAATCCCAGGTGCTCAGCAGTCAGGAGGACGACATCTCCGATCTGATCATCGAGGTCCAACTGCCAGGCGGGCAGTATCAGACCATTCACGTTGGTAAAGTCCCCGGCTACAGTGTTACCACCGTTCTACTCCCCGGGACTTTCTCGGGTTGAGATTCTTCCTCCACCAGCCATCCTGTCGTTTCACCCGGGGCAGTATCCGACTTTTGCTTTCATAGCTCCCGACACACCATATGGAGTGTTTTGAGCCTTTATCGACCAAAGATGGTGGGTTTCCATCACAAATTATACCGAAGTATCGTGTTACGTTGCACAGTTTACCTCAACCCTGGGGTATTGCCTGCCACCTCACTATATTTCATACCGGATAATGCTCGGTCACAGGGAACTACGCGGTGGTATCCACGGACGATTAACAAAACCCCTTCACCGTCAGCTCTAACGCCCGTTAAACCGATTCCATCTTCCCGATTGTTGACTTATGCAAGGTCCAATACAGTGTTTAGGTCACTTCCAAATGGTCTACATGGGATGTGAATCTACTCTCAGAATACCCAGCCCTTTCTAGCGAAGGGGCTGTAAAACTCCTCCCGCTCAGACCCACGCGCTTAGAGCTGCTCTAATAGAGCAGAACGGCTCAAACTCGGGCATAACTAGTGGCGTCTGAACCTAACCGTCCCTAGGAGGTAGAGTCTCAAATAGGTTGTGTGAGTGATCATCGGGAAATGGAAATGGGAGCCTACAAGGAATGATGCACGATTAGAACTTCCAAAGTTCAAACTTTGTACGACGTCGGAAAAGTTTTGGCGATGGACGCCTTAGGCGGGCACGTGCAATAAACGGGAGTCCCGATACGGGACGGACTGTGCTCGCGTCTCTGTTCTCCACCGCATTGCGTGCCGACGTCATGGCCGATCAGCCTCGATCATCGAGGCTCGATGGGGCAGGCTGTCCACTGCAGACCGAGGCAGTACACTGCAGTAACAACTTCGCGCCTCGCAGACCCGTTTATCCCGCGCAAGCGTCGTGGGTCCCCATGCAGAGAGGTATGTACTGGCACAGGTGGAGGTCCCACCGTGGGACTACCGGTTCTTCTTGATAAGGTCAAGTTGTTCTCAACCAGTTCGGTCTGCTTGCCCAGAATGAAGTGCAAAAACGAAAATTCGACGTACGAAATGATACTGTACGAGTTTCAACTGTATCAGTCGGGACCGTACGACTTGTCACTGTACGCACTGGAACTGTACAACTGGATACTGTATGGATCGTCAGTATACAAGTTGTCAGTGTATGGCCCAAAACTGTACGCGTGGGAACCGTACGGATCAAGCTTGTACGAATGTAATTTCTACAAGTTGTCACTGTACTGAACGATCTTCATCGGGAGCTCCACCGCGTGTCTTGTTGAGGGGTGGAGGCGCTCGGCTGGAGTTGGAGTGGCTCTTATCAGTGGTTCCCGGGTCCTGAAACCCGAGAAACTGCGGTCTCATGTCTACCGGTCGCGGCCGCCGTCAGGGTCAGCATCCCCAGAACCAGTGGCCGCTCCGGTTACAGTCTCAGTTGCTCTCAGGAGCTCTTCTGTAGAGAGAGTAGCGTCATCGCTGTCGTTGTTCGTTAAGGGCGGGCCACCAGTGTGCTCGAGGGCCGAACGGCCGCCGTTCTCAAGGGCCACGAACTCATCGGACGTGTGACCCGTCTCAGTCACTGAGACTCGGTGTCCTCAACATTAGTCACCTTGCCCTCTGGAGCGTTAGCACTTCTTCTTCTGGTAGAACTTCTACCGTAGAAGGCATGAACTAGAGTTGAGTGATCCCGGTAGAATGTGAAGTATCGGGGTTGGTCTAAGTAGAACCGTTAAACTTCAACGGTTGAAGGGAATAGCAGATGTAGACAAGTCTTAGTTGTTCTCGATGGCACAGTAGTTCTAGTAGGCCTCAATCCCAATACTTGAAACTCGAAGTCAGAGGAGTAGCAGTTGAAAAAGCAGGTTGTTGAGTGCTACGTAGGAGGAGTTTCACAGTGGCAGCAAATGAGTAAAACTCGTACTAGAGTCGCACCGCTTGAAATCTCGGCTCAGGTCCCCCCTAAAATGAAACGCAACACAGTAATATGTAGACAATCTAAGGCGCGCTCCAACCACCGTGCGCTGCCCCCTCGAACCGGCGATTCGTCACACCCGAGAGGAATCAGCTATGCACGCATGCACAAGACGAGACACATGCACGCATAATGAGTAACACGTTCACAGCATTGCCCGATCTCCTCAGATAGTCGTCGTTTCATTCTCCCGATTGTCCGGTAATTCTGCTGACGCCATAAGAAGATAGCCTAAGAATTGTTGTAGTTTTACCTCAGACTCTGAGGCTCAGAGTGAATTGCTGAAGTAGTTTTTCTTTGTGACCCTAGATGAACCCACAGTAGACAATACGCAACTTGCGTAACGCAAGCACATCGCGATCGATAGGCACGCAAGTACATAGCTCTCGGTTACCGAGAGCTATGTGCACTACACAAACAACACAGTGACGACTTTAGTGAGTTATGGTGCATATGGACTTGCCTGCTATCGTATGGTACTCACGGTTCATGCAGTTCGTACGGCTAAATTATTTAACTTACACACGGTATGTACGCGTGTGTTGTACGCGTGTGTTGTCACAACACTGTTGTGTTTCAATTCATTATCTCCCTCTTTCCTCGATCACGGAAGCCACCTTCATTATCCCTCTATTGGTTCTAGGTTTTGCTTAATAGTCAAATGATTACCTCGCCTACTGTCGGTTTGCTCCAGCGCAGCATCTTATTGTTGTCCTACGCTGCCGTGATGGTGCTATCGAACGAATCTCACACCGTTATCGCTGACTATCCCCCGGGTTGCAATAACGGCCCACGGTCAGCACTCGCTTTCACTGACTTCGACACGAGGGTCCTTAATGGTACCTGCGTCTACCTTGTGAGTGGTGGTACGGACTCAAATGGCACTACACCTTTTCAACATCTAGTTCGACAGTGGAACCATCAAGTTCGCCGAGGCGAGCGAAGTTGGATGTACGAATCTGAAACGGGAATATCTATTCCGCACGTGGAACATTCAATTTCCCGGTGGGACTTTCGAATCCGCACGTTGGCCCTTCGTAAGATCAATTTCGACACGATGGAACTTTCAACTTCGCAATAAAGAACTTCAATTTCACATTCGAACATTCAATATTCGTGAGCGGTCCTTGGAACCTTCAATTTCGCGACACTGGGAAATTCAACTTCGCAAATGAGATGTTCGATTTCGTTGTCCCCAGCACTTTTAGCACTTCAATCCCCAATGAACACGAGAAGACCGCGAATGCTGAAACACAGTTCGTATGATGATGTCATGGCTACATTCCGCCGCGCGGTAGTGACGGAACGGCCTTGCAGCGAATCGATGATCGTTTAAAGATCTAAGCGCCAACTGGCATATCTTCCAAGTTGATCGCTTTCCAAGGAATCCGATTGCGTACCCCATAGGCGGGCCGCCCGGGGCACCGCGTTCGAGTGACGATGCCTACGGGCCATGTCTTCAAGCAGCTGGTAGTGATACTCGCCCTGAGAATAATCAGGACTGAACGACCGGAGACTGACTGATAAAGGTTGAACTAACTTACCTTGATAATTGCCCAAGCGTCTTCAATGGCGTTCAATGCTGGGCTGTATGGTCCGAGCTTCAAGGGAGTAGCGCCTTCGTTGAGATTGAAGTGCTAAAAGTGTTGGGGACAACGAAATCGAACATCTCATTTGCGAAGTTGAATTTCCCAGTGTCGCGAAATTGAAGGTTCCAAGGACCGCTCACGAATATTGAATGTTCGAATGTGAAATTGAAGTTCTTTATTGCGAAGTTGAAAGTTCCATCGTGTCGAAATTGATCTTACGAAGGGCCAACGTGCGGATTCGAAAGTCCCACCGGGAAATTGAATGTTCCACGTGCCGAATAAATATTCCCGTTTCAGATTCGTACATCCAACTTCGCTCGCCTCGGCGAACTTGATGGTTCCACTGTCGAACTAGATGTTGAAAAGGTGTAAACAACAGAGTGTTGGGATGCTCATCAGATCCAATCTTCCCGACTCAGTTCTGGGAGAATATGGTACCTTGAAGATGCAGTGGAACATATTCGAAGGCGGCTCTAGCCCTTCAAGTTTCAACCTGGAGACTACTGGTTCTACTCAGCTTGATCTCGGCAACGATAAAGTCGGGTTGAAGTTGGCCATAGTACCACTACAGGCCACCACAAAGGACGCGAAGAGTTTGCAGATGTATAATTACGTGCGTTCTTCCTTCGAAGATTCTGTCCGCGTACGCACTGATCATTCTATATCATGGTACCGCCTCCAACGCTCTACCGATGATATCCATTTACTGGCCCTCAAATCGGATCTCACCGAGGCTAAGGGCAATGTTCGGTCACTCTCAATTGACCAGGACATAATTTTCAACAGGGTGAAGGACGATAGATATTACCTGCGTTTCGACTTCACGGCCCGGGGTTACTACGCGAGTTCTGAGGGGGAAGAGCTCTCGTTCAGCGTTCAAAGGACTATAGTTGAGGGGGTGTTCGATGCAGCAGATCCGTAAAACTCATGTGTACATGGTGTCGAGTGCGAGCTCCATGTCTTTGCACGAAATGTCTGCGTTCTTTTCTAGCGGCAGGCCACTCCTTCTGTAGTTAAGCCGTCTTAACTGTTAGGACATGGCTAAAGTTGAGCCTGTCCAGTTGTTAGTGGAGGTCCCGTTCAGGTTCGGCGCGCCAATGTATATGCGTACACATGAAGTTGATCGATTCTTACGAGTTAGCTATTCAGAATAGCCTATTCTCATAGTTGCCCCTTTTCATATATCGGCTCATTCCGGCCCATCGTGTTCGTCAATCGTGGACTGGTCCAGCTATCGTTGGTGCTCCTACGACTCCCGTAACAATGGTAAGCGCAGTATCAAGGACATCTACAACATCTATAGCCGATGGCAAGTTGTTGTCATTAAAATGAGCAACATTATGTGCTGGGAGTCGGCCTAACTTTCAGGTGGAGCTAGCCTGAGTGGCAAGCCCTTGGAAAAGTGACATTCTTGCCGCGTCGGTGGTGAAATACGTCGTGAACTTCACCGCGTGAAGGTGCCGCACGGCTGAGTTTCAGCAGCGAAGGGAAATTGAAAGTGTCGCACAACCTAAAAGTGTCTACAATCGTCACATGTTCTGAAACACTGTGAATCACAGCCTGTGATTCAGAACGGCTGATTCCGTGTGTGCTTTATTACACATATGGAACACCGAGACTCCCGGTTGACTCGTCGATGGGCAAGACAGATCTTGGTGCCGAAAGGCGTCCTTCTTCATCACCGGTCTCTTTCATCGCGAAATATCATGGAATTTCGTGTCGCTGGGAACCGCTAAGCGTGCCCTCAGCTGCCTTCCTTGACGAAGGTATCAATCTTGCACTAGACTTTAATTAATGGAAACCTGATCGGTGAGTAGAGGGGTCACTCTGGCGGCGACGCCGCTGCGGCGTGCCTCGAATGAGGAATCGCATCGATTCAATCGAGTTTACGAATCACGACCTGTTGTCCTTATCATGGATTCCCTCATTGGAAATGCCGTGAGATAAACTCAAAACACTATGTATTTAACACATGATTCATGTACCACCGTGGTACTACCACGTACTTTTTCCCATACATATAGACTATATGATCTAGTACGTGTCCAGAGGGCTTCCCGCATAGTATGAATTTCATTCTAGCTGTAGCGGCTACAGTGTAGCGTAAGTAGTTCTCGATGCTTTATGCTCGATACCGTCCTCTTTCTAGTGGAGGGATGTAAATATTCCTCCGCTGAGACCCACGCGCGTGAGGCAAAACGTGTTTGCCTGCAGTCTGTAATGCAGCGTCAGGAAGCTCAAACTCGGGCATAACTGGTGACATGTCAACAGTTGACAGTCCCTAGGCATGCTATCGTATGGTACATACTGTTCATACAGTTCTTACGGTTACATACGGTATGTACTCGTTGTGTCTTGTGTTTTATGGTCTCCCGCTTTCCTTGATCACTTGATAACCTTAGACAATCTTGTAGTACAATCGTCATAGGCCCCGAAACGCTGTGTTTCAGAACGATTGATCCCATGAGCGTTTTCAAGAGGTATGGTACATCAAGAGACTCCTCCGCCGGGATTCTCGGTAAAGTCGCCGATGTGCAAGACAGGTCTTACAACCAAAAGGCGTCCTGCTTTATCACTGCTAACTTTCATGAATCGGCGCATCGCCGGGAACCACAGAGTTCTCCCTCAGCCGCTTCTCTTCTCAAGAATCTGGCACTGGCCCAATTCGGAGGCTCGAAATAGGGACACTCCGGTGAGTACAGGAGTCACTCTTGCGGCGAGCCTCAGGGAGTCGATGGTGCGAACTAGGACCTGAAGTCCTCATCGACCTCAGGAAATGACCTAGAATAAACCCTACACAGATTAAACGTCGTGATCGGGTCGTCGATTGACACTATAGGTAGTCGATGCCAGTGACTCTGGTAACACAATCCCAAAGGCAAATACATATATCAGATAATAGTTGAGCTGCTGTCGACGAGTTGGCAGACGGGCCAACGACAATCGACGAAGGAATCCAAGAAAGACTCTACTGCCTTGCAAAGACGCATGCGCACGTAAGCTAGGCTTGAGTCACCAGCGCGCGCCATAAACCGTCTACTTCGCACTGGCAGGGCCTCACGATCGACCATCGAAATGAGCTAATGACGGCCGAACGGAGTCGACTTACAGACAGCCAAGTCTTGGAGGCTCCAAGTTGGAACTACAACAGCTAAGAGGCCTCGCCAAACAGGGTAAAAAGGGGGTGCAGAGACTCCTACGGTAGGAGTCCTACCACAAGCCCATCTCTTGCAGACCTGTCTCCTCCGCACAGACCGTCAAAAACCCGGCTCGTCACTAAAGACTGGCGGAAGAGGTGCCTCATATACATCCGAGACTCGTGAGGATGGCCAGCGATCGACCACGATTCATAATAGCGAAGGGATACTCTCAAGATGTAAAGCGGGAACCCCTCAATTTCACGTCGTCACTAGCGTGATAGCAAGAGACGCGAACAGAATGCACCGCGTGCATCAGCACAGGCTGCGCTGTGCTGCACAGCTCATTGACCATGGGAAGATCTCATGCCTTCGTCACCTACTCTCGTGGACGAAATTGCCCTTGGAGCTGCGACCTAGAACGGTAAATACTTCTGTACTACCTAAGTCGTGCGGAGTTCGCGTAACGCGAATCGCGTTCATCTGCTTCAGTTTGTTTCAGTTTATTTGTTGTTATCATGCGTATCATTACACCGGGCATAGTGCTGTTGCTAACTGCAGTGGACTGTCGCAAACTGGGTAGGACTGAAGGCGCCATCGGTAGAGCTCCAGAAGTGAGCGCTCGAACCACCGCTGCGAAGGCTGTAGCGTAAGAAAGTGCCGCTGCCTGAAGTTCTTGAAGGGATCACATTCAGATACGTCACCTCCGAGAATGGTGGTAATATGACACGCCGCAGCGTTACCGTTAAAGATAGACCGGCTACTGCCTACCACGTTAAATTAGACTCCGGTGAGCATTCCTGGAGTGCATTTCTGGACTTCCATTCACTGCGTGAGATCGCTAGAGGCCTCTGACAGCACTCGATGTACCAGCGCCATCCGTTATTCGTAATCGGAGTGAGCGTCCTGAGTGTTACAAATGTTTTTTCAGTCAAGGATGTTCTGTTCTGAGAAGCGATTTCTATCTGCCCAATCCTCAGGCTCGTTGAACCATCGACCAGTTGAAGGGTTCGGAGGCGCCTTCACAGCGGCGTCAGCTGTCAATTACAAGAAGTTGAATGATGACGATAAACGCAAATTCATTGAGTTGTGAGTATTTGGTTACTTCGGTTATTCTGAGCATCCTTTGAGTAGATACTTCGGTCAGAGCGGCCTACGCTACACTATGGGTAGAATACCAATCAACTCCTGTGACTTTTAGTCCGTACACTTACAACTTCGACAATGTCTCCGACGATTTCACTTTGGAACACTTCGATGATTCTTTGAAGGGAGATGAAGACACCGGGATGATTCAACTCCTTCACGACGCCTTGGCGGTGACACGACTGAAATTATTCGGTAATCCATCCCATGCTTCGTGAGGAATCGGTACGTCTCACTGTGCAGGAAGCCCGTGGTCACCACCGTACTGGATGAAGGCTGGTAATCACCCAATGGTCGGCAGCCCATATCCCTGCCTTAAGCAGGATAAGAAATATAAACAAGCTTGGGCCGACTACTTCGTTAGATGGGTAGGCACTGTTGCATCACCGTCTCTCAAGCCTTATCTTCTCAGATCCAGGCATATGAGAAGAAGGATATTCCCATTTGGGGTGTTACGCAGCAGAACGAACCCCAGTAAGTTCAAAGGAACTCTCGTGTCCCGCACTAGCCATCAGTGGCCTGCTTTCACCAGCCATCGCTCATCCTTCAGGTTCTATTTCAACTTTTGGTGGGAGGCTTGCTCATTTAGCCCCTCCCAACAAACAGAGTTTATAAGAGACTATCTAGGACCTACACTGAACAGAACGTTCGGTCATAGGGTTAAGCTTATGTACATGGACTTCGTGAAAGAGTTCCTCATGGATGTCTCCGATGTCCTTCTACAGGACAGCAAGGCTGCACAGTGAGTCTCCACAGGACGGGACTAGCCTTTTGCTATCGTGCTCGCATCCTGGCCCAGGCATGTTGCTCGAGGTTGTGTGGTCCGGTACTGGTTAGACTTGCAGGTATATTTATGGTGCCGGGGTGCACTGGTATGGATTCGACCAAGTTTATAATCTGGAGAGGTTCAAGACCAAATATGGTGGTGAATACGCTCTCCTCGGAACTGAAGCAAGTAGCAAGCGCTGTTAGCCCCTGGTCGGCCGCGGATAACAATGCAGAATCGTGGCCCGCTCAGGCACCTGCAATTGGGACACCTTTTTCTTCAATACACCGTGGAAGAGAGCTGCCCGTTATGTCCACGGTGTGATTGTAGATTTCGTGCACGGTGGAGGAACTGGCTGGGTGGACTGGAACCTTCTTCTCGACCAGCTTGCAGCACACGATGTACGCTCGTTAACTTCTCGATCGCTAGTCCACCACGACGAGTCTCTGTTCTCAGAATCGCGGGGGCCCGAATCACGCTGGGAACAATTGCTTTGCACACATTCACATTGACAACGCGAGTCAGCTCGTGGTATGAAGGATGCCCGTTACTCGGCCTTCCAGGCATTGTTGTATCAGATACACCCGTCGTACTACGCCTTCGGGCACATCACCAAGTTTGTCGCTCCTGGCGCTAGAATGGTTACGTCCCTGAGTGTGTCAGAGTCCAGGCTAAGCTCAATCTTCACTATCGATACCCTAGAGGCCATGGCCTTCGTGAATGAAGCCAAAACAGAGTTGGACGTTATCGTAAGCCAATTGAACGAGTGCCTCTCAATCTACGGTTTCCAATCCCAGGTGCTCAGCAGTCAGGAGGACGACATATCCGATCTGATCATCGAGGTCCAACTGCCAGGCGGGCAGTATCAGACCATTCACGTTGGTAAAGTCCCCGGCTACAGTGTTACCACCGTTGTACTCCCGGGGACTTTCTCGGGTTGAGAATATTTATGTCCGCCCCGGCTCGACATGGGGCTGCCTCAAACTCTCGCTTTTGTTGCTTCCTCAACGTCACAGAGAGTGCCCCTTTTTTCAAACCAACGAGACCAATTCCCATTTGCTCTTCTTTCTGTTCATTTCCCATTTCTCATTTCAATACATCATGTTGGTTTGATCAATGACCCGAGTCGATGCCCCGGCCGACCGCTGCATGCTCGCATGGGAAACCTACGGGTGGCCGCCATGCGGCGGATCGATCGTGAACAGCGGGGTTTCATCGCTCATGTTGTGTGAAACGCTAGTGTAGAACGCATAACACATAACGCAGCGTGAAACGGATGATTCTAAGAGGCCAAAATGCGGAAAACGTTCAGATGTTAAACATACCGCCATCCGCAGCGCGTTGATATAACGCGCGACATGCAGAACACACTTCACTACAGAGCTGAGAATGTAAATGCCATCCCCATATAGACTCTTGAGCCGCGGGCCCGATACCAGTCTACTGATGATGAAGGAAATCGGAGAGCGTCAGAATTCTACAAGCACAAACCAACCTTGGCGCCCTAAAGTTGAAGGTTCACGTGCACGTCTGCGGACGTGCACGTTTTTTCATGGTATTGATTCTTACTCTGATGAGTGATTCTCGGATAGTGGTGCGTTGAACGCGCTTAACACTTAGGGCAACGCGGTAAACACGTCACGATGGGTTATCTCGTTAGCGTTTCACGCGTGCGTTATGACGCGAAGTGTTATTGCAACACCAAATACCGCGTTTTTCGCGAAGACACACCGCGACAAGCTGTTTCTGCGGGCAAAACGGGTGACACTCCAGTGTATGACACTGCTCTGATCTGCTCAAAGTGTGGCAGAATCTTGACAGTCAGACCCGGGAACCAGGCGGCAGCCGATTGTTACTCAGTTGTGAACTCGTAGTTGGTGGCTACACAAGCAGAACTCGAGAGAGCTGCCCGATCCAGTGCCTTCAGCAGCACGCAAGGACGAAGGCAGTGGCCACCGAGCGCGCAGGGCGATTCCGTCAGACAATATGTAGAGGATAGAGCAGTGATGCAGAGGAGTGATATAGTGTCTATAACGATATAATGCCACATGCAGGAATGAGGCCACTTCGTCGAGTAGCAGGAACAGCTGGGGCTGGTATTCTTTGAAGCAGCAATCAGTACTCCACCATCACTGCTGCAATTGTTCGGTCGAGCCGCCGCCTGGCATTGTGGCCTCACTATTGTATGTTGTATTTTCTTCGTCACAGAGTTTATTCAAGACCGATCATAGGAGGGCCTCGGCGGACAGTCTCCACGAACAAACAAACAACGAAGGTTGTCAGAAACAGCACTATTGACATGTCTTGGCCGCTAACACGACCGAAATGCAAACACCCGACTCTGTCAAGAGGTCTTCGACATCAAGGCTCTCAGGGATATCTGCGTGTTGTCGTGAAGAAAATCGTCGGAAAAGTTGTCATATCGGAAAATTTTTTGAAGAAAATCGTAACATCGAGATCTTCGGCCTCGTCTCCTCACAACACCGAGAGATGTTCCTCGCCGCTCAGGCGACGTTGAAAGACCAGAGAATTCTGACGGTCACACAGGGGAAGCGAGGCTACAAGCGGCAGGGCGGCGAGAGGTAGCGACCCTACCATCTCCAACCGGATGGTGATTCCTAGGATCCACATGCACCTTAGTAAAGTCTGCTCGACATATGAGCTCACCCGAATCGGAGCCTATGGAAACGTGATCCGAGAAACAACAATGGGCGAGCAACGGGGGCGTTACATGTCTCAGATGCAATGGCGATAGCATTAGCCATGACCGCAGAACTGCGAGCTCCCAATCCTGCATGGCAGGAATCAACAAGATACTCCACCTCGCGTGTTCGTTAATACCCGTGATTTTGAGGTTCTTATCACTTCCGATAAGCCGTACTATCCTGTCAGCGAGGTCCTCAGCATTTATTTCGGGGAGCACCAGAATATCCGACCACCCTCTGTGATCGGCAGGGTGGCCTCGGGTGCTGATCTTCGCCCCTATCCATATCTCATTGCCCGCCTCCATCCCAGCCCATCGTTCAAACTCCTCCCTCTGCTCCGGAGTCGGCCACTCCGTAGGAGGCCCTCGGAAGGTTAAGTCTATCTGTTTACTAGCGCGATACGCTGACGCAGTGACGGCCTTCAGTGACATGAGTATCGAGTTGGGATGCCGCTGAAAGATGTATCCCTAGCAGCAGCTACGGTTGGCGCCACCTACTCCTCGTAGAACGACGGTGCCGTGCTGATTCCTCAGGGTATGCGCAAGAAGGACCACCACCTCGTTGAGCTCTGAGACGGGGAGGTGCGAGACGTTGATATGAGGCGCAGGGCCCACCAGCCTCCTTTTTGATTCTGAATTGGAAGTCCGACTCGGCCATGTCCCGCTCAGCCGGCTTCAGAATCATCGTTCGATGGTCTCCCACACTGGCTGAGAAAAACGAAAAGCGGAGGGCGCTGTTCATCCGAGGGACGCCCGTTCGGATGCAACAGCCTAGAGAGGAGCAGCATTGTCGACAGAATTCACACCTACGAGGGAGAACACTGATCATGGACAGCGTACGTGCTAAGATCACTCAACAACGGGTGCAGCACAGAAACGACACTCGCATGGCATGGCGTCAATGCGTAGCTTTCAGCTCTATTTTACGGCGATGTTTCCACTCAGTGAAGAGAGGGTTGTAAGTATCGGGCTGCGGTGCGAGACGAAGGAGAAAATCCACGCCGGGGTTGGTGATGGTACCAGCCTTCTCACGCTTGTCCTTCATGTCACTCAAGGCTAAAAGAAGAGCATCTCGAGGAGCTGCCGGTGGGGCAGTGACTGCAAGAGCAAACAGCAATCGTTTTGACCAGAGCCCCACCTCCCTTCCTCTTGAACTGGATAGACGTTGGCTTGATACGAGCCAGCAACTCGTGGTTCTCATAACCCTCGGCGTTGTTGCCTGACACTGAGACGGTGATTACAGTGACTCCTCAAACATCCTACACAGACGCCCCGTCCGAGCCAGCAGCTCCGCGATGAGAGCCAGGCGGACATTGGTCGTGGTTGTGACCACACCTACAGAGGCGGGCAGATCAGTCCAACGGTCAGCAGTAGCGTCAGGAAGCTCACTGAGTATGATACGGAGATTCACTTGTTTCTTCTCCTTCGTCAATATGTCCGCCATCTTCCCTGCCTCTGCCTCCATCTCCCAACCCTTCTCCAATTTGATCTCCACTGGCTCGATTGCCTGTATGTTCGATCGGCCCCCCTTCGGTTGGATCCGGCCATGTATCCAGAGCTCAGGTTGGCTAGCCTCCCCTGCAGAATAGTTCCGCCGTGACAGACGCCCTGGAGGACCCCCTACCCTCTTCCTCCTCTCCTTGCTGTCCACCTGGCGGTCTCTGAGGCGGCGGTCCACTGCAGATGACTTCGATCAATCCACCGTTACGGACTTTCAGGGCACATATCGATGAAGGTCTTGAGGGCCTTGCCAGCCCTCACTGGAACACCCTGGCAGCAGTAGAATCACCACGTCGGTTACCAGGCGGTACTTCCTCACCACAACACGCATTGTCGCCAAGTCACCAGCCTTCCTGAATCGCTTAGGGAGGATCTCACAGACGTTAACAGGATCTGGAAGGGAGGTGATCAACCCATAATGGCTGAGACCCTTACGGCAGAAGTTGGTGTACTCGAAGTTCACGGGGCTCCACATCGCGAAGGGTGGGCACCGCGCTAGCTGTGCAGGTGGCGGAAGGCTGAAGGCCAGCCGGCAAGGGGACGCTCGTAGCATCCCCCGTAATACTGGAGAGGCATGGCGTGCTGAGGCGACCGGCATTGCCTGAGGAATAACGTCCCACAGAGTGGGCTTGAATGATAACACGGTGAGGTGACCGCCCTGACGCAGCGCTAGGGAGGTGCTCAGAAACAGTAATCAGCTGCCATGCTCCCACAGGTCAACTGTCGGAATTATTTTTAACGAGGTGACAAGTGAATTCAACTGCCGTGATGAGGACCTTGTGCTGGCCACCGCCGCCGCCACCGCCCTCGGTGGCATTATCAACACTGGACTCCCTCGCATCGACACTACTCTCGGGGACACCCTCGGCGACAGTCGGCGCCTCGGCATGATCATCTCCTGTAGATTCATCGTGATTGTCCTCATCTGGGAGACGTGGAGAAAGTGGTAAGATCACGTAAGAGGGCAAGATGGCTCACTTTGCTCTGATGGAGCTCCCCGAGCGTTGACGGCCCTCAGAGACGTCCTTACGCTCGTTACAATCCTCCCACGGTCCTTCACATCATCGAAGGTTTCGCCTGAATCCACGGCACGTCACCATCACCACAACCAACCCTGCTGCCGCCGACGCTACAATGATGGCTGGATATGGTAATGGCGTTAGCTATTTTGATGATACCAGCACCACTAAAACCTGAAGGGGCATGCTGCCCGTTCGGTTTAAGACAGGCGGCAAGTAGCTTACCTGCCATCCGGACGGTCTTCCCCTGCAAGAGGGAGTTGGTGATGGCGCCGGCCATCTTGTGAGCCGGCGTCGAGTGGCCCACGACGATGTCCTGTATTTCGGCAGCGGCCGCGTCTTGGCTCTCTCGCAACCTCTGCCGAAAGCCTTGCCTGGATACGGCTATCCACAGGTCCCCTCCCCCTCGATCTGACAACAAAAATGAAAGGTCATGAGCGGAGCGAAGCTCTACCCGGAATGCCATCATCCGGCGGGCCTGTGAGTGTAACCTCCAGCGGTATGGTTTGGCCTCTCCGAGAGGACGCATAGGCCACAGACCTCAGCGCTCGGCCGACAGCATTCGCCCCGAGCTGACCAATCGAAAGCTTCTACTGAACGTCCCTCCTGCTCGACCCACCGCCTGCAGCACAACCATGTTGGGTCTGTTAGGCGTGCCGAGCCTCTGACGGATGAACGGTGCCAGGTCGATTGGATCTGACAGGTGGACGTATGCCCAACCTATGAGAGAGTTCAGCACCAGCCGATGAGGTGACTCTGAGGCGATCCTCCGCCTGCTGCATCTCCTTGGTGGCCAGAGTCCGGAAGCCCCGTCTTGCCCCCACAAAGCACGACACGAGGCCAACATGGTGTGGTATGGCGGCCCTGCGGCAAGATGCGAGCATCTTAGATCAAACTCTTGCTGTCCACGTTATTGAAGGGAAGCCCCAACCCAAGACTGAGCGGAACAGAAACATATCTTCGAGACAGTCATGGTCATCGATGCACAGCACCATTGAGCTCGGGTATTCTCGACCGGGAGGGGGCCTCGGGCTCCTGGTCCTCCCTATTGATAAGATCACGTCGCCGCTCCTGCTCGGCGGAGTCGCTGCTGGCGTGCTCTTCCAAGGCGACGTGGATCTCCACGACGCCTTTTGGTCCCCGATCGTGCCCAGCGCCTGAGAATCCGAGGACGTGGACGAAGCTGGCGGTGGCGATTGGCTCACTCGGAGCCCGTGCGGCCACAAACCTCGGCCAACACACTAGGAGTCCCGGGCCTCGCCGGGCATCGGGTCGTGGCTGTCGGCCCTCAGAGACTGAGCAGTAACATTTTCGAAGAGCCATAGTGAAGAAGGAACGAGGCTACAATGCCGGCCGCTGATCGCTAGGGCTTCGGTCATCTTCTTCAGGCAGTGGGGGCCGGCGCCTAGCAGAGAGAGGACGATTCCGGGAAGGAGTGGTATGGAGGCCTTACCCTGCAACCGGACAACGTTCCCCTGCTCGATCGAGGTTGATATTGAGCCCGCCAAGGGAGCAGGCTTAGTGTGATTAGATACCACCATAGTCTCCACACTGTCGTGAGCGAAAAGGTTTGGGTCCTTAGACCGATAGGAGCTCAGCCAGAGCACTGTACTAGGGCCTCCTGAAAGGAGGGAGGGGCTGCGGCTGCACGGCCGTCAGGGGCTACTCACCCCTCCTGCCAACCTCATCTGGAGGGGCACCCGAGACTACTAAATGGCAAGTACGTGAACGAGGAGCGTTGGCCTCTATGAAGCCCTTGACGGCCACCGCTGCTGCCGCAACGCCTTGCTGGAGAGAGAAGCGTCACCATTCGCTACTGGACCCGAGGATCGCTCACCGCTTGCAAGACCACAGTATGGCGATTGCTCATAGACACTTTCATGATGAGATCGCCAATGTCCATTGGATCTGACACCACCACCGACTAGGAAGCAGCAGGAGGGGCTGCTGTCGCCTACGAGCCTCAGCCTCGACTTTGAACTTGAATTGGGAATCTATCGCGAACTGTGGAGGCGGCAGGCGATAGGCGGGCCGTGAGGGTCCTGCTGTTGCTGTGTTCAATAGTGTATGACGGCCGTGACGTACTGAAGGCCCCGAGACGTCACACCGGAGCAGTCGCGAGATGGCGATCATGACGGCTGAGTGGACTCCAAGGAAGAAGGCGACTGAATCTCCGGGGCTCGTACGCTTCCACCTCTTGAAAGAGAGGGGCTAGGAGGGGGTCAAACAACAGCAACTGTGATTGCAGAAACAAGTCCCATCTCATCGAGCTACACCCTTGGAGGTATCGTCACCACTGATGCTGTCCATGGTGACCTCAGCATCATTCGCCTCGTCTTCACTGTGTGGCTGTGCTGCTGCCGAGGAGCTGCTGCTGCTGCCTTGAATCGGCCCCTCCTTCAAACGCACCAGTACTTGCATGACTCTGATGCGATTTGGCCGCGGCGGCACCGTCGTGTCACCACTAGGGCTGCCATCACCACCAATCTGGTCGGCATCCTCTCCGTCTCGAGACACTGTTGCATCGGCCTCGACTAGGATGGTCCGAAGCCGACAGACTAAATGCGCTGATGGTCGGCCCTCTTCTCCGTTGACTGAGAGGCATGCATCAACATGGCAGTGCCAACGCTCCTACAGTGAGCCCCAGCTATAGCAATGCCATCAGCCATCTTGGCGATGGTCACAGCACTAGAACCTACGAAACGGGGGAAATGTGGTACCCACACATGAGAGGTGTCGCCCGAGGTGTCAGCAGATCTCACCTTGCAGTAATGCCACGCCTTCTTCCTTCAACTTGTGAGAGATGAACCCACCCAAGCTGGCTGATTGGGTTTTGGCCCCGACCCTGATGGGTTCCTTGGGCACCACGCTAGGGCTGCCTTCTTCCTCAGGCTTCATCGCTGCTATCCATAGCTCTCGGCTACGGCCTCCTGAAGGCAGCAGCCCTGCAACCTACCACCAGGAGGTAACCGCAGACCAACCGAAAGGCCCCTTCAGTGTCTGCTGGTGCCCCCGTGACAAGAACGTCGATGGGCCTATCTCTAATACGACTTGCGTGTGCTATGGACTTGAGGACTGTCGAGACTGGTGTTATACCGTGCTGAAGCAGCAAGAACAAGATGGCCGATGCTTCGACACAGGAGGTGACCCACCCCTTGCATCACTAGGAGGTCCCCTGGGTAGTTGAGGAAGCCCCAGAGGGAATCCCCGAGCTCTCGCACATCTGATGGCACTCGCTAAGGACACGGGCACAGGGACAGGGCCTCACCTATGTCGTTGGACACACGAAACCTATTCTCTGCCTCTTGCATCGCGCGGTTGGCTGGGATGCGGCTGAAGGGTGCCGTCTGGAGGAGCCCAACGAGTCGAGGGCCCCGTAGAACGGAAGAGAGGGACCGAGGCCAAGACAGCATCTAGCAAGACCACTAGCCCTTATGAGATTGGTGCACTTCAGCGCCTCCAGGGAGGGCAGGCGCTCCCTGATACAAACTGATTGAAAAACCGAAAACCAGCAAAGAGAAGAGAAACAATACTACTGCGATGTAACAAACTAGGAAGAGTGTCAACAAATGCCGGATTGTGAAGATGGGCGACCTTATGCAAGCAGGAACGCCATCGGAAGTCCGAAGAACGGACGGAACACTGGTGAACTACGCGTCCGCATGGACTGCAGCGGACTCGGTACTGTCAGGAGCTTGGCCCTTGCTAGCTTCGGCGACCTCGGCAATATCGTGCATCTTCCGGGTGATGACTTTCTCGGTGTCACCGAAGAAGAAGTGCTCCAGCTCGACGTGGCTTCTGTAACTGGCGTTGTTGTCGAGACGCAGGTTTCTGAGAAGAACAATAAAGATCATCGATGGCTACTTGATGCTGCTCCTGTAAGAGCCCTACCCAGTCGGACTTACCCAGCAGCGGCCACTTCCCGTCTGGTCTTCTCGGCAAAATCATGAACAGAAGTGTCGGGATCTGGGGTGACTGGCGGCAGCCAATGGACAGTACACGTGAGGGAGAACCATGGCGGAAGGGCCATTACGAGGAACACGTGCGGGATGATGCCCAGGCAGGTGAAGCTGAGGTTCAGATTGGAGTACTCTAGATACACCGGTTGAACCTGTCGTCAGGCGAGTTGTCGTTGTGAAGGGTATCTTAGGTCGACTTACGGGTAACATACTGTCGAATGCACCATCATGGTAATGCATCAGACAGGTACCATTAGAAGTAGTCCCCTCAGCAAATACACATAGTTGATAACGAGACCTGCCCTCCATTACACCTGACCATCACCAAGGCTCATGTAACGCCCGTCCCTATGCCGCGGTGTCTTACGTCTTTGCTTGTCACCAATAGCATTCATTACTTGCTTCCTCTCCTTCGGGTCCTTTAGCTCTGCTCACGTACCTAAAGATACCTCGTGCGCACGGGGAAGATTCGAGCTCGCCGGGCGCCTACACGCTCCCCAGGGAGGTGCAAATATCGCCAGAGACCGGATACTTGGCTACGGCCTTCTTGGCAACGAACGCCACGGGTACGCTTCGTGACAACATTATCTACAGCAGGCCGACTTTAGCAGTATCCTGAGCGGAGCGAAGCAGACCTACCAGTATGTCGAAGTAGGATACATGATTAGATACAATCGTTGGGATCTCGCTGGCAGGCAGCCGCTGTCCTTGCTCTCGTACTGTTATACCTGAGGATGGCGATCGTCGCCGAAGAAGGGTGGTGAGCTGGAGGCGGCTTGCCTGCTATTTTGCCTAGAGCGCCACAGCAGTAGCTGAGGAGCTTGAGGAAGATTTGGGTAGGGAGGAAGTACAACCCGAAAAGGGCGATGACGTGGATGAAAATGACAGCTATGAATTTGACAGGTACTATGGTTACAGCCAGGACCTGACACCAGGACTGCAGTGAGGCTGTAAGGCATATGGAAGGGCTGCTACCATTATTGATACAAAATTGGATCGGAGAGACCCAGGTCGAGTGAAGGCCTTCCAGTCACTAGGGACTTCGCCTGAAACAGTCACAGTCGACGCGCAGCCCAGGGCCGGTGGGTAGGGCTTACCGAAGGCACTGATGATTCTCTCAGTGCTACACTTCTTAGCATCAGCATATCCTCGGCCAACAGCGTAGACACATAGTGCTGTGGTGAGGAGGTATACAGTGAGGAGGAGTATAGCAGGCCATGACATAACGGACGACGACCACAAATCAATACACGTCAACTGAGGGGGGCAGGGGGTGCTCTCACAGCCGCTGGTAGAGGAGGACGAGTCTTGAATGAGTGACAGGCTCATTGAACACAACAGTGTGCGAAGTGAGAATGCTCTTTGGTTGAAGCAGCATCGAAAGGGAAGTGTTCTCCACGACGGAAGCACAACGACGAGAAATGTCGGCGGTCTTCTAGCTGACCCTTCGAGTATCGGGCGAGGCACTTGCCACGACCAGCAGCGGCGGCGAGCTAGCAGCCGCTTCAAGAGGACGGTGTGTAATTTGGATGTGGGTTCAACGAACCAAGGGTATGAGCTGACCAAGGCCATGGCATTTACTCTGGCCTCCAGTTCCCAGAGGCGGTGCTCAGAATGCACAGAGTGAGCAGTAACAAATCGCATAAGGGAAGTGCATGACAGTGTTTCAGGAATGGTATAGAAGGTTATCTAGCGTATCTTCAGTCGCTGGCTGAGGTCTCTGCCGAGTTGCAGGACGACTTCCGCTCGAGGGCGGCCTCCTGCCGTAGTTTGCCAGTGGCGACCTTGGCAGCATCACCGTAGAAGAAATCCGTTATCTCATAGTGGCCCTTCAGGTTGGAGCTATTGTCCAGTCGAAGCCCCCTAAGACGAATACCCAGTGACCAAGGCACTACCCAGCTCCCAGCCTACTACCCTGCCTTGGCCACCTCATCTCTAGCCTTACCAGAGAAGTCTCTCACAGTACTACCAGCACTCGGAGTGACCTGTGGGGAGATCGTCAGACCGTAAGGAGGAGCATAGCTCACCTTAGGCAGCCAGTGAAGTGTGCAAGTTATGGTACGCCATGGCGGAAGGGCCATGACGAGGAAGAAATGAGGAAGCAGGTCGAAGCATGTAAAACTCAGGCGGAGGTCGGAGTACTCTAGATACACCGGTTGGACCTGTCGTAAGGCGAGTCGTCGTTGTGAAGGGGTATCCTAGGTCGACTCTACGGGTAACATACTGTCGAATGCACCATCATGGTAATGCATCAGACAGGTGCCATTAGAAGTAGTCCCCTCAGCAAATACACATAGTTGATAACGAGACCTGCCCTCCATTACACCTGACCATCAAAGATATCCACGCACAGCAAAGATTCCGGTCAATTTACTCCTTTGTTTCTTCTCTATGATGTCCATGGTCTGATCTCTTTCCTCGGGATCTTTGGTTCTGTCAACGTATCTAAAAAAGTGAGCAGTTCTAGCGGAGCGATGCATCCGCCGCCTACACGCTGCCCAAGGAAGTGGCAATATCGCCGATGACTGGATACGCAGCCACTGCCTTCTTTGCTACAAAAGATACTGGGTGGCTTCGGGAGAGCATAACCTAATCGAAGGGCCCGTAGACCGACCACTGTGAGGAGGGGCGACCTACGAGTATATCGAAGTAAGAAACGTGATTGGGAACTATAGTCGGGGTGTCGGTGGATGGCAGACGCTCTCCTTTTTCACGAACCGTGATACCTGAGCAACGCTGGTAGTCGGCGGATCTTCATGGAACACACGCGGAGCCACAGCTTCCGTAGAAGACAGCAAACCACTGCTTTTGAGTGCCCCTAGAAATAATCGATATTCCAGTACTTCATAGGACAGTATATAGACGCATCTAAATTTCTGTATGAGGCAAGGTGCGACCTCGGATACTGCGTGTATAATCGACATTGTCCACGTCGAACGCCTCAAGGCGCTGATGATATTACCAAGGAACTTGAGGAACACATTGCAGAAGAAGCTGAGCAGAGGTAGGAAGATGTTGGTCGGAAGTGTGTAGAGGCCCACAACTCCTGCTATGTGGAAGAGGACCACCACCACCAACTTGAAGGGGACAACGGTCACCGCGAGTAACTGCACATCGACTAGCGGCCTTGGCCCTCCCAGAATGGTCCTACCATCAGTGAGGGGAGGCCCACGTCTAGAGAGGGCCGAAGGAAAGCAGCCCAGTCTTCCGGGACCCGACCTAACGAGGGCTCCACTGCTCTACCGTATGATCCATTAAACAGCATTACCGAGCATGTTCGTTATCCTCCTTGTATCACACTTCATAGCGTCAACATACCCATTGTAGACGTTATAGACGCATAAAGCGGTGAGTAGAAGATATGCTAGTCCAAATAGGAAGGGAACGATCCACGGCATAGTACTATGAATTAGCAACTACCAGTACACCGGCAACGTGGAGGACCGCCACTACGACCGTCGAAGCCCTTGAAGCAGAAGAACCTGTCCCGCCTCTACCCACTCATAATACTCACTGAACACAAGTCTTGCTTACTGAAACAAGGAACAGTTTATTATGCTAGTACGTTGGGCGGCAGTAGTGGTATGAGAATCATTTACGGAGCCTCTTGGGGTCATCCTCCGCTGCTACACCGTCGGCAGTCGCCCTTTCTGGGATGAGCATGCTGCTGCAACATCTCCCGGAACTTGGCCAAATCCTCAGCCTCATCCTCGTCTATCTCCTCCGCATCTGATTACAACTGTACCACCAAAACACGCTAATGAGAGGCTTTTAACTATTGTCACCATCCTACACCTCCCTACAGTATTCCTACCGCTGCCATTGTTAATACTTCTATTCCGGCAGAGCATAACCGTGCGTCGATTACACTCATTCGTGAAAAGTTCGTCAAGCTGCTATCACGACTACTACAGAGCTGAAAAGACCCTTCATCATAATACGTATCGTTCCACCAGTCCCGTCAGTTCACTAACGACCCGTTCCAGCTCAGCAGCGTTATAGTTGTGAGCCCCTATTACTACCATCTTCCCTGTTCTCCGCGACAGTCGGTGCTTTTTGCTGCTGTGCCTTCCTCTTAGCATCCTGCTTGTCCAACACCTTCAACTGCTGTTTAGCTAGCTCAACACGGTGTTTATGAATGGCCGCCTTTCGAGCCTCCAGGTAGGGTACGTACGACCTGACCGAGCCGGGCAGATACGGACAGTTCAACCCGGCAGCAGCTGCTCTCCGTACTCTTCATATTCCTCCGCTGCAGCGATGATCTGTGCTTCACAATCACCCATACCGATGCCAGTCAGAGATGATACCTGGATACGCTAGTGGAGCTGAGGATGGGTCGTGATAGTGCCTTACCGAGGCGTGAGCAAGATTCTCATAAAACTCACTGATGTTGATGGCCATACTCCTCATTAGTGAGCTCATGTATCTAGGAGAGGGAGGGAAGTGGACTAGTGGATGGTGGAAAGATGGTACTACTACTGCTACTACAGCGACGACTCACGCGGTCAATGCTTATATCGTCAGTCAAGGGACGTGCGCACCGGATAACGATAAATCCATGCCACAGCTTTATTGATAACATCCTTCCTAGCGCGTTTCCCTAGAGGTCTCCTCAAACCGAGGAGCTGCTACTACCGACCCTTTGTGAGGATCCCTCCGCCCGTGACACACCGACTACCACTACTATAATCACTACTGTAAAACCACCGCTGCTACAGCAGCCACAACAGCAAGAAGTACTACTAGTGTTACTACCCTCCACCATGGTCAGGACCGTTCTGCTCATCATTCCGTACAGCATCAATATAGGACTCCCAGTCGGACATCCACCTTGTACCTGCACACAAGCAGCTCAGTGGCAACTACTGCCATCCAACTCTATTACAGCTGTCTGAGGGGTGCACATCGCACTTGTTAAACACAGCCACTGTCGGCAGCTTGGTCTTATACCTGTCACCCGGCCAGTCGGCAGGTGTCGTCACTGCTGTTGGCGTCTTACATTATACTGGTAACATAGAGCATGTTGCTCATGAATGTGGTAGGAGATGTGCAACGTACGGTATCCAAGACGAACCTAATAGGGTACAATCAACGAGCCCAGTGGCGTTGGTGTGGTAGTACAGTGTAACAGTAGGGTAGGCCATAGCGAGGGAGTCGAGGATGATAGTTCCACTAGCTGACCAGTTGAAAACCTCTATCTGGCCGGGAGTATCCACAATGACGTAGTCGAGCTCGGACGCTCTCTGGTCTATCAGACCCATGGCCTGGTCGAACCTGGACGACGGGGTTACTGTAGTGGCGCAGCGTTGTGAAGAGGTCTTACCGTGTGGCGAATAAATTTAGACTAGTCATGATAGCACCGTTAGGACCAAGGCCGAAGTGCTTCATGACGTCCTTGTACTTAACAGTGTCTCCGGATATCTGAGCGAAGATACGTTGCGGGAGTATCTTAGGTTGAAGCTGGCTTACCGATGTTAGTAGGATACGGTACATTGCGAACGGCTGGGTCGAGGTTGACTGAATACACCCTCTTCTTCTGTGCTGTTAAGTGAAGATACAAACGATGGACGAACGTACTCTTGCCAGCCCCAGCCATCCTGAAGAGACCACCATGACCTCCCCTTCACGCCGGCCCTGTTATTACCCAATAACTACTATGACTGTAGGCTTATGGCCGGTAGCGTCTTCGGCAAGACCCTCCATGGGTTGGGCTGACGACGACGATGAAGCTGCTGCTGTTGTGTCTGCCATCAGGGTGTTTACTGTACTGGAGAAGACAACCGTTGCACTATTCTCGGAACCGAAGAAGGAGGAGGAGATCTTCGTCTGATGTTAGCATAGTCCTAGGCTGCCTCTTGGCATGCTTAATAGACCTCCCCTGGACTCTAGCCTGGCACACCACGCTATTACCGAGTGTGCGCAACCAACCACTCAACCGAATGGAGGTGGATTCGGTGAAGTCCAGGAGACTACCCCATGAGGTTCGGCCGAGGGAAGGAAGAGATCTCGAGAAAATCGATCATGAAATCCGTGCGCTTTTTTCGAGACAATATTGCGCAGTCCTCTTGTGATGTGATAGATCTTCCATCTGTCGCTCATTCTCCATGAATTAGGTTGACCTACCATGAGCCAGGGTGAATGAAGATACGCTATTCAGTTTGTTTTTGCTCTCTATTATTATGAGTGCCCCACCAAAGGGCATAAATACATTAACCGTTCCTGGTAGGCGGCGCAGGAGCATGAACACTCTTACTGTGCCGGCGGCTAGGGATGGGCAGACGGTTGCCAACGCTTACACGCTACCCCCTAAGGATAAGGTAATCAAGGGAAGATCGGTTAACAACGTGATGGTAGCATTTTTAGTCGGCCATTGACGCTCAAGCGGCCGACGGTTACTTCACGGTGAGAGGCCAGCTGACCACCAAAGGAGTCTTCTGGGACCGGTAAATAGTCCATCCACTATGAGGGTGCATCAGTAGAGTATCTTAGGTTCAACGATAATACCCAGACTGTCAATGCTGGCCGAACACGGATGGAAAGTGGTTATGGGTAGGGGCAGTAATAGGGTAGAGTATCTTTGCGTATCTTTCAACCTTGAAAGGTACCTGAATGCCCTAACTAGTATGTCTAAGGAACGAGCTGGTACTGTACTGCGGAGTCAGAGTGGATTAGATACCGAACTCAAAGGCAAGGCTTAGCCGACAGAACCGTCAAACCGTAATAAAAGTCACCGCCTTCAGAGCTAGAAGAAGGGGCTGCTGATAAGAAAGATGCGGACGAGGCCAGCCTTTCCCTTTCTCGGGATCGTAGTGACCAGTGGGAGGCCCGACCGAAGCGGGCTGACGTCATCAAGAGCTTCCTTCTGAGGTCTTTGGGTACACTTGGTATCATCTACGGCGATATCGGTAAGGGGCTCGCTGCTGTATGGCTGGTTTGTGTAGAGGTTGAGTACAGGTACTTCACCGTTGTATACATTGTCGACAATTCTGGGTTGTAATACTGATGCCCCTTCGAAGTACCAGTGTGTGGTTGCTGATGGAGTTAGTCCGGCTGTGGCTGAGGATATTAAGAGCGTCCTTAGCGTTATCGTATGGGCTCTTATATTCATTGTAATGAGGCATTGTGGGGATGGGTATCTTAGGTTGACCATGGTGCTTTTCCACAGGTATGTATTAAGTATGTCGGTGTAGCCTTCCGCTTCGACTACCACGGTGAAGGTGGTATCTTTTCACTCTTGCTGAAGATAGTCCACGAGAGTATTCATCCCGTCGGCAAGAAGACTCTCATTCTTTGCACGGTAACTATACCACAATTCCCCCTACTCCCATCGACCTCCCCCGCAGGTACTGGCCACTACAGGCGCTGCTATGATGTGCGGTGATGGTCTTATCACCCCAGCTCTGAGTGTACTCAGTGCCGTCGAGGGTCTCGCTACTGACAAGCTGTTCTCGCCGAGCGGTGTGCAAGTCGTGAAGGACCTGGTCGTCCCTGTTACGCTGATCCTGCTGCTGCTTTTGTACTCTCTGCAGTTCTTGGGCCCGTCTAAGGTTGGTATCGCTAATGGACCTATTACTATGGTATGGTTCATCCTTATCGGCGGTGTGGGCATCTACAACCTCACGAGTAAGTTGCGTATCTTTCCGTCACTCTGGTCATTCACGGAAAAGCTCGTGTCTTTCAGTTCATGATCAGTGGATGGTGCTGGTGGATGCCATTAACCCTTACTATGTGTATTATTTTTGGGTTAAATCTAGTTTTGCCGGTTACGGTGCCTTCCAGAGATTTGGTGATGTTGTACTAGCAGTAACAGGTGCTGAGGCTCTGTTCGCTGATATGGGCCATTTTGGACGAGGGCCTATCATGCTCTCCTGGTTCGGACTGGTAATAAAACTGGCCATGTCTGGGGGAAGTTCATTCGACCATCGCCTATGATACGACGATGAAAGCTTTCGAGCGCGAGAACCATACACGGATCGCTGTGGTTTGGTTCCGTTCGTTTGAATCGCTTTACGAGATTGTGAAGGGGGAGTCTAGGGGGCGAAGGGCCTAAGGGATGTGTCTTCTGTTAAAAATAGGAAATTCCTTCTGATGGGCATCTGCCTTGATGGATGCTGCGTCACCCGGAACTGTTGCGCACCGTGCGGGAGATAATTGGGCTTGCAGAACTGCACTTGCCGGGGTTCGAACCTGGGAACTTCGCTGAGGAATTGGGGGTCTGCTTTTCCCTCACGTGGCGTCTCATGATGGTTGACGTCTTTGAGACGGTCTGTTGTTGTTTAGGTTCTACCTGCGCTCATCTTCTGCTACACGGGACAGGCGGCCTATGTTTTATCGGTGGGAACACAAGCAGCGGCTAGCAACCCATTCTGGTCGGCCACGCCTAACGCCTTGTACATTGTAAGAGGGGGTATCGGAATGACGATTTGAGGAAGGAGTGGTATGGCAACGGTACGTGTATTTTAGGTTATGTTGATCTTCGCTACTATAACGACCATTATTGCCTCCCAAGCCATGATCACCGGTTGCTTCGGTCTTATTAATATGGCCGTATCTCTGGAGCTCTTCCCTCGTGTGAAGGTTGTGAATACTAATCCCAAGGAGAAGGCTCATATCTACATACCCGAAGTCAACTTCCTGCTGGGCCTTGGTAATACAACCACCACCCCTCTGTTGTCTGCATTCTTCAAGGATATGAGTCTGAATTGAACCGCATTGTTATAGGTTGGAGGGGGAATGCGTATCTAATGTTGACCATAGAAATATATGAAATTATCTCCATCAAGATAGTGTCTACCAGCTCATGCTTTACACCGCTTATCGGGCTACCCTATCCCTCTTCTGTTGTAGGTACCATTATACTTGTCTTGGCCTTCCGGTCGAGTGGAGCCCTTACTGGTGCCTATGGTGTTGCTGTCCTCTTTACTTTCAATATGAGCACGGTAATGATAACTCTCCCACTACCGCTACTGATGCTTCGCTTCAGCAACTGTACGTGCAAGTGCTGCATCGTGTCTACGGATGGAACTTCCTCGTCGCCTTCTGCTGTCTAATCCCGTTCATGATCGTCGATGGAACTTTACTTGTATCAAATCTGTGAGCAGGGCGGCCCTTCTCTTTGATTTCGATGATTTCGGTGATGATAGGTACATGAAGATGGATGAGAATGGATGGGTGACTTTAGTGATAGCCGTAATATTGCTAATATTCATGCTTACTTGGCGTTACGGAAGATACTGCACTGGTACTAGTATCCCCTTAGTAGTGGATCTAGCCTCTCTCACTTTTGCTGTCGTTCAGGTAAGGCGTATACTGAGCTGGCAGCACAGGAGGGTTCCCTGTCAAGTCTGTCGGGTCTGGTCCTGCAGCAGCAAGCAGGAACGCTGCGATTGAGTCCTGGTAGGCTCCGCTGGTTTCACTGTAGTATCCTGGTCTTTGTCGTTATTATCATGCCAAGGTACTGGTGTGTTCATGAGTCCTACTGTGGAGAAACTGAAAGGAGAATCTCTGCCGGCTGCACTATCGTTGTATAATAGGATTACCAATGGAGTTCATCAACGGACGGTATTACGCCTAGGAGCATGCTTCGCTCCGCTCACGTTTATTTTTAAATTCTACTGCAGGTGTTGTTGAGCGTCTGCTTCAACAGTCTCACTCCCTTCGTGGACCAGAGCCAACGAGTGGAGCTTGAGAGTAAGAGGGGGCCTCGTCGATGATGTTAATCGTTGGTAACTTGGTCCTCGACCCTTCTCCATCAGGACTGTCGGAGCATATCTGGGCGGCTCGTGTGACCTTCGGGTATGCTGAACCATTATCGGAGGTTAACATGGGCGTTGTGGTAAGTATACAGGCTTCATTCGCTACTCGTCTGGGACTACACACCCTTCCAATGGAAGGGCTCATACACGCAATTTGTGGTATGATATTACCCGGCTTCTTACAGCTATTGATAACCTCGTCCGCGGGGTTGGGCCCTCTCTTTCGCATTACCCATGTTACATTGGGACGTCTTTGCTTGGAATATCCTGCGCACTTGCATAGTACCATCTTCAACCTCAGGTTCGTGATGATGTCCTGCCAATTATAAAACAGAACGTTGAGAATGATGAGACTGTTCGTCGTCGACCACAGGCGGCCTCACAACAATTGGATATGTTGTTCTCGGAGGAGAGGAATGAGGAGGCTGAGCAGATGCTTGCTAAGGATGCTATAGAGGGAGAACAAGGCTTTGATGAAGGAGATAACCTCTGGTTCTATATGCACAGAGAAAAAGTCGTAAGTGCCGCCAGAGCATCACATACCACTCCAATCGGAACTTCTGCTCTCAGATGTCCAAGCCGGGTTCTAATATATTGCGTAGAACGGTGATATCGATGTACGCGGGTATTATCGGTATTACCAGGGACCCTGCTCAATTTTTCGGCGTTCCCATGGATCTCGTGGTAAGTACTTCCTCCTCCTACGTTACTGCCTTGCTATTCATGGCTGTGTAGATCCAGCTTGGAGAGGTCCTTAAGATGTAAAACCGAGATCAACATAAGATCATTCTGGGCATCCTTTTATAGTCGACGACGATGATGATGACAAACACAGTCTCTCTTCCTTCACTAATGTTAATAAGAGCAGTATCACTACTTAGCCATCATTCGTAAGCTTTCTGCTGCTGTTGTTGCTGCTGCCGGCGACGTTCCTTTAATAATAGTAGCCGTAGGCGGTGACCATTTCCTGGCCCTAGGTAGCTGCAAGGTGTTGAGTTCCTCACTTGGTGATGATGATGGTTAAGTGATATGACGGTTTTCAGCTTGTTCTCAATATGCAGATCAAGCGGACTAACAGAGTGAAGAGGGCTGCCAGGGCTAAGGGAAGGCGGAAAGGAAAGACCCCTAAGAATACACTCTACCAGAACCCCAAGGCCATCAAGGATGATATCTTCAGGGAAAAGTAGTATTCAGGGTCGCTGTTGGTGGATGGGCTGAAGAGCTGTGTGAGAGTTGGGGCATCATTGGCTGGGCTCGGTTTCAGGTTCGATAAGCATAAGACATTCCTGCAGAACATGGATAGTTGTAATCTGAAGGATATGTATTTTGACAAGCTGCCTGAGGTCATCCCTGATAAAGCTGAGTGGACGCTTCCGAAGGTTATATAGGGAGGAGGGCAGCATGGGAGTAGGATGGGTGGTAGCTCAGGTTAATGAAGAGGAGTTGAGTGTGTGCAAGAAGCTGGCCGATAAATACGGCAAAGGAGGTGCCGATGGCAGAGGATGCTGAGGAGCAAGAAGAGCTGCAGAATGAGTATGAGCAAGAGGGTCAAGGGTGGTGGGGTGGAGCAGTGAAAATGGCTCAGGTTTTTCTCCCGTATGGCTCGGGATAAGCTCAATAAATATCAATGGACGTGGGGGCAGCTACGGAAGAAGGTAGTACAGAGGGTGGAGCATGGGCGGCCTTCCCGATGGTTCTGGGCTGGGTGTGCTTCGCTCCGCTAGGCGTGAATGGTGGATTGCTCTGTTATCAGTTCAACTTGGCGTTGGAGGGCAGAGTGCATGTGTGCCATCCAGACTGTCAGTGTGCTATGGCTAAGCAGAGTAGTAATGTGAAGAAGTACCAGGGCGTCCGGATTGTAATACTACCACTACCACGGCAGTAGCAGCGCAAGTGAGGCCATGGCTCTCCTCAGATCCACCGCCGTTTGAAGGCTCACTAATCGTCCCTTGTATACTGTCCAACGTCGTTTCTCCCTCCCCTTTCTGATGGGTTGTGTCTGAGTGTGTGGTCACGGTGGGGGCATTGAGGTTTGGCTCTTAGTATAGTTGCCGTGTTGCCGTTCATGGCGCCCCATGAGTTGCGCCGGCGGAGCCCTCGACTCACGACCCTAGAGAAGGGGGCCAAACGACAGCAGCATTCAAGTGGGGTGGAGAATAGGGCGGGTTGGGAGGATTTGGAAACGAAGGATTGGGACTGTGTATGGGAGGCATCCAAGCTTGCAGAGGATAAGTAATGAAGGCGGCTGAGCTCTCTCGGCGTCGAGCGAGCATCGACCTTGGATTCCATCTTCGTTTCACTGACAACTCACTTTCGTCTTCGCGACACTGAGTGCATCGTGGCTGCGGAGTATTGCTCTCTGCCTTCCTCAGTCCCATCACCAAGTCCCCTTTGGATTTCCTGCCATCCAGTCGCTCATCTCACCATGATCGCCCCACCTTAGACGCCGCGCTGGAAGTGCTGGACTCCTTAGAGGTAACACAAGGAGTAACATGGCTGTACTTGGACTCATGGCCTTTCAGACTCCGGAGGACTTCAATCGTCTGGTAGAATCTTTCCGTGCGGGTGCAGGTGGCGCGGTGGAAGGGAGGCCACGGTCTTCGTCCACTCACGGAGAGGATGAACCAAGGCGAGTGAAGCCTCGGTTGAGCAGGGGCTCTGTACCCCCGGTGAAGCCTGGTGGCGCAGGGGGTCTCAGGGGGCACATAAAAGGCGAAGCCCAAAGGAACGCCTCGGGCATCGGCATCTCCTCTACTGGCAAGACTGTTGAAAGGGTCAGGAGGCAGTCCTGGGAGATGAATCAACAGGCGTAGATTGATGAGGTCCTGGACGAGGATGGAGTGCCTTGTGGTGACACGAGCGGTTGCACGATAGTTGATGAATATGGTGGCGTTGTACTGAACAAGTTGATGCAGCTTCAAGTACTTCCTTCGACTTGTGTTCCTGCCGAGCTTCATGTCCAATACGCTCCTCAGTTTACTATCCCCGCCCCTCGTGCCAGTCCGCCGGCCACGACCGTCCAAGGTGACCAGGAAGGGTAACATGGCAGCGGTGGGCGTTGTAGGAGGACATGCTGAGAAGAAGGAGGAGGAAGAGGACTACTGGGGACTCGTCAATACCTGCTCAGTTTGGCCATACGAGTAAGAGCTTCGCTCCGCCCATCGGATGACGAACATTCTGCTTTTTTCAGTCCATTGTTTCGGTCTCCTCTGGGAGTCCTCTCCCATGACCAAGTGGAGCGGCGTGACCTAGCGGGCATGTTGGGCGAGATCGACAAGATGAAGGTAGGAGCTATGTGCACGCGTGGATCCTCGTACCACATTTTCCGAAACTCCTGAGGTAAACGTCAATAAGACCCTCCTGTGTTCTGTAGGACTCTACGTATGAGGAGGAGGCCGTGGCTAAGTTCAAGGCGCAGAGGCGGCTGAACTTGAAAGCACAGGGGGCACAGCAGGAAGACACGCCGTTGTTGACCCCCCGGGCTTCGAGACCCTCTGATGACGTTAAGGAAGTTGTATTAAGCGTCTCGCCAGACTCCACTGATGGGCTTGAGGATTTGACCTCGCCGATTATCGAGTGGAAGGGCGGCAATCATGGTGCAGAAGTAGTGCTGGGTGCAGGGATCGAACCTGCGCCAAGGGAAGTACCCCTGGTGGTGACGGAGCCCCTTTGTGAACCTCCCCCTCATCCAATGGTGAGCAGCGAGGCTCCAGCTGTTGTTGACGGGAGGTCGAATATGCTCGACTCGCCTCCTAGGGGTGGTAGGCCGGAGAGCCCTATCAAGGGAGTCCGCAGTCCTGCCTCTGCTGGCCACGCCGGAGTAGCAGGAGGAACGAGAGAGGGTCAGGCTGAGGACGCGACGGTCTCCAGTGTGTCGATCACGACCTCTCGCGGGGAGCCGATAAAACGTAGAAGACGTCGGAAAGCGGAGATCGTCGCTAAGGCTAAACCAAAGGAGACAGAGGAGGAGAAGGAGGAGCGACTGAAGGCCATCCGGGTGGCGATTGATGAGACTAAGGGAGAGGTTCAGAGGCAGCACAACAAACTGTCGAAATGGAGTGTTAATAAGGGGAAGGAGGAGAGTACCACTGCTGCTGCAACACAACCGAGTTTGCGACGTCGAAGCCCCGCCCGTTCGACGAGCAGTGAGACCTCCTCTGTCCCCGTTGTTAGTGACAAAGATCAAGTCGTTAAGTGCTAGCATTAAAGAGCTCCTTGGTTCGAATAAAACCACCACCACAGTGGAGCCTGGGGAGAAGGAGGAGACGAGTAGTCGTAGAGGCGTGAAGAGGGAGGCAGAGGTTGCGAAGAAGAGGCCAGCTAAGAAGCCCAGGCAGACTAAAGCAAAGGAGGATGCTGCAGTTCCAGTGGCAGCTCCCTCTCCTCCTGACACTCACGGAGCGGAGGAGCCGCAGTCTGCCGCCGCCGAAGCCCCGGCTAAGGTGAGCACTCTCTCCTCTACGGTAACGTCGCACAGTGTTTTTATTCAGATTCCTATTCCGGTTGGCAGTCCATCCTCTTCCTCGGGTGTCTCCAGCAGTGTAGTGGCCTCATCACCAGTATCATCAGGATCTGCCCTCGATGATCTCTACAGTGCTCTCAGTAGAGAGATGGGCGTCGAATAACACCAACGCTGTGCTACCACTTGCACGCCTGTATCATTGTCTTGTTTCAGCCAGCGCTGATGCTGTTGCGCTTAATACAAGTTTATTAAAGCCGGCCAAGGCTAGACGTACTTGGTGAGGTGCCACATAGGAACTTCGAAGGCAAGGGTGTAGCTCGCCTTCCCTTCCGAGGTCGAGCCTAGTCCTGTGCTACCTGTGGAGTATTAAGGCTCGACTGTCGCTGTACCCGCCCTTGCCCGCCCTTGAACTCTGGTAAAGCGAGTGTTCGATCGCCCTGCGTGAGCGCCCGGGTGTTTCGGTCCAATAAATGCCGTGAGTCTGTCACTGAATTAGAGGTCCGACTAAAAGGAGGAGAACCTAGACCACAGGCGAGGTGAGAGGTCTGCGTGACCTGCATCGCTCATGGTTATGATATACTAACGAAGTTGATGCAGCATCGGTAACTTTCCTTCATTGTGTTGAGTCCAATCTTCAATTTCCTCAGCTATTCTCCATTCTCGTCTTGCCGGATCGCGACCTGTGTACCGCCGAGATGACCAGCAAGAGAGACGGGGCGATCCCCCCGAATCTATACTCAAAGAGATAGACGAATCAGGGACAGTATAAAGTGGAACGATGGTCGGTGTGTGTCCTTAGACTGATCTTCGGAAAGCCAACGGACGCATTCGATCCCATACGGGCAGAGTTGCATGTCCTACTAGGCCATCTTGTGTCACGCAGTCCACTGATGGACTCAGCGAAGAGCTTGAGAGAAGAAGTTTCAGTTGGGTGATGAAGCCAACGCGAGTGCTCTTCCTAGCGGCGCGCTACAGTGGCGCCGCCGACGGATTGAGACCCAACTGAGTGAGAGCCTTTCAACGATTCGCTCGCTACTTCTGGGGGACTTGCGGATATTCAAGGTCCGTGAACGGTCTACGTTTCGACTAACTCGGCGTAAACCAAACTCATCCGCAACGTCAAAAGTTTCAACACCCTGGCCCGATGACGCTATTGTACCAACATTCTCAACTTCAAGAACAATGGCTTCTACAAGCAAGACGAAGCCTCGTGTTTGCAAAAAAGTTATAAATCAGAATCGATACGACGAAAATCACTTACAGCATTCCTGGACGGATACCTTCTGTACTCAGAGTTGCAAATATTCAGTAGCACTGGCAGGAGGCAGCTGCCGCAGATGGGATGTGGTTTGGGCGGACGAAGACTAAAAATCAACCCCCTGGCAACAAGAATGGTGCAAGTGCTCACAATGGCTGCTCTAGCTGGCTTTGCCGCGCTAGACTTCGTAAGATGCCCTGGTCGTCAAAAGTCATAGACGGTATAGCTGATGACTTCACGCATGGTGACGGGGCCTTAGCAACAACAAGGCTTGTTGGTCGCAGAACAGACTTTAGGATCGAGCCAATACTTGCAGTAACTCCCCTTGCGATACGAGTTACACATAGCATCGCCAGCCTTACAATCACCTCCGCTGGTCGTGGTTGTCACGGTGGGGCACGGCGTGGTCGGTCTTGTGGGGCAGGGCGTGGTCGGTCTTGTGGGGCAGGGCGTGGTCGGTCTTGTGGGGCAGGGCGTGGTCGGTCTTGTGGGGCAAGGCGTGGTCGGTCTTGTGGGGCAGGGCGTGGTCGGTCTTGTGGGGCAAGGCGTGGTAGTAGTGGTAGTGGTAGTGGTGGTAGTGGTAGTGGTTGTGGTTGTGGTAGTGGTAGTGGTAGTGGTAGTGGTGGTAGTGGTAGTGGTAGTGGTGGTAGTGGTGGTAGTGGTTGTTGTTGTTGTTGTTGTTGTTGTTGTTGTTGTTGTTGTTGTTGTTGTTGTTGTTGTTGTTGTTGTTGAGGGCGGGGACTTGGCCTATTTCTAGTATTGTCCCGTTGCCCCTGAGTTAGAACTCAGTTACGAAGTCTCAGCACTCGGGCAGCCACCTAGAAAGTGCAGAAAACAACAGACTGGGTACACTTCACCCTTTTTTTTTCTTTTTTTTTCAGAAGAAAGAAGGAAACAAGCAATGGTTATTCAAGTATACAATAGGAGAGTACAGGGAAATTATCCCGAGTAGATTGTCGACCACTGTGACCGACTTCCAGCCTTTGAGCATCGGCAGGCTCTGACCACTTTCAACTCTTTCATAACTCTCGGCTGTTCGCAATCCAGTTGCCCACTCG
The DNA here is from genome assembly GCA_013115135.1 of Perkinsus olseni. Classification (NCBI taxonomy): domain Eukaryota; phylum Perkinsozoa; order Perkinsida; family Perkinsidae; genus Perkinsus; species Perkinsus olseni. The sequence continues at coordinate 39,329 of JABANP010000133.1, read as the reverse complement.
AGAAAGCCACCACCAGAGATATCCAATACCACCACCACTTGGCCACCACAGCCACCACGACCACCACGACCACCACAACCACCACGACCACCACAACCACCACGACCACCACAACCACCACGACCACCACAACCACCACAGCCACACTTGCTATGATTCCACGCACCGTATTCCGGTTCCCTCAGCCGTATTCCGGTCCCATTTGTTATTTCTTCTTCCCCCATTCAGGGGTAAAGCTATTTAGAAAAATTTTCAGTTTTTGGATTTTTCTCCTATCTAATAGAATATTTTTCAATAATGAAGTTCCTTCTTCCCTCCTATCATCGTATTTCGTTTTTATTTTAGCTGATGCCCCCCATAGACGACATCTCAATCTTTCAACTCTTTTATTTCTACACCAACATAGGTGAATCATTGTCTCGTCCTGTCAGTTCTGTGCCCTTTTCTCTAACTAATACTTTGATAGCACTGGTAGAATCAACGTTAATTACTACTTCCTTCAACTGACCGGCATTTTCACTGTTGAACCACCTCATGGCTTCTAATATCCCACACTGCTCAGCTTGCATTATGCTACTGTGATCTGGCAGTCGATACCCTCTATACTGATACGATTCGGGTACGACTGCAATCCCTTCAACGTTTGTTATTCGTACTATCCCGCAAGCCACCCGTGCCCCGATATAGCCCCGCGATGATAAGGAGCCGTCAGTGAAGTATATCGCCCTTCTTCTCGTTATCGATGTTTCCATACACGGTTTCCCTTCGCCAATCTCGATGTGCAGATTTCTTGGGTTCTGACCTAGGTCCCTTGTGATCTCCCTATCTACTGACATCGATATCCCCCATTTAGTCAGACACCTCCTCTCCTTCTTTCCAATGCTAACCTCTGGACAATGCAGCCATCTCTTGGCACATCTTTCAGCAGCCCTATTCCACAGTGGTTCCGTCATTGCGGATAGAAACCATGAGAGAAGCTTTGTCGGAGTGCTTCTAATCAGCCCATAAATGGTCCTCATGAAAGAGGCCTGCAGCCGTTCGTATTTGTTGATCAGCCATCTATAGTTTAGTACTTCTCCATATACCTCGATTCCATATAGAGCTTGTGGGCATACTACTTGATTCCACACTGCTACAGCTGTGTCTATGCTTCCACCCCATTTCTTTTGCCAGAAACCTCTACACATCGCCACCGTTTTGGTTGCCTTTGACATCATGTGTGTAACATGCACTGTCCAAGTTTTCGCCCAATGAACCCCTAGCCATTTCACCGTGTGCTTCAGAATATCTGCAGTTTCATTCTTTCCCTGTTCTATTAATTTTTCCTCCAGGTTGTTTTTGAGAGTAATGTCCCTGACGAAAATCTCGTTCTTTCTCTTGTTGACCTGCATGTTTGTCTTCTCAGCCCATGCTCCTATAATTTTATCTGTGTCTTCTATAGCATATATTAAATCTTCTACCGTGCTAGCCTCCAGTGACACCGCTATGTCATCCGCATAAATAGCCACCTTTCTCTTGAATCTCGGATTCGGCACAGATAACAACTCCCCTAGCTCTACCGTGCTTAACATGAAGCATACTGGTCCTGTACAAGATCCCTGTGGCACACCCAAGGATCTCGTTCTTTTGACCCCATCTAGAGTGGAGGTATGTCCAACCAAGTAGCTGTGGATTAGCTCCGACCATCTTCTATTTGTTCTCTTTTTAAATGTTTTGATGATGTATCTTTGAGAGATTTTATCGAATGCAGCTGACAGATCGTATAGTATCAACACCTTATCTCCCCCTCTCACGTCTAATACCTCATCGGACAGGCTCCGGAGAGCCGTAACTGTGCTCCTATTGTTGACATAGCCGTGTATATAGGGTGGTATTTCTGCAAATTTCATAATCCTATTTCTCAGCACAGCTTCCACTATCTTTGCCATGGACTTCAGAAGACTTATCGGTCTCCATCTTTTATGTTCTTCTTGGATATTTTGTTGGCCCACTTTGGGAAGCAAAATGAGTTTTGCTTCCTTCAGACAGCTAGGATAAAATGCAAATTCCAGAATCCGTTGGATCAAAACTCTAAATTTTTCAACCCATCTCTCGATTCCACAAGCGATCTGTATGAATTCATAAGCTATCTCGTCGCTTCCTGGGGCTTTCCCTTTCTTGAAATTCGAAGCAGCTTTTCTGATTTCTTCCAGTGTAACGTCTCCGCCAAGAGGCTCCGTTGACTGTTTTTCGTATCTACTCGGGTGTGAATACAAACTTTCATCTCCTATGTCAAGCAATCGGTCTATTATCTTTTCCGCTTCATACCCTTCCGTTGTTATAGTGCTAACCTTGAAGCTCCTAGTCAGTTCTTTGAAAGTCGCAGTGCTCCTCTTGTGCTGATAAAATTCACGTTTCACCCTGTGGATGCTGTTGAAGTAATCTCTCTTTGCAATTCGTACACGATTCCTAAGGCTCTCTCTTTCCCCCTCTGTTAGCCCTTCCCTCTTAGTCTTTCTCATTTCCTTTTCTTCTCTTCGCAGAGTTTTTCTTTTCTTTTCTAACTCATTGTTCCACCAGACCTGTCCGCCTTTGCGTCGTTCTCTAGCCTGTTTCTTGTTCTTGGTATCCTTACAAGATTCTAGCATAGCTTCTCTAATGACATCATTCAATTTGACTGCCGCTTGTTCAATGGATGGTATATCATCCATTCTTATAAAGCGTGGAGTCTTGTTGGCTACCCGTGCCTTGAACCCATCCCAGTTTACCACCTTCACATAGTTGATCCTTTCGCTCCTCGTTTCAAGCTCCCTGTTTCCACACCGGACTTCGCACATAAGAGTCCTATGGTCACCGCTCGTATCAAGTGCATACGCTGGTTTATTTACTGTCACCCCATAAGCTAGAATCGCATCAATGTAACTACTTCTTCCTCCAGAGTAGAAAGATGGTACACCCTTGTTAGCATTCACTGGGGCTAGGTTCATTCTCAGGAAGCAGTCTTCAAAGACTTCTCCCCTCCGGGTCCTCTCGTCGTTATCCGATAGTGGCGGGGAGCACCACCAAGAGGAACATGCATTCAGATCTCCCGCTACTAATGAGTAGTCGAACTCTCTGTCCTCTAGTAGACCTTCGAGGCAACTACACAGGTCCCCTGGGTCGAGGTTCTTGTCAGCATATAGGCTGACTACTCGTAAACATTCCCCATCCTTCGTTGTTATATCCGTACTGACACAGTCAGGCTTTGGCTTCACTTTCTTAATTGTGATTTCTCTCCTTATCAGTACTGCTGCCCTGGTGTAGTCTCTTGCCGCTGTGTCTACTTCTAGATTGTTGGAGCAGAATACTACTATCATATCATTAAACACTTGCCCAAGAAGGGCTGGTGGTTCCTGGATACATGCCACGTCGCAACTATACCCATACTCCCGGTACCACGACTCCAGATTTGCTCTGCTTCTAGAGCAGTTGAAGGTTGCAAAACTTATGTTACAACCCGTGATATCAGCTACCCGAGGGTTACTACCGGTGCTATTCTCTACTTGTTGATTACTACCAGTGCTATCATCTATTCGTTGATTACTACCAGTGCTATCATCTATTCGTTGATTACTACCAGTGCTATCATCCCTCCTCTCATCTTTATTACTACCGTGACTTACAGAAGCTCTTCGCGAGAGCATCATTGGGAGGCTCCGGAAACTCTGGTAGTGGTAGTGGTGGTAGTGGTAGTGGTTGTGGTAGTGGTAGTGGTAGTGGTAGTGGTGGTAGTGGTAGTGGTGGTAGTGGTAGTGGTGGTAGTGGTAGTGGTAGTAGTGGTTGTGGTAGTGGTAGTGGGCGTGGGGGTGGTAGTGGGGACAGTATTTGAGCGGTAGATATCATACCCAGTGGTGGCAGTAGGCACATGGAGGTACTGGTAGTCAGAATCGATAAAGCAACCAGTGAGGAAAGTGTCGTCATAATAGCCGGTAGAGTCCATAACGACTTGGCGACACGGATCCTTCAGCGTCAAAGTGTACCTTGGCGCGCCGCTGCTCTGAGCAAGTTCATATCCGCAGTCGTACTGGCCTTTTGGTAGGCGGCCCTTATAAGCAGTTATAAATACCCTACCGCCCTGTTGGCGAGTAAACTGGAAACTCCAGATATCAGGCTCCCCACTGGAAGTAGAGTGTAGAGTATATGTCCTATCGATAGGCGATCCGAGGCCGCTAGAAAAACCCTCACCGAGGAAAGGGTCTGGATGGCACTGAGCAGCAACGAGGATAACGCATAGGCCAGTTAGGCTTGGGAGCATTGAGAGGAGCTAGAGTTCAAGTTGGAGGGTTCCGCCCGTGGGAAATTCAGCTGCGGTTTCCGGATTCATGACACGTTTGTGCGGGTAAACGTCCTGGAGTTGCTCATTACGAATGGGTTCGGCTGCCATTGGGAATGGGGGTGACCATTACATCCTATTTTGACAATAGAAAAACTTTTTAGACGCAGTTTCGGCATGCCGGAGCACGGCAAAGCGGTAGCTGACCATGCCCATTATCCTCATGCCTGAGCTCTTCGTTATTCGTCTTTGTGCGGAACCATACCGTTGTTGTGCGAGTCCCTGTCTGATTCGATTGCATGCTCAGGCGTGCCGGGATCGAGGTTGTTGTGAGACTAGGGATTCGCTCAACGTGATATTCCATTGCATGATGATGAGCACGGCACTCCTTCTCAACTCGGGCGCCAATTACAGTGGTGGCCATTCGCCCACCGCCTAGTGTTGGTATTTAGGCCGCTGTACCATTTTGTAGCCCTTTCTCAGACTTCCAGCGCAGTGAGGTCAAGTAGCGTCTATTGTGCGCCCATCAAACGTCTTTTCATACTCTCTAGTCAGATTTGTCGAGCGCAAATCCGGTACTCACAATGGGTAACAAAGCAGAGACCTGACTCTTACACATCGGACCGTACTCGCTCCAATGGCAATCCGTGAGGCCTTGCAAAGCTCCCGACTCTTGAGTTAAGGAAAAGTTGACGAACATCGACTGGTACGGCGGAGCATAGAAGAGGAGAAGATCGATTTAGACCGGATGTGTAGGGAAGTGTGGGAGTGTGTGTGGAGAGCATCGAAGCTTGCAGAGTAGTTTGAAGGCTCCGAAAGGCTTCAGGCGCGAAGCATAGAGAACTCTTGTAAGAGAATAATATATTGTTGGGTCAATCGGAAGGGATCTGGATTCATAAGGACAGTACCCTGCCCGATTCCCTCATCCCTTCAGGGGCCGTCTATGCGACCGGTACACTCACTGCTGCCTATGCTGTTGCTGTGGCATCTACTCGAACAGGAACACTATGCTGAGCCATGCCTTTTTAAGGGCAATTCCTACTCGTAATGACTCGTTCATCCGACCACGCGTGAAAGCTGTGTCCAGCGAACTCTTTTGCTTTCTGTTACCTGGTACTGCTCCTGATCAATGGCGTCTGGTTGTATCCAACTGTACGCGGATTAGGTTCGCTGTTGTGTATGGCAAAAATGATTAGAGTTAGCGGACTCGGGTATCTCTCGTGCAGTAACCTCCGCAAGAATCTTCCATTGTGTTTATATTCCTCTCACGCCGCTCAGATGATTGGGCCATCTTCTGCGACGTCCCAAGGTATAAGTATCAACCTCGCATAGCTATCATTCTACTTCAAACCATAACGTTCGACAATCCCCTACAACCAAAAGGCTGAAACGAGGCGTCCACTGTGTAAGAAATTCCTGCCACAAGGTAGGCATTAACATGTAGGACCCGCAATAAAAAAGCAAGCTCTAGAGGGAATACCAGAGTCAGCTATGCCCTGGCGGTTGACCGTTACTATGCGGAGACAGTCACGACTCAACGGAACAGGTATCCGTGAACGAGCTTTTCCCCGGTACCACGTCTCATGGTGCTTCAGTGGAAAGGTGAAAAGAAAAGGTATCTCGTCAATAAAGTTCAGAGACGTACCGACTATCATCATTAGCAGCTAGTGGTAGTGTCAGTATGTAGGGTTCGATGAGTAGCAAGCATCTTCTCCACGCTAGGCCTTCTTTATGGCCATGGCAGAAGAGGGAGCCTTGTTATCATCATAGACATTATGCTTGTTAACGAGTTGTAACACTAAACCATGCACGACAAGACCAAAGCCTTCTAGCACGGGCCTAGCTAACTCTCTCGCCATTAGTATAGCACTGTGAAATGAGTCAAGAGCACTTTAAAGCCACAGGACCCAAACAAGCAAACAGTGCGACATTTCCCTCCAGCCCTCACCACTGGTAGTCAACACAACAGTTGGCAATTCCGGAAGGTTAGCCGCCTAGTAGGAAGTCGATCCTCACCACCCGACATTCGTGGAACCAACTGCCAGCTTAGAAGCTGATAGGAGCAACGGTAGCAAGCTCGGCCTTCAACTTGGGGTCGGCAGCGACCTGCTTCTGAGCCTCAGACCTGACCTTGCGGATGGTCTTGGTGACCTTGGTGTAGTACTCGGCCTTGTGGACGTTACGACGCTCAGTGAGACGCTCAACAAGAGACTTGCACTTCCAGCCAACCCTCTCGCTCAAGTCACCGAGGGTGCAGAACTTACGAGTGGGCTTCAACCTCAAGGCCTACAGGAGGAACAGCAATGAGCGGAGGAATGAAAGTAGGAAAAAGCATTACCTTGAGGGCGCAAGGGACGACCTGCTTGGGGGCCTTGTCGTAAGGATGCGGCATACCATCGAAAACCTTCAGGCGATCGAGAGCGGCCTGGCCACGGGCGGTCTTATGACGGATCATACCGCGGATGGTCCTCCACAAGATCTTAGAGGGAGCCTAAGATGATAACAACAGTGATGAGCAGCCGGACGGTGATAGTAATAATTACCCTGAAGTGGATGGGGCCCTTCTTGGGGTTGGAGTTGGTGTGCTTGCGCTTGAAGCTCTCGTACTTCAGCTTGTTACGGAACAAGGAGCCAGAGATGTTGATGCCCTCACAGTGGACAGCAACGATCTTCTGACCGCTAAGAAGCTCCTTAGCGATCATGCCTGAAACAACAAGCAACAAGCATAACAACAACCCATTCCGACGCTATTTCAGGATGAATAGCAAGCGTCATTAAATGAGCCTAGAGTGCAGGTCAAAGACGTCTACCGACTCGTACAGAGCATACGAATGAAATTGAAAAGAGCGAACGACCGATACCCAGACCCATCCCAACCCCCTTATTACTCGCGAGGCGGCCCAGAAGGTGCCCGCGGCAGTCGATTACGATTTCCTTGGCGAACATACCGGTTTAGGTCGACTCCGGACTATGCAAACAAAGGCTATGGATCGCTCGGGCGAACGCGCTATTTACATCAAATTTGAGGAGTTGCAAGTTTTGGCAAGACTGCAAGATTTGCACTCTAAACCCTTTCAACCTACTTCCAATCAACCTTCACACGCTAGCTCTACAGTAATGCCATGGGCCTTCTCAGAGCCTCTCTCCAGGACCATTGAACTCAGCTTCTGTCGCCGATCCTATCGAGTAGTGATACCGCTAACGTAGGAATGCCTTTTGCGACAGGAGACACGAACCAAAACGTAGCGTAATACAGGGTCCGTAGCCGTCTACTAGTGCAGAGGAACGAACTAAGCTGATGGTACTGCGAGGCTGCTTGACGTCAGCATAGATGCAACTGAAGGGGGTCTGAGCCAGGGGGCTGAAGCAGATTTCGCGTGGGAGGCGAGTCACGGCGCAGCCGGAAGATTCTTGAAGCGTCCGACGCCGAAGATTCTCGATTGTCACTGATCTAAGTTACCCGTTTTTCGTCGGCCTTCGCTATTATGGACACCTCATCAACCTACTCTGGTGCTGCCGATCACTCGGACGACCACAAGGCGGCCCAACAGCAAATGATGCAGCTTAACATGATCATAGAGAGCCAGAAGACCATGGTCAAGCTCACTGGCCTGTGCTTCGACAAATGTGTCTCGGTAAGTGTAGGAAGGCCGTCGCTGTTGGTTGAGTTTGTGATGATGGTCCGCAGACCCCCGGCAAGTCCCTGTCCAACTCGGAGCAGACCTGCCTGTGGCGTTGCGCCCAGAACATGATGGAGACCAACGTGTTCATGCAGAAGAGGCTGGTCCAGCAGGCCAAGCATCAGTAGATCAACGGGAAGCATCAGCTGGGAGGATCACACAGGCTGTGGCAGCCTCAGGCTACCACTGGCCTGGTAGCAGGGTAGTAGCGTAGAAGACCATTGATATATGTTTCTCGACAACCACCACTTGACAGGTCTTGTGTTGGCCTCGATCATGACCTGCTCGCATTGTTCTTGAGTAGCGCTGCGCTCTCCTAGGTGGAGTTACTTGCCGTCGCCGTGCTAGCTCAGTATATGCTGGTCTCCTCATCTCACAGTGTGCTGGCCAACTTCACTTTCTCCGCAGCCCGTCTTGCCAGAGAGGGTGCGCCTTCGCCCATTCGTGGTCTGGTGTTTTATTGTTATGTAGTACCTACCATCTTGCTGCATCCCCCACCTCCACTATGCCGTCCTCGACAACTTTCGGGGCGCCTCGGCTGTTGTCTACCCCTGAGGAGGAGTGGTCACCAGGGCGTGGAGGGCTCGAGAGGCAGAGGGATAAGAGAAAACTGAGAGAGTCGACCCAGTAGTAGAGGGACCCTCCATCTTGTGAGCTTCCCAAACCATCGGAGTTAACTTTCTGTCAGTTCAACGAAGCGTAGGCCCTGTGGTTTCATCACAAATGCTCGTCTAAGCTCTTCTGATTTACATCGTCTTCCTCTCAGTCCTCATGAACCCCTCTCAGCTTCATTCCGTGTAGACCTTCTCCGTTGCAGCTTGGAACGATCGGTGATCTTGCACAAGATCTGGGAGTGCTTTCCCCGTGCCCTTCCAGAGTGCCTGCCCGCAGTTGTCCATTTTTGGCCTCCCTCTGCCGTTGATGGAGCCGTCGTCCTCCTTCTCCCCTCCGATGAGCGTGCTTAATCGCCCAAGCTCCGTCCTCATCCCCTTCTCCATATTCGCCACGGTATTCATCCTCAACATGTATCGTACTGGTGGCTGCCTGGTGAAGTCCTGCGAGTACACCTCCATGTTCCATCATAGCATCTCTATTGCCGCTGCCCTGGCCTGCATGGCCGCAGAATGGAACGAGCTCTCCACCAGAGCTGTCTATGGGTGAGACGGCGTCCGCCTCAGCAAGGGGCTCTGGCGAGTACACAGTCCTCAGGTCCAACACAGACTTCCCCTGGGCAAGCCTCCTACAGCACATCAACATCGGCTACTTCCTCTATGACTTCCTCCACTCCCTTGCTTGGGAACACCACTTCATTATCCATCATGCCGTAGCCCTCACTGGTAAGCCCTCGCTCGATACTCTATGTTCGACCGCTCATCAGAGCTTCGTGACTCGTGTATCGTTTTCTTCCCTTACACTGTCGTCAACGACGGTGGTGTTGCCCACTTTCGTCACTCCCTCTTGGTGCCAAGTGCTCCCCTCAGGGCTCTTCGCGTCGGAGTACATGAACAGCTTCGCCCTGGCCAACGCCGTGAACACTCTCATCGCTGAGTCGGGCTCCATAATCTACAACTACTACAACGCCCACAAGTCCCTCAACCACTACTTTATCTTCGTCGCTGTCTACGGTGTATCCCGGTTGATCTTTCCTAGTGTGGAGCCTATCGGTCCTCCATCAAGTCTGGCGACCCTTCGAAGGGGCAGTCTACCCCTTCTGGGCTCCCCTATGCCATCACCAGCCTACAGCTCTCACTTCTCGTCGTTAACTTGGTCTTCCTCTTCACTCACATGCGCAAGCTGAATCGGAAGCTGAGGGAGCGTCGACAGGAAGCAGCTCGAAAGGCCGCTGGCGAGGGAGAGGTGACCACGGCAGTTCTGCGGAGAAGGTCGGTGGTAGCAATAGACGCCGCTGCTGCCAACATGGGGGAAGCATGAGATTTATGTCACGCGCCCGGAAATTAGCTGATTCTGTCACTAGCTGGTACCCTCGTGGAGGCGGTGACGGCTCCTGCGGGGAGGTGCGGCACGTCCACGTCTGCTGCTGCTGCCGCAGTGGTAGTAGGTCCGAACTATTTCGCTGCCGCTTGATACACGACTGTTGTTGCACATGACCTCAAAGGCTTCCCTCGTTGTTGTGTTGTCAACGCCAGGGGAGAGCAGGGGAGTTATCGTAGATGTACTCAAGCGTCGAATGGAATCTGAAGTAGCAGAGTACGGTCCAAAGAAATTGGAACCAGCTGATGAGGAGTTGCCGCCCCGTCCAGAGGCAGTGGGGCCGAAGATACCCGGCACGGGAGATCTGGTCATAGTCTGGCAACTTGAAGGCCCGGCCGAGGAGCAGCTGAGCCTTGGCAAGGTGGGGTGGATGCCCTTCACCGTGCCGCCAGCGTTCGGTCAGATCGACTTCAAACCTGCTACCGACGAGAAGATCGTCACCGCCTTGCCTGAGGATGTCACCATCGGTGTGGATAGGGAGGCGTGGATGAGCATCGCCAACGGCAGTGATGGCAGCATCACGGGAGAGGTAGTAACGCCCAGGGCCGGCTAGTTTGGATAGTGATCCCCGCAGGTCTCCGCCGGCCTATCATCACCATCGGGGCCTCTCGGTGCCCGGGTCTCCCTAGCGTTGTCGGCCGAGGGGCGGCGGCTCTCCCTTGTCGACACTGCTAGGTCGAGTGTACCTTGCCGAGAGAATGGTCCTCCCGTACGCGCAGTCGTCAATGATATGATTTTTATGATGATTCTGTTACAAGCTGAGGAAGGCATCTCCAGCATTATCGAAGCTCGTTTGGTATTCGTCGGGAGGCTGCCTAGAGTGCTCGGTCTTAGCGGCATCGAGGGAGAGCCGCCAAGGCTGCCGCTGCGCTACGGTCGAGAGTGCGGCCCGATAGAGTTGATCGTGAAGGTTGGGGACCAGGACTTGTCACTGGACGATGAAAGTGTTACTTGCCGTGTCACACCACCTCTGCCGGCCGGGATATCACTGAAGCCGGAGGGCGTGCTGAGCGGCATACCTCGGATGGCTGGGTGCACTGAGCACAGCATCATTGTAGCTACTGCAGAGGGGGAAAGTGAACCCTTCTGCTTCACCATCGAGATCGACATAGAAGAGGTGGACATGGCCAGGATACGATGGGCCGCAGCGGAAGGAGGCCGCGGCGTCACCGCCATTACTGACAGAATCGCCGAGGGGTCGGATAGGCGAGCATACGAGGTGACCGTCCATCTCAAAGACCGGCCTGATGGCATGCATGTCGGTAGATTTACCGTCACTTCGCGTACACCCTTCCGGAGCATCAAAAGCGGCTGCGGGAGTTCTGGAGTCAGGAGAAGCAGGACGTTATTGTAGTGGACCAAGGCATGACGGACAAGCTACAGGTCCGTCTGCCCGGCAGAGGATGGCTGACCTCGATCGTGGCTTGTTCCCTCAGGAGATGATAGACGATACACGACACAGTGATGGTGACACAACCACGCGAGTGCTCCAGTTCTTGCCAGGGACCTATACCCTACCCGGTGGCGCCCTGAGGTGAGAGTCGCCACAGCGTCTACGCTCCTTCGTGGAGTTCTGCTGTTATTCCCGCACTCCTACGTGCGCATAGTTTACGTCCGCGTCTCTACGGAAGGGAATCTCTCTTTGTTAAGGTTGGTGGTGGGCCGTTCTCAGGTTGCGCCACCGCAGGGTCATTATTCAAGGCGTCCAGAGAGAGGGCGTGACCATAGTCGGCCAAGTAGGAGGTCGAATCTTCTTGTCTGCCTTTTGTCGGCAACAGGCAAGATCCTGAGCTCTGTTGCGTGCAGATCCGGGTAGAGCGTCCAGGCTGCGTCATAGACAATCTCACCCTGACCAACTATGACTCTACTCTGTTTGACGGGCTCTGTGACGAAGAGAACCTCCGTTGCGGAATCGTGATTAAAACGGAGAGTGAGAACGAGTTTGTCCCCGCCTCACGAGCGCGTTCAAGTGGGGAATCACGCATTTTGCAATAAAGGGGCTATTTCCCCTGGTCGAGTACTGGTCGACCACATAGACCCGGGTTCGATCCTAGGGTGTGGCATATTGCTGCGCAGTACCTTGTTTCACATCATACTCGAAATAGTATTAGCTGGACAGAGAATATTTTCGCTCCAGGTGTAGCACATAGCAAAATAACAGCCGCGAGATTCGAACTCGCGCCCTTTCGGACTAGCGCCTGAAGCTAGCGCCTTAGACCACTCGGCCAGACTGTCGTTGGATTTTCACGGTCTCTGTTCGTCATATCATGTCTTCTACCTGTTCTTACCCCATTGAACGTACCTCTCTCCAGGTTCAGGCGCCCTACCGACGTGTACGATCAAGAATTGCGACATCCGCTGCACTCGCAACAGTTGTGTCAAATTCATCACATCCCCCACCGAAGAAGGCTTCGAGGTGATCCCCGCTCGGACTGCCATTCCCCGACTCCGCGCACTCAGGCACCAGGCGGGGTGGTATTGGAAAGGAACCGCTTTTCTGTCATCCGCGACCCCACCTTGCCGGCCGTAGATTTTCGTGGAGCCTCCGGAATCGCTATCGAGCACTCTCATCTGATTGATAATCTTTTCTCCCCTCTCTGCTATGGCCTGGAGTGCAAGAAGGGATATCAACCGCGCACGAGAGGAAGCTCGGCGGCAGCCATCGATACCTTCGAGGCTCAAATGATGTTATCAGCATCGCTCCATCCTCCCGACCGAGACTTCAATGTGGCGCTGCGGGAGCAGGCTTTGGATGCTCGCCCGCAGAGCAGGACGAGGGAGTCACTAAGGCGAGAGCTTCCCTCCCCGAGCCCAGCCTGAGCACACACTGGCCGAACTCGATTGCTGCTACCCTGTGCGTGAGAGGGAGGGGTCCGACTGCGTGTACATCGAGGCTGCGAGTATGAAAGCGAATAAGATGAGGAGTGAGCAGCTGGGTTTCCGAAACACCAGACTCAGTCTGTACACGTTCTGTGGGAAATCTGACGCCTGGAGGAAACGAGAGGGCCTGAACAAAGAGCACAACATCAGCACCAACATGAGACAGATCGCATCAAGCATGCGCGATTCTAAGGCATCAAGCGTGTGGAAGTTCCCGGACAATGGACGGATACGGATCGAGTAGGCCGATTGACGTGCATCAGTTTTTCCGTTTGACTTCATCCGATCGGTCAGCTGAGCTGACTCTGCTAGAGTGCATTTCCGTTCTTTCAGCGGCGGGCTTCCGGGCGTGAAGATCCCATCCTGCAGATCTGTCCCGAACCTCAACTCAGGGCTGCCCAGTCTGCCTGCGTTAGAGGGTGAATTAGTATTCGATAGGCGGCCACCACCTATCCGTCAAACTAAACCAACTGTGAGACGAGCGTGCGGTGTATGCTGGAGCGTCGAGTGTCTGCCAGTTGTGAGTATCATCTCTGCTTTCGTTCAGGTCAGTGTGTTCCTACGATCGAAGTGAAAATCTATCCGAATTACCAGTGATGTGCCACGAACGGTTCAGATGTAAACTCGAACTCATTTGGTTATCCGTGTGGCGTTCAGTGTGTTTGAGGACGTCATCGACCTGAGGACTCTCCTGCCGTGAATATCTCACTGGGGCAGTCAAATGCCTGCGATCCTCTATGATCTCGGGACAACAACTCCCATAAGATTCAGCTTCATGCATAGCGAATACCCCCTCGCCTCATTCGCAATGCACTATATGGGACTCGGCATTCGCATGCTACTCACCGCGGTACATGTATGCGCTTTATGATCCTTATTGTGCCAAGTTATTATGGACTTAGCAGCGCCGTTAGACTGGGACTTTCGCTTAACTGCCCTCCTGTTTACGGAGAATTGAAGTTCAGCCGCTAAACTCCCGAACCCAACAAAGGAGAAACGTGGATGCATGTTGAGAATGTATCGTGTTCAACTACTATCATCATCGGGCAATCTACTAGGCGGTGTGGAGCCTAATCATGGTCGTACTGAATCTGACCGACCTCAAGCCGAGCAGCCTTGGAGATGATGAATCACTGGGGATGGACGAAGCTGCTGAGGATCGCCTCTGAGATGGGCATTGACTTTATGACTCGACTTCTCGAAATTTAAGCGGCAAAACCGTGCACCATCCAAGCGACGCCGCGGGAGTGCCTTCTTTCGCTAAGCGTACGCCTCGGCAACGCGACTCTATTCCGTATAACGCAGAGTTATTCTACAGGTTAAGAAAAGTATATGCTGTAACTCCCGCCTATCTTACTGATCCGATGACCCCGGCTGGTTCCAGAGCGGCATGATTCAGTCTCCCTTGCGCATCGAAGTAGGCGAACTCCTGATACATACTGTGACTCAATAGCGAAACAGAAGCCGGCGGATACTTGATATCTTGGCGGAGGCTGCAGATGTAACGTGGTATTTCCTTCATATGCCGGTCCTCCAACTGATGGGTCTAAAATTGAAAATTATGTCAGCTGTGGGATTCGAACCCACGAGGATTTCTCCACCAGAACTTGAGTCTGGCGCCTTAGACCGCTCGGCCAAACTGACTGTGCAAACCTATTTTCTCAGCCGAAGGGAGAGGCTTCAGGGACGAAGCAGACATCAACTTCTACCGGCTATCTTCCTCGCTCGAAACTTCGCCCATGCCTCCAAAGTCTCGATCGGGCTCTCTGATTATCCGACTTGACCCGGACGGCTCGTAATGAACCATATAGCCCTCTGGGAGTGTCAGGTTGCCTGCATGGACACGGCAAGTTCACTCTCGCGAATGGCACAGGGGCAATGCTTCCTCGCTCGAGTCACGCCTTCGCCATCGCATGACAGAATCCATGTGGGAACCCCCAGCTTGTGCCAACTTCATAGATGCTACCCATCATTAGCCCAGTCGGCTTCTTCTCAGAGTCCTCTCCACCGTAAACAGCGATATACCGTTGGTAATTAGAGACGAAGGGGGGCATGGTAGTACGCACTGACGACTCATACCGAGGACGCCCACGCAGGTTCATACACGAGTAGCGTGCGATTGATACTAGTGCAAACGAAAGATCGACAAAGTCTCCAACAACAGGTTAAATGTGGTCATGTCGCATAAGCGTCATTCAGGCGTGATCGTGAACGTCATCAGTCGTAGATCTTTACCACAGAAGATATAGTCTCGCTGCAGAGAGGGCACCTGAAATTGTGAGTAGAGATGGGAGCAAATACCAAAAAGACGTACCGCTTGAGTCTTGTATGGCACAGAGCGCAGCAACAGCGGTGGCCACAAGGGACCTGAGTACAACCACCTGCACTCCGAAAGGGACAGCGTTATTACTATAGCGTGTGTACTCCGGGATGCCATGCACACCACGCAGGCGCTCAGCCGACGCTCTTTCACTTCGGTTTTCGGCGTCGTCAAAAGGATCCTCCTCGGCCGGGGTATAACTACCACAGGAAGCCATGCGCAGGGCCACCACCATGTGGACCCGCTAGATAGTTGGTCACCTCATCTTACCGGGAAGAACAGGGTCCTTTCGCGAGTACTCAATAGGCACCACTTCCGGATTATACGCTGGTGGGGGATTCATAACGCCACACTGCAGTGTAGCCTGCTCGCAGCGACGCAGGCTTGTACTGTCCTCAATCTGCCCCACGGTCAGCGGTCCATCCCTCCGTGATAGGGTGAAATGCATAAGTACAGCCAGGAAGGCCGATACTATGCAAAAGACCATCGTCGTTCTGCCCTCCCCGCCCTCAACCTGGATGATCTCCTCGAGCTTCCCTGCAGCCAAGGGCTCTCGAAAGACGTGGCTCATCTTCCGAACCCCCGTGCTGAGATCATTGATACGACTGAGGAGGTCGAGGTACTGGTCATCCACTCGGGAGACTAAGTCTTTCTGGTCCTTCACCACCTCATGGACTGCCGACTGTAGAGCCTTGAGGACCTCCCGATCTATGGAGACTGTTTGACTACTCCTCGCTACGGCCTCGACTAGCCAGGCCACGAGCAACATGCCCATGAAGAGTAAAGCCCATGTTGATGCGATTGCTCGGAAAGTCGGCCGCTGAGGAGGAGAAGGCTCTTCCGCGTGGAAGCCCAACCGAGGCACATTCAGTGACATAACGAACTATGGCTGCCAATAGCATCAATTAGTGGTGCCAGATACCTGAGGATTCCAGTAGAGTCCCGCTCACAACAGGAGGAGGAAGAACCCAAACACAAGCATGCTGTGGTGGCAGCACTCCTTGCCATGTAAAGCACAGCACGTGTAGGTTGGAGTGGTATCAAATCAATGGTAGGGGTAGAATTCTCTGAACTTATCATCTGGATAACCGATGTAAACATACCCCGCAGGGGCCCGTCTCTCCTCATGATGGATCTGAGCAGGATACCTCACGAACAACAGCAGCGGTCGGCTTAGAAGGAAGCTGGGAGCAGACGACCCACCAGTCTCCTCCCCCGAGCCCCGTTATAGAACGGTTGGCCGTACTCGCCATTATGCGTCCGGTACATCGGGAGCTTGTCGAATGCCCAGGAGGCTCTAGCATAGGCCTCGCTTGATGAACAGCTCAGAGGGGCGGAGGAATTAGTGTTAGTACTGGGTGAAGGTAGCCCTCAGACTAGGGAATCCAAGGTTGACGAGCGTACCTCTTATGAGTTGACCGAGATTTCACCGTGTAGAGAGTGCTTTTGGATCTGCTACTCCGACTGCTACTACTGCCACACCGCGATGACCTCGAGGCCGCCCTAATGGACCTGGACTAGGCCTCCCGCGCAGCCCCCAACCACCGTCCTCTCACCTAGGGGTCGAAGCAACCCTCTCTCGGTAGCGAGATGGGTGTATCCACGGATGAGGGGGAAGCGGCCTGCCAGAGCGGACCAACTAGCCAGAACCCCCCGTTATAGAGCTATCCACTTTCCGAACGCTTTTGTGTCCCGAAAACGCGGGTTCCATCCTGTGCCGCCGCGCTCCTGTATTCCGGTAGAAGGCGCTCACTCGGTCCCCTAAGAAGCATGCCTCAACGGACATACAGCTCAAGCCAGCCGGGGTGGTGCTACCGTCTGCCCCTGCTGGTCGCCAACGCGTTAGTGTAGCCTGGCAGCTGCCAACCTCATGGCTGTTGCACGGAACATACTGGCCGACTAAGGAGAGCATGGTAGTCAACGCAGAACCGCAGTATCTCCCAAGTCCTACTCGTGTTGGAGCTTTTCCCGAACGCCCTGACCTCGGGAGCCCCTACAGGACCGTTAACAGCGTAAGCCGTCTAAGAACACTCCACTCCAGAGCAGCCATTGACCGTGCCGATTCACCTGCGTGCCACGCCAGTCTACCGGCCCAGGCAGAGGCTTGCCAGCTCCTCTGGGAGGCCCTCGGTAGGTCGGGCCTCTCGGCGCTATCAACGGCAGCATGCTGTGAACCGCTGTAAGAAACTGGTAGCGACTCCTCGCCATCCCAGCCCCTTAGCCGCCACGCAATTCGCCAAAACATGACAGAAACTCTTGAGGTCAGATCCGGTCGCCGGGATCGACCCTGGTGAGGACAAAAACAGCATCATCAAGCGGCAGAATGGGAGCACTGACAGGACCCGTACAGAGGTACGGACATCGAGTGAAGGCCGCCAGCTCGAACAGACCGGTAGGAGCTACATACTCCGACCTGATATATTCCGGGTGCCGCAGAGGGTGCGAGTCTCGCACTGCGAACGTAGTCGGAGAGCCTTACCAGAAGGATCTCGCCGCTTCCTCGAAGGACGCGTTGCGGGACAGGACCTGATAGAGGAGAATACTCATCCACCACCCATGAACGCTACGGTGCCTCCGAATGAACTGAACTCAGACTAAGAAGCGTGCTTTCTCTTAGGCAAAATCAAATACTTATCGTTCCTCGCGGCCTAATGCGAGTTTGAAGTCTGACAGGGTATAGATTTTATCACGAAACATAGCATGTTTACTCAAAACAGTCATATTCGAAACGGTTGCTGGTATACGGTCAAGAATGCTCCAATACCGTTCAATCGGGTTTATATTCGGCGAGTTCAGGAGCGAACTCATGAGCTTTCTGCCGGTGACACCGGCCCGGTGTCCCGGCCCAGTAAAACCTTCTGTAAGAAAGGAAAAGACTTTCCTTCTCAACTTGAGAAGGTGAGAATCTCCTTGAGAATCTCAAGGAAATCACTGGTAAACTTGCTGACGTGGGACGGAGCAATGTCTTGCATGAATACCGGGCAACCCTCCTTCGGGCGACCTCCCAGGCTTCCGATACCACGGGAAGAAGCATCTGTCGAGGAGGTCAGTGTACCCGCATCGTTCACTAGTAAGCCTTGAGATCTCAACACCCTTCGGACACTTCGTTCATAGCATTACGGCGCATCCCCTCGAATCACGACTCCACGTTCGGCTACCTGCCTCCCTTAGCAACAAGTGTTCCGGAAGAGTAACGTTTCGCAGTAGCGTAACTTGCGGAAAAGGGAGGCCAGTGACTGGCTGCAAACCACTGACCAGAGTAGCGGGGTCTGAGATTAACGTGCGGCGTGACCAGCAGCCAGAACGAAACCGGCCTCGCATGATGCGAGTCGCATCCACCGACATGAGGCAGGAACTTTGCCAAAGCGACCGTTGACCGCGCCGGTCACCTGCTGGATTGGCCCTACGGGAGCCACACCCTAAGCGAAGTAGCGCCGCCACTGCTGACTATCATGATCTTCCCTATACCCTTAAGCATCTTGCACCTGGTATTTGCGCTTTCTCTCCTCACCACGGTCATCGAGCAACTCCCTAATCGCGGGAGTTCTAGCCATCCCCCCTCCTTTAGACTTTCCCTATTCTCAATGACGCAACGGACTTCTTATACTACCCACGCCTCCTCTGGTAAACCTTTAAACGGTCGTCCAAGTCTTTCTCAATAGTAATGGTGGTCCCTTCCGAGCTCCTTCGCTATTTCGAGGCTCTTAGCCCTCTCAAGCCTCTTAACCATGACGGCTCTCTCGGTGTCGGTGAGGCGCAATTTCTGTGGCATAGTAACGAGATGAAATGTGTTGCCTAAGGAATCTACACGGTCCGAAGGAGCGATTCTTCCACTCGCCTAGATACATGAGTATGCACGCTGCTCATCCCTTCGCGCTCTCGTCTGAGCCTGACTACATCCAAGCGGAGCAATTTTGGTTCTGCAGGGCAGGGAGTAGTCAAAATCGAGATCATAACGGAGATTAGTCTGCCGAGCACCAATTTTTATGCAACATACACACCTCCCATACTATGAGTGATACCACTTCACATCGAGCACTTTAATACTAGCCTAGTACTACTAGGAGGCCATGCTACTAAAAGAGGATTATCTCGAGGTATCTAGTTCCGAGCTTACTAGTCGCTCCTGCTCTTGCTCCTTGTGATCGTTCCGTAAAGCATCTAGTTGAGCCAGAGGTAGGGGAGAGATATTACCACCGTTCCCCCAGGGAGCACCTATCAGTGGTCCCAGCACGCAGTCAAGGCGGGCGGGATGGACCACGGGGCTCACCAGCTCTGCTATGCGTCCAAGTAGTTTCCTAGGGGACTTGCACCTGCCGAGCAAACCTTCGGAGAGGGCAAGGAAGTTGTGGAGATTCTCGCCTGTCCAAAACATTAAGACAAAATACGGCGTCGAATTGGCGGTGGTCGGGAGAGACCTCCGCCAACGTAGGATCCAAAGTACGGACTGCACGGATACCTTTCTGTCGCAGACGACGGCACATCCTGAAGGATTTTGAAACGGTCAAACTCGCCATGTGCGGTACCGTATGATGCTTTCGCTGACATCTCACGTGGTGATGTGGCCACGGGAGCTACAGCCCTACATTTTGGAGACTTCAGTAGCAGTCACACCACCGGTGTGGAAGATATTCATGAATTGGGCGGTAAGGTCTCCACAGCCGGCCCCAATGTCGAGACACCTGTAGTGCCTCATAAGACCTTCAAGGTCCAGCGCACTCGCCTCCAAAACCCTCCGCCATTGGCCTGAAGTAGAGGCAATATGTAATGCTACTTATAATCTCAGCCTCGGGATGGGTATGGAATGACCGTATTGGCGACGTAGCCGACAGACGAGGCAATCCACCCACCTTCGCTGAGCATGAAGAGCCTTGGACGCTGGAGGACTGCCTGGACCTGCGAACCGCCCTGTGGCCCAGCTGGAGTAGGTATTGTGTGGAGGTAGTACATCGTAGTGATAGATGCAGGGACAAAGCGATAGTGTGGAGATCCAAGTAAAGCAACGGAAGAGTAAAGATACCGCCGAGCTGAAGATCAGGAAGAGACCTTGGGGGGCGGGAGGCTCCCGCCGATAGCGGCGCCGAACGATAGATAAAATTACTAGATAGTTGCAGCCTCGTACCAAACGATGAAAGCAGTAGTAATGCGTGCAACAGGAACTAGCGAGCACCCTACTATTGGCAGGGCAACACGTCCTGGTACCGCCAGTCGCATGCTCAAAGCGGTTGATAATACCAACCTTTGTGAAATGAGTGGTATCGGTCCTAGCGCTGTGGCTACCGCTTTCACTGCCCGTCACCTCACCTCTCAGGATTCCTCACATGCCGAGTGATGAAGTCACATAGCTCGTCATCATCAGCACTCAGAGGTACCTGAGCGCCTACGGATGCTCGGAGGGACGGTTCGCTCGGAAAGACACTATGACACCAGCCCCGGCACGTTAGAGCTCCCCACCCATTTCTCAGCAAGATCGCCTCCCAATGCATCAACCTCTACTGCGTATCGCAAGCGTATCCTCATAGTATTGTAATCCAGGCCAGGATAGGCCGAGGGCAGTCCATCAGCGTTCGCCCGTCTGTAGGGGTAGCGGGGCATCGTCTATCACCAAGGGCCCTGCCGTAGAACAGTCGAAGGGATCCCATACTACGGGGTCACCTCCCTTACGCGTCGCCAAGGCAAGCATTTGCCTTAAATAATCCCCTCGAGCCGTCATGGTGGATTCTGACAAAGTCCCACTTAAATGACCCCCCACTACACGGTTACCAACCCAAGACTGATGGTGATGCTCACAACAGCATTCTGGTAAACATAATAGTACATCATGCTACGCTGGCACGACCTTTTGAAGGCTCCCGCTCTTCCCAGGTGCCCCCTGAGATGAAGGGTTGCTATGACCGCAGATGCCCAGCATCCTCAGCAGCCGAATTATAGGAGCAACATCGTCCTGCTTCTTAAGTCTCGAAGTGTGGGACGCAATAGGGAGCTTCAACACTGGCCTATTAGAGTTTAGGTCCAGCAGCGCGGGGATATCTGGGCAACGGGCGAGATGACAACCCACCAGCAGCACCGAGGCGGTAGGAAGGGCATCGCGGAATTTAGCGGCGGGAATTACCTTCACTTCCACCGACATCCTGACCAGCCATATCAGTAGGATAGTCAACCACTAACCGAACCTAACCGAACCATAATCTCATCTCCAACCTCTATTCTGCGAGTGTACGCTGCATCGTGACAATCCGGAAATCCTATTGACTTGTTTTCGAGTGGGAAGAGAAAATGGGGAACCAGGATTCGAACCCGGGACCAATCGGTGAGTGGCATTACCGGCTCCTTATATCCATATATCGGTTTAACTACTTTAGTATTCTTCAAAGCCTTCTTGATAAACTCATCGCCCCTGTACAGAAACCTCCGCCTCTCTCGCGACTTCTTGATCTTGTGACACTGCCGAGGAAGGCAACACTTGCAAGGACCGTCCCCAACGGCCGGGGGACCCCAAAATTAGAAGCGTTGTGAAGCGAGAATGCTTACTGATATATCCCCCTTAGTCGCGTACTGTGCTAACCGCTCGCCCAGGTCATTCGGCTTGTCGTCTCTAAGATAAGGAGTTCATCGATCACTACTACGCCCATTCAGTGCGGGGAACGGAATAGTTCGCGCATTGACGGTACTCTTTACTTGGGGCCTTTGGCAGCGCTACGACCATGGCCCGCCCTTGGAGCTATGGCAGCCTCCTGCAAGTTGCTGTAATTTCCGTTATTAACGAGGGGCGCCCTGAGGGGAGGCCTACCCACAGACAAGCAACAAGCACAGACTGGTCACTCACCCTCCTAGGATATCAGGCTTCCTAACGCCGGATTGGTGGAGTCGCTGAAATGAATGTCCCTTTGCTCGGAAGGGGATGGCCATGGCCGCAACTCACCACATCATCCCTCTGAGCATGGCCGGGTATCCACCCCGGCGTGTTGATGAACTGCGGCCCTCCTTTAACGGTCTTCCTCTGATGGAAGAACTCAAGACTCATTTCCGTGTCTTGTCTTGATCCTCGTCTAGGACGATCGACCTGACTGCTTTGACGACCCGCTTGCTGAGGCATCCGATTTAGTTCATGAAAAAGGCAAGTAACCTGCAAGTATCCCCAAGGCGTACCATACCTGGTGTGCGACTGAAGCAAGGACCTCGGTATTCCAGTAGCGTCCACCGGGACTTCTAATGTTAACGCATGTCCCTTTCGCTGATGCAACAGTTCTGTTATGAATGGCCGCCAAGAAGCAACGCCACAGCCTGCCGAGCAAAATTTATGGATCATTTCCGGACTGCCTGGGGAACTCCGAGGGAGCAAGATGGCGCAAGAATCGGAGGACTCGGATCGCCGAGTTCAAGTCAGTGTGCAGGCCGAAGGCTGGACTGCTCACACTTCTGCTCAGGGAAAGCAGTTCCTCCCTCATTTCTAATGGGAGTAGCATACTCGAGTTGCCCTCTACCTTGTTAATTGCCTATTTTCACGACAGTAGGGGTGGCGTTGTGTTGGGAAGTTACTCTGGTGGGGCACTGTGAGTCGATGCCAAGGGTCGGGGGACGCCAACACTAAGGCGTAGTATCTTCGTGGAGGGCAGCCCTCTCACCCTCTTCATATGCATAGTCATGGTGTACTTTATCGGTACGAAAAGTCTTGGCTTTCCGGTGGTCTTCGATGAACTGATTATGATACTCAGAATTGACTCTGGAACCGCCTTTTACGTGTACAAAGCAAATTCAGAATCATTCTACTGCACAGGGGGTCCCTAATCGCTATCTGTTGTGATTGTGATGGCTCGGCTCATCGATAAGATCCAAGATCGTTGGGACCACGACCGAGACAACGGCGAGAGTACCAGAGTCCCCTTCTTCTCCTTTGAGTAGCAGCACGCTCCCTTCGAAGCCACGGGGACTGACCATTGACCAGGTACTTCCCGCCTAAGACCGATATGGGCGTGCAAAACCTCTACGAGAGGCTCGACAGGATGGCCGAGCTCGGGCCAATGTGGATTGACGTCACATGGTTAGTCTGGCCTCCCCCTTGCTGAGGGCATCGGTGGTATCAGGGGAGCTGGCGGCTCTACCTCGGGCAAGACTTTCGAGATCTGCCGGAATGCTCTCACTTACCACGGCCTTGACGTCATGATGCATCTCACGTGCACCGACCAGCCCGTGAAGGAGATTGATGAGGTCCTTGAGAAATGCAAAGAGGCGAGTTTGCAGAGGGCGTCGAGGGAGCCATGCCGAGGTTGATCCTCAGGTGGGGATACGGAATATCCTAGCATTGCGAGGAGACGCTCCGATGCACTCTAGTGAATGGAAGGCCTGCCAAGGTTAGCGTCCGTCCGATCGCTGTGCTGTGCATGGTCGTTCACTAGGGGGCTTCTCTCATGCCGTCGACCTCGTCCGCCACATCCGAGGGAAGTACGGCGACTACTTCTGTATCGCTGTTGCTGGGTAGGCGCGGAAGCCTGTCACTAAGCACGCGGTGGCACAGGTACCCCGAGGGGCACTTGGAGGCAGAATCCATGGAGGAAGATCTAGCTCATCTCAAGGAGAAGGTGGATGCAGGGGCTGATCTCATTATAACTCAACTTTTTACGACACGGAAGTGTAGGCCCACCACAGCCAGAGGAGGGCAATCCTCCTCATCATCATCGTCACGGGTGTCAGGTTTTTCAACTTTGTTGCCGCAGTACGAGCATTGGGTATCCAAGTACCAATTTTCCCTGGCATAATGCCAATACAAAGCTATTCTGGTTTTAAGAAGATGACTGAGTTCTGCAAGACTAAAGTGGAATGTTTCAATCTGGGAGCTCCTGTAGTTCGCATCTTTCTGGGACGTTCTGCACAATTGATGTTGTGTGCATCTAGCCCGCTAAGCTGTGGCTAGTATTGAGACTATGATTCAGTCCATCCAATTGTGGTTTTCATTGGTATTGGTATTGGACTCTCTCCACTCCCTCTGTGGTGATATCCTCATAGTTAATCAGTGTTTCTGGTTGTGCACTATATTATACACAACTTGATATTACTCTCTGCTTAACCTGAGGCTTTTGTGTTCTGAAAGAACTGGGATCTTATTGCCATGAGCAAACAATCCAATATTAACTATGTGGAGGATTCCTTTCTTTCTACACCGACCAATGTGTTGGACAATGTTGATTTCAAAGACACTCATGGTACTCGTGGTATCTTTGGTTTATTTGTTGGTAAGGTTGTTCCTGAAGGTGAAGCTTCTATTTTATCATTATTATATGAGTTACTTGATCCTTGGTGGTATAAGGCGTCACTAAAGTGTGGTGGTAGCGGAGTTAAGAGCATTCCCAATTTGGTTAAGCATATTGCTTGTTCCGAAGATGGTCGCTTTCTTACCCTCGATTCCTCTCACTTGAGTGTAGCCTTGCTCAACTTAGAGTCGAGTTACAAAACTGATGAAGCTCTACTCTGTATGATCCTTATTGCTCTTCATATGGAGCGTCCGGCAAGAAGTGATGAGTCGTCTTCCTCTGCTAAGGAAAAGGATGAAGGAGATGGTAGTGCCCCTAATCACCGTCGTTATTATCCGGATGATCTGAGGCATTATCGTGTGAGTAATCTGGTGCGATCGTGGCTATTATGTAGTGAGCTGGAGGTTTCGGATCTTCAGCAACGAGTACATGATGGGACATTTAGTACCTGTGAATCTGCTGATGTTGTTACCCCTTCAGCACCTGGTTTGCAGCGCCTTACGTTTCCAGATAATGCTTACCCTGGAGATCCTGTATATGAAGAGGTCATGGCTAACTGGAAACAGTTGTTGGCTCTTATTATCCTTGGTTTACTGAGGCTTGATGATCATCACCACGTTCAACACTATATCGATGCGCTGAATGTTTGGCAGACTGCCAAACAATCAGCATCTGAGAGTCTTACTGACTATTTTTACCCGTGAGAATCACTTATGGACTTCATTGGTGACGAAGGCGGCCTATGTCAAACGACCTATCCCTCAGAGTAGTGAGCGTACTTATAGGTTGTTGGCTACGGTTAATCATCAGTGGGCCAAGATCTTCAATAAACGGTTGGCTGAGGATGACATCGCGCCGAGTGATGTCACAGTACCCTTGGCTCAACGACTGCTATTGGAGATCGAGTCCTCTAGACGTGACTATGGTTCTCTCCTACCATGGGAGCAGCTTCGGCTTTCTTATGAGACTCCTGCTGTTTCCGACGAGCCTATTGCTTCGTCAGGATCGGGCAAATGCCGCCGTAAGCGAAGCAACAAGAAGGTTGTGTGGCAAGAACCGAATGATGTTAGTAAGTCCTCGATGGTTGCTACTACGACGCCAGAGAAACCTAGCCCTCAGCTAGCGGTCTTTTCTGGCAATATGGCGACTTCGTCAAAGGTGCCTACACCGACATCAACACCGTTGAGCCCTGCTCTTCCAGTTGCTTCGACTAATCAACCGGTACAACCTGCCCCTGTTCAACGGCATTCAGCTAGACTGGTTCAGAAGAATGCTCAAGCGGCTCCTTCAAGTCCATCTACTATACAGTACTCTCTCCTGCTTCTTCTGTTTCCACTGGTAAAGGAAAGAAGAAAAAGAAGAAGAAAGGGAAGGGTAAGACTCCTGAGGCCACTAGCCAACAGGCTAAGTCGTCTGGTGATAAGGTTTCCGGTGCATCGCAATCACTGACTCCTGGTAGTAGTATGTCCCATGCTGAATCAGACACACCATCGCAAACTATTGGTTGTACAACCATGGCTAGTGATAGTGCCGATGTTTCAACTGAGATCTATGCTTTGGTTAACGCGCCGTTCAAAGTGGGTGATAATACTTTGAGGGTATATGTTGACACTTTATCTACGTTCTCGCTAATCTCAAGGAGTTTATGGGATTCGGTGCGTGACTCAGATCTCTGGGAACCCGACTGTGCTAGTGTAGAGACCTCGGACAAGACTTTGAGGCCTGGTAGTGTTGCTACTGTCAATGGATCTAGCAGCATTATAGCCGTGGGGTCACTTCTTGTTGATGGGCTCCCACGTACCCGCTTGAAGGTGAAAGTTCGTGTAGTTGACTGCCTTCCAATGGTTCTTGGTCCATGTGCCCTCATCCTAGGCATTCAGGCCTTACGGAAGCTTGGTGCCTCTATCGATCTTGGGGGGCTGGCCCCAATGGTGTGTTTCTCTGTTGCTAACATCTCACTGCCGTTGATTATGAAGCCAGGTGACTGGTTTCGTGACCATCCCGGTTGCGTAATTACGACGGTAGGATCAAAGCTCGAGAACCTACCAAAGTGTGTCCGCTCTACCCAAGAAGATTGTTATGTCGATGACCAGAAGTTGTCAGACGCCGACTTTGAGAAATACATTGATGGTATGGATGATGATCGGCTTCGGAGGTGGGTAGCTGACAGGTTCGTTGGTTATGTTCCGAAGACCCTTGACTTCAAGCTGAAACCAGGTGTCACTCCCAAGCAGTTTCGGCCATATACCATACGACCTGACTTGCGCCATGAGGCTGACGAACTCATCAAAACCCTTGCTGATGAGGGTAAATTGGTACCTGCTACATGGAGCCTGGATGAGTATATTTCACCGGTTTTCGTGATAAGGAAACGCAGTGGAAAACTTCGGCTCCTGGTGGATTTGAGATCTCTCAATTATGATATTAATCTTGATCCACCGAGTAGCATTCCGCATCTTTATGAAAGCGTGGTGAGTTTGCCCAAAACCTCCAAGTTTTTCTCGGTCGATGACTTGAAAGATGCCTACTGGGATCATGAGGTTGCACCTCATTGTAGGAAGCTTCTTACTATTTGCCTTTGGGATCGTACCCTGTGGCAATTCGTTGGTGCACCTCAAGGCCTATCGCTATCCCCAGAGTCTTTCTGCGATCATGTCTGGGACCTTTTACTTACGGCGTTGGGGCTGAGGGCCTATCGGTTTTATCGGGTATATATCGATGATATCGCTACTCATGGACCTTCCCCTGAGAGCGTCAGGGTTCGTCGACGGCTTCTTCATTTTATTATGGCGTATTTCGACAAGGCTTTTTCTGTTAAGGGACCGGTTGAGGAGGTGCCACAAACCTCTGTGGATTTTTGTGGCCTGACGTTGTCCTCTGATGGGGTGTCTATGTCTCGAACTAGTGTTGAGACGTTAGAAAAGGTGCTGTCCTCGCCGCCGTCTACGAAGAAGGATTTGCGTAGTGCCCTTGGCACAATCCAGTATCATCGGAGTGGTTTTGCTCGACCAGAGTTGCGATGTAGTGAGTTTGGTACTCTTCTTTCTGTGCTGTATGATAAGCTGCAGCAACGATGGAAGTGGACTGATGATGACCAATCTGTATGGGATAGAGTCCGGTCTCTCTACACTAACCAACCGCTGGGTAAGCCTACGGAATGTATGCCTTTACCCTCTGATGGTGTGTGGCTGCTGGTTAGCGACTCGAGTGATAGTGGTATTGGTGGCCTATTGTTGTATCTTACGGGTATGACGGCTGAGCTGCTGAGCGAGTTACCTGGTGAAGAATTGATTCACAGGGGTACTCTGATTGGGGTTTGGTCTGGCATCCTCGACTCTTTGGCTCGTCGGTGGCTCATCTACGATCGAGAGATGTTTGCTCTTATTACTGGGTGGAAGAAGTACTGGCGTTTCTTGTATGCGAGCATTCCGTATGACAGGGTCCGACCAGGCTCTTCTTCGATGCCCCCAGTAATCTTCATGTCGGACAACTCGGTTGTTTGTTCACGACTCTGCACCATGAAGATCGATGACGGCCCAGGCCCTAGGGTAACTCGTTGGTTATCGTGGTTGGAGGATCTGGCCCCGGCGATTCGATTGCATGCAGTCGTACGCCATTTGGCCGGCCCAGCCAACGACCTAGCCGACCTTCTCTCTCGAGCTTTTGTTGAACCGGTAGATAACGGCCAACCAGCCCAGGAAGGTAGCGTTGCTCTCATCGCCATTGAATCTTTCTGTAGTGTCGCCGAGATGGTACGACGAACAGAGGGTGCCGTGTCGGACACCTACTGCTCAGTCTCTATCAGTGACATCTATAGTTCTTTGGTCGAGGGGGGAGGAAAAGAGCAGGTGAAGTCACTTGCTCGCAGTCGCTTCACCCTTGACTCCAACGGCTTGTTGTTTTACATTGATGCTGCTGGTAACCGCTCTCTTTATGTCCCTCCTGATTGTGTTGTGAGTGGATCAACCATGCCGATGCGGCAGTATCTCATTTACTTGGTACATGAACATCACTCACATGCTGGTATTGCCCAAACTTACTTCGAGCTTCGTATTCGGTACTGGTGGCCTTCCTTGCGCAAACATGTGTTTTGCGCTATCTCTGCCTGCAATGACTGCGCTCTTGTTCGCAGCCATAAGCAGGCAAGGCAGGTTGGCCAAGACTTTCATCGGTTCCTTGCCCGAAGATTTGATACTGTGGCTGTAGATCTGGCAGCTATCCCGCCCCAGTTCCAAGCTAATCATGGCAACACCATATTGGTGTGTGTCGATGAGGCTACGATGTTTACCGTTTATGCTAGGGCGGAATCTGCCACTTCGGCCAGCCTTGCGGGATGTTTTACCCGCTTTTGGATCAGTTACTTTGGAGCACCATCCACGGTAAGATCCGATAATGCGGTTTATTTCAAGAGTCAGTTTGTAGAGGAGATCTCTAGTATCATTGGACTGCGAAGGGTCAACAGTTTGGCGTATAATCCAGCCGCAAATGGGCTGTGTGAAGGTCGAGTACGTTTGATTAAACGGATGTTGAAGCTAGCAGTTCTACGTGGTGAGGTCTCCAGTACTGCCTTGGATTTATATTTATCATTGGCTACCTCTGTAGCTAATGTTCGTAACCTTACTACTCTTAGTGACTGCACTAGTGCAGCACTGGTCTTCGGTCAGAACCCCCCTAGGGGCTTGTTGCCTATGTTGGCTTATGCGGCAGAGCAGGCTGACACTGACGCCGATATATGCTCTTTGGCTCGTGACTTTGATGTAAAAGGTCTACTCTCTTCTCTTCGGTCAGTTCTGTCTGAGGCTGATTGTGATCGCAACATTCACCTCGTGGACTCGTCTACTGAGGCGTTGGATCGAAGGATAGTGGCATCTCACTACCTCCGAGCTAATGACGGTATTGTTGTTAACAATTTGGCCTATTACCGTGGAGAAGGGCCATTTCGTATAGTAAACGTTGATGGTAACAAGGTAACCCTCGAAGATGCTCTGGGCTATTCTTTTCATGTCGCCATACGGCATGTCTATGCTCTCCAACCGTCTACTCCTGTGTGGTTTGGAATAGATGTGGCCACACGCGTGGCCCCGGCTGCGGTAGATTTATCTACAGTGAAGGGTATTATCGCGGATGGATCGGTTCATTATATGTTATTCGTAATGGATGACAAGAAGACCAATACCATTGCCTGTGGTAAACCGGTGGCCGTTGATGACTTAAGTGATAGCATCCAGTTGCATCTTTATGAGAGAAATGATACTAATCGTTATTTTTATCCTCTGTGGGTTCTGCCAGACCGTAGTGTCGGGTCAGTTTCTGATACGATAGTGCGTAGTAAACGATCCCCTAGGAATGCTCTTCCGTGTCTTAAGAGCTATCCTGTTAGCACTGTACTTGCTCCCCCCTTTAAGCTGACAGGTTCACTTACCTTGAGCAAAGAGGGTAGAAGCTTGTTGCAGCAGTGGGGTATCGTTATTTGATAGGTTATGAGTTATTCTACCAGATCGTGCCAACTACATGAGGGGGCTACTGGAATGTTTCAATCTGGGAGCTCCTGTAGTTCGCATCTTTCTGGGACGTTCTGCACAATTGATGTTGTGTGCATCTAGCCCGCTAAGCTGTGGCTAGTATTGAGACTATGATTCAGTCCATCCAATTGTGGTTTTCATTGGTATTGGTATTGGACTCTCTCCACTCCCTCTGTGGTGATATCCTCATAGTTAATCAGTGTTTCTGGTTGTGCACTATATTATACACAACTTGATATTACTCTCTGCTTAACCTGAGGCTTTTGTGTTCTGAAAGAACTGGGATTTTATTGCCATGAGCAAACAATCCATAAAGTGAGTCGGGCGAATGGTGATTGACAGGACGACGCGTGAGTGCCTCACTTGTAGGTACCGAGGGCGATAGCTGATCAGCTGGAGCAGGTCAAGGGGGACGACCAGAAGGTGAAGGACCTAGGAGTGGAGATTTGTGTGGCGATGTGTAGGCCTCTCCGTATGCGACATCTCTCTCGAGCTACTGCTAACTTGTTAGGTTCCCAAATCATGTCCTACGGTGTCGACCATTGCCACTCCAGTGGTGGCCTTCACTTCTATACCCTTAACCTCGAGAGTTCAGTCAGCCGAATCATCGAACGTCTCATGATGGTCGACTCTCATGTGGCTACTCGGGTAGGCGGTCAGCCACCCTCCACCATCTCTACTTTCTCGCTGGGCAGGCCCTGCCTTGGAGGCCCTCTAAAGCGTCCAGTCGGCAGGAGGAGAATGTCCGGCCGATATTCTGGAGCAATCGACAGAAGAGTTTCATCCAGCGGACCAGTTGCTGGGACGAATTCCCCAACGGTACCCCCTCCTGCTGCTGTTGTCTCTGCACACTCTTGCCTGCAGGTCGTCTCGGAAATCAAGCCTCTGCGGCCTACGGTGACTTCGAGCTCAACTTCCGTTCTTATTCTAAGGAGACTCAGGATAAGGTAAATAACAATACCGTAGTAGCTGAGCAGCTCTCTGTGGCAGGTGGCAGCAGACCGACGTCGCATGTGGGGTGACCACGTCCCGAATGG
This sequence comes from Perkinsus olseni, assembly GCA_013115135.1. Taxonomy (NCBI): domain Eukaryota; phylum Perkinsozoa; order Perkinsida; family Perkinsidae; genus Perkinsus; species Perkinsus olseni. Next base: position 8,359 of record JABANP010000133.1, on the reverse strand, counting down.
TGATCATGTTAGACGAGTGAGCCTACGATAGACCTGCCTCCTTCCACCAGGCCGATTCGTGCAGGTTTTCACAGCCTTTATCAAGGGCGAAGTTAAGCGGCTGCCATGGTGTACAGAGAGCCCGACTGAGGAGACGCTCTTCATCCAGAAACAACTTATACGATTGAACCAATGCAACATGCTCACCATCAACAGTCAACCTCGGTAGGATTCCCGAAAGATTCATCAGCGCTCGACTGGATGGTACTCAGCGTAAACGGTGCGCTGTCGACTGACCCGTACGTTGGTTGGGGCCCCGGTGGAGGCTTCGTCTATCAGAAGGCCTACGTCGAGTTCTTCTGCCCGGAGTCTCAGCTCGAGCAACTCATAAGGGTAAGGAGATGCAGCACGTGTGCGTTCAAGGCTGATGAGGGGTGTCCTCAGGGCATAGAAGGGGAGAAGTACGAGTCGATATCGTACATGGCAGTGACGGCTGACGGGTCGAAGGTGAAGTCCAACATCCCACCTCAAGGCCAGGTCAACGCCGTCACCTGGGGGGTCTTCCCTAACAGCGAGATCATACAGCCGACTGTTGTTGATGTCACCAGCTTCATGGTACGTGCTCGCTCCCGTAGGCATGCCCGCCTGAGCGCTCTTACTCAGGCGTGGAAAGACGAGGCGTTTGCTCTGTGGAATGAGTGGATGGACGTCTACCCCGAGGACGATCATCAGTCAAGACAGGTCACTACCTCCTCGTCGTCCTGTCCGCACGCACGCTTGCGTACCCTCAGGTCCTCAGTTTTATCCGTGACCATTATTTCCTTTGTACAGTAGTCGATAACGACTTTGTTGCTGGTGACTTGTTCTCGAAGTTGACTAAGATCTGCACTCCGATACCCTGGGTAAGGCCACGCTCTCACCAACTGACCCTAGTTGACAGACTCATTCTGTCCTGCCAATCGTTCGTGCTTCCCATTCGGTCCCCGGGTGCTACTGGGAGTCACCAAACTACCGTTCTCAGGAAACATTGAGGATCGAGAATCCCTCGGAGTCGGATGGTCATGAGGTGCCGGAGGTGAGCACGGCCAGTTTCCATCCCCAGCGCCCCTCACAAGCCTGCACCGTCCCTTCACTGCAGACGTCCTTGGCGGTCATAGCGGAGGTCTACTCTCCACGCCCCAAGCCCACTGACCTCTCCCCGAGACACGAGACGAAGAACGACATTACATCATTTGCGCCACTCTAGGTCATCTTCCTCATGGTACAGCTGGAGTCTTGTTCGGCTCGCGAATGAGTGGATGAGCAGAAATTGTGTCTCCAAAATACGGTGAGCGTTGTTGAGTGCTCAATGGGGGTGAATTCCTGTGCCATACAATGCTAGTGCTAGGCTTAGTCTCGCGACTAGATATGCCCGACTGTTTCGCGTCTACTACATAGGATGTGTGAGGGCCCCCGACTCGACGGGCTATTCATTCAAGTTTGCCTCTTGTGCTTCCCATCCCGTGTATCCTTCGGTGCCAGTATAACAGTGCCAGGGGTTAATGTTCTCAATAGGCGGATGGCTTTTGCATTAACACTATCTACGCTATTGCACCCACATAGTAATAGATGGGAGTGATGGCAGTGGGCCTCGACAAAACAAGCGTAGGAAGCGTGATCGTCATTCAATACTCCCGAGTGACTCCCATCAGTAAGTCTGTCGGTGGACCAGCGATGGTAGGTGAATCGGCCTTGTAACAATGACCACCCTGTACGACCGCGCCGAGCTGAGACGGGTTACGAGCGGCATCCTTCACTATCTCGACAAGAGGATGAGGGGTATGCCGGAAGACTGCCTGTCGGAGGTGTGGAAGATGGCGCACCCACAGGTTGAGGGGCTCGAGAGGGCTAGCAGGATCTCCCTGTTCGCTCAAGAAGGGTATGGCCTTTCAGCTCTGCAGGGTGGAGTTTTGGACCTGCACACTAAGACTCATAACCCCGAGCACAATTTTTTCTGGAGACTCGATTGCGATGAACAAGGGTTCCAGTTGGTTTTCGCGCAAGGTCCAGACGGTGGTGCCAATTGTGTCCACACTACACAGGATTTCGTATACATATTGGGCGATGGGGATTACTTCTACCGCGTTCCACTGACCTATGATTTCATCCCTGACTTATCCGAGGAGCATCGTTGGTCACTGCGACCGTGGTCTGGGGACGATCGAAGGAGGGATCTTATCTCCTTTGCTACGAGTTGCGATGACGCCTTCATTTACGCGACTACAACTGACTTGGGCATGGAACGAAGCGACATTCTCGTGGAAATCGATGTTGGACACGATATTGGTCGCTATAGGACCATAGCTTCGGGGGATTTGTATCCTGTTTCAGCGACGATGCTGAATGGGAAGGCTACCTTATTCTGGATGGATGGTGAGGGTCCCTCTAATGCATACAAGTGGACCCGTGGTCGTGGTGGTCCCGGCTCCGAGGACACCTGCACCCCCTTCCTTCAACATCACGGGGTGAAGTTCACATCCCTCACCGTAAGCAACCATGTCGGCTGGTTCGGGTCGCTGGAACAAGAGAGGTTATGGCAAGTGGACCTCATCACTGAGACCATCCTTGCCGTCTTCCAGGGTGCATCTGAGCCTTATGATATCTACGCTAGACCCGACGGCGGGTTATGGGAGGTTGTGTCAGAATATCCGAAGGCGGTCTTTGTAGAAGTTTGGAAGCCTTTTCTCGAGCCTAGGCCGCAGAACTCGATCATGTTGCACTGTATTGTTCCCACTACCTCACAGGACTGACAGTCTTTCCTGATATTCCCGAGTTTGTTCGGAACGTCATGTTAGTCAATCTGAGGCCATCCGTGTTGGTGTCACTAATTGGTGATTTAGGATGTCATAGCTCGTTTTTCTAACCCTAACTATCTTATCATGGTGTTAGATTGGATAGCTCAACAAGAGTCGTTTACAGTGGTTCTTGAGTTATGACTTGAGTAGTAACATCAATACATGGCTAGGCTAGCAAGGGAGACAGTCACAAGAGGAGTCCTGGAGCAACACAGTCAGTTGAGTACAATATTTTCTCACACGTGGAAGATTCGGTCATCATATGATCTCGGGAAGAGAGCTGTCAACTGCACGATAACACTGGTCTGTTATGCACGCTGAATCAATAGTCAGATATTTCTTGGATGTGGAATATCTTTTGAGTCAGATGGTCGTGAAACGCCGGGGTGAGCAAAAGAATTCGCTACAAGGTCCTTGAGAATTCGCATCAGCGCTGTCATTGACACGGCGTGACTCCCCGTGTAGCATATGGAGCTTCGTACGTTACGTGGCACGTACCTGGAGTTATCGGGAGTTAGCTCAGTCACAGTGACTAAGCCATCTCCTGTCAGCGATGTTGGGAGACTTTGCGCAGTTTGACTATTTGTGGCGAGCGCGTCATTCTGTGGCGATTCCGAGTACTGATCTGCGTTGATATTGATCTGTGTCATTGTCTCTGAGTATCTTGTCTGTCTCTATATGTGTTAGCTGCGTAGCCTAGACGCTGTGTAAGTCTGTATAAGACTGAGAAGTAGGTGAAGTTATAAGACTTATTGGCAAGCCTTATTCCTGTGGTGTTTGCTGGGTTATTATCTGTGTATTCCTCTGAGGTATCTATTGCTCTTCGGATACGATTGGGTTTACACTGTGTACATCACTCGGTTATCAGTAAGGATCATTGGTTACAAGAACTGGTTATTGTGTTGATTAGTCATGGTTACTGAAAATGGGCGTAACTCTGAGTCATCCACAGATGGGACTCGAACGGCTGTCAACAATAACTCAGTGCGTGCTTCCGGCTCCCAACAATTGGTAGCAGCTCCTTGTTGGACGCCTCCGCTTCTGGGTCAGTTAAAGCGTGATCAATGGGAGGGTCTATGTTATCTAAGAGGGCTGTCTGTGCCTCTGCGTCGTGAGGATGTCTATGCGCTTCTTATGGGTAGTGAGCAGGGTATCAATGTTTATAGTGAAACTGAGTCTGCTTTATATCGTGAGGCCTATGAGAAGTTGTATGGTGAAGCTCCTCCTGTTGACCCTACTGGCTCTATTGGTCAGCGTGATGCACAGCAAACTGAGTTATTTCCTTCTGTGTCCAATGATTCTACTCCTGCTGAAACGACTTCGCAAGAGGAAGTTCCTAGCAAGGAATCGGAGGAAAGTGAGGAGGAAGGTATTATTCAGGGTGGTGAATCTGTGCAGGATAAGGGCAAAGGGCTCCAGCGTAATACTGTCCCAAAACCTGAGTCTAAATCAGTTGATCCGTCTCTGGGTAAAATTCCTTCTGGTACAAGTTCTTTGCTTTCAAAGAATGTTCGTCAGTCGGCTCCACTGGGTCCTGAATCTACTAATATCAACGATATGTTGGCGCAATTGGTGGGTAATCAGGGTGCTATGTTAGAGTCGTTAAAGTTATTACAGACTCATAGATCTGACCAAGACGATATTAATGCTACGTTATTCTCTCGGTTGGACTCTTTATCGTCTGGGATCGAAGATATGCGTAATAAGTTGAATGGTGTTCCTGGTGAGTCTACAATGGAGTCTAGGCTACCAGCACACACCCCATCGGTGGGTACCCCTCGTAAGGGCTCTGCAAATGATACTGTGTCCTTTGCTGGTGGTATGGCTGCTGATAGGTTTGTTACGGAACGTGCTCAACGAGTCAAAGCTCCAGCGGTGGGTAAGACTAACTATACGGTTCCCACTCAGAGACGTCCTGGGTTTGACGATTGGCAAGTTCCGCGGTTGAGTTCTGTGAGAGATTCTGGGCCAGCCTATAAAGCTGACCCTAGGTTACAAGGCGATCCTTACGGTAGAACTCCGCCGTATGAGGGTCCTAGGTTTGGTTCGCCCCCTGTGACTGTTGGTTCGAAGAAGGCGCCTACTGTGGTTTCCCTGGGTTCTAGGCTTGGTAATGTTGCTCAAGAGAATCCTGTGAAGTCTCAGGCTAGGCACAATTTGGGTTATCGTATGCCTACGAGAGGGTATCTGGCTTCGTTCTGGTCGTTACCTCCGTCATGGCAGCGTGAAAGGCCCTCTGATTTACCAGTTAGTGGTGGTGATGAAGAACTGACTCTGGGTCAACTTGATTTTGTTAAAGACCGTGTTGACCAGGCCTCTGCTAAGCTGGTTTCTCAAGTGAAGAAGTTAAAGGGTGGCCCTTATAAGGGTGCTGCTGATAAGCGTACCTGGGCTACTGTGGAGCGTGAGATTATTGAGCACTTGAATAAAGCGTCTCTTAATATTGCTCGCGTCCATGTACTGTATATGTTAGAGTGTCTGGATGAGCAGCTCAATGACAAGATGATGAGTCGTCTGGGTGCTGATAATTTCCTGGATGGTGATCAAGTTGAACTGCTCTATACTCTGTGGAACTTGTTCGATGAGCAATTTCGGTCTGAGTATGCTCCAGAAGCTGAGAGTGATAAGATGGAGTCTCTTAAGAAGTCGGTTAAGGAGTCCCTGCCTGAGTTTTTATATCGGTTGCAGAGTACCTTCTTTAGTGTTGAGATTGAGACTTCAACTGTGATGGTGGATGCTACGAAGATGACCCGGATGAGATCTGCGTTACCGGAGGCTGATGTTCAGTTTTTGCGTGAACATTTTGATCGTGATCTTAACTATGACTCACTGGTTACTAGGGTCACTGAGTACTTTTCTAATCCTTTGGATCGGAAACAGTATGAGACCTTTGTCAGAAATTACAATGCTATTTGGAAATCTGACAAGACTACTGGGTATTCTAACGCGGATGTTAACTGGGTCGAGACTGATAATAATCAGAAGATGGTTACTCCTACTGCTCCTGATGGTGACAAGAGTAACAAGGGTAACCAGATGAAGTCAGGTGGTTATCAGCAGAGTAATACTGTGTCTGCTGAGTCTAAGAACAACTGTATGAGATGTGGCAAGAGTGATCATACTTCTCCGTTTTGCACTGCGGACTATGTTATGAGGTCTAATAGGTGCTTTAACTGCGGGAAGGAAGGTCACCGTGCTGCGTTCTGTGCTGTGCCTAGAAGTTCACTGAGATGTAAACGGTGTGGTCAAACTGGTGATGTATCCTGGCTATGTCGTAGACCGTGGTCTCAAGTGTTATCAATGAAGAATTCTACTGGTAAAGATGGTGGGAAACCTGCTGGGTCTGAGCCTCCAAAGCCCAAGCAACCGGTAAGTGAGTACACTACTAAGATGGTTTATGAGACCTCTGCTCCAACTACAGAGACTGTTGCCTCTGTAGCGGGGGGAGGTAATGGTGGAGCGCAGACTGAGGCACAGACTGAGTCGCCGACAGAGTCGCCAATCGAGCAGAAGCTGTCGACTATCTCTTGTGAAGCCCAGACTATAGCTGATATGGAACTTGCAGATCGGATTGTTACTGCGACTCTTGAGGTCTATTCACCTCATGAATTGGTCAAAGTTGAAGGGTTATTGGATACTGGTGCGTCGGTTGGGTTTATTCGCGAAGACTTTGCTGAGTCACTGGTATCCCGTGGTGCTGGTAGTATAGTGAACACTCCGTCCAAGGTGAGGGTTAAGCTTGCTGATGGTACGGTGCGTTATATGGACAAAGCGTGGAAATGCTTTGTTAAGCAGATTTCCAAGCAGGGTCATATTGTTTGGAAGCTACTTACATTTATCCTAATGGGTGGTATTGGTAAGCCTGGTATCATCATTGGGAGAAACCAGTTCAAGATCCTCGGGTTTGCTGTCACTTGGTCGGTGCTGTGTAATGATGAGCAACGCTGTGTTGTTGATGACGAACAAGCTGAGAAGATGGCTACTGGACACCCGACTACTCCAGTCCGTCCTGTGATTGTTTGTCAGTCTTTGAATCCGTATCTGAAGACTACTGAGTGTGATATGCTGCGTATCTCGGATATTTTTCTGGGACGGCGTCAGATGAGAGACTGTGACCAACCATACTTGGGTATTGATTGGCGTGGTCAAAGTTATTTATTCAACGTACTACCTTTTGGTTTGGCGATGAGATCGTCCTGGTCGACAGCGAATGTGCGTGAGGTCCTCTACAGATTGTCAAAGCAGAGTGAATTCGAGTCTGAGGTCCTTCCGTGCATGGATGACTTGATGCTATTGGTGGGTGATGGTAAAGACATTATCACGCAGCAACACGCCTTGGTTCAGCGTTTTGAAGAAGATGGTTTCCCTGTGGCTGTGCAGAAGACTGTGTGGTGTAATCAGAGGGAAGCAGCGAAGGTGTTTGGTGTTGTCTGGCTGGGTGCAGAAGAAGATGACCTGAAGGTTGGGTTTCAAGCTCCGTCGGTACCCCCCACTACAAGAAGATCAGTGTTGGCTATGTTGAACTCTCTCTATGACCCCTTGCGGATTTCATCAGAGTTGAGTATGAAAGGTCGACTGATTATGCGTAAGATTGCTGCGTACGACTGGGACACTACATTGCCTAAGGACCTGTGTACTGAAGCTGCTGACTGGATGAAGGATGTCCAGAAGGTTGCGGAGACTACTAAGGTTCCTTGGTTGGTGGACTGTAAAAGTTTGCTAGTTTATGTTGACGCAAGCCAGTTTGCTTGGGGTGTTGACGTGGGTTCACCAGAAAGTATACGTGTAGTTGCCAGAGGTGGTCTCTTTGATAAAGAGAAATTTGCTAAGTGGAGTATCGTGAGTTGACGAGGTCTGTGAAGAGGATTGAGAGGAGCCGTAGTTGACTCCTCAGTAAGTGAGTTTTTTCTGTATGAAGTTACTGTTGACTACACTGAGTAATCATGAGCCCTTACTCGTTAAGTGTGAGTCCTGAGGTGCTTCTTGATTATTGATTTTGTATTGTATTATTTTGCGTCGGCTACTGCGTGCTTTTGCTACCATATAGGGAATGTATTCCCTATCCCGGGGGAGTTTGTTGGGAGACTTTGCGCAGTTTGACTATTAAGTGGCGAGCGCGTCATTCTGTGGCGATTCCGAGTACTGATCTGCGTTGATATTGATCTGTGTCATTGTCTCTGAGTATCTTGTCTGTCTCTATATGTGTTAGCTGCGTAGCCTAGACGCTGTGTAAGTCTGTATAAGACTGACAAGTAGGTGAAGTTTTAAGACTCATTGGCAAGCCTTATTCCTGTGGACCACAGGAATAAGGCAAACACCACAGGCTGTGGTGTTTGCTGGATTATTATCTGTGTATTCCTCTGAGGTATCTATTGTTCTTCGGATACGATTGGGTTTACACTGTGTACATCACTCGGTTATCAGTAAGGATCATTGGTTACAAGAACTGGTTATTGTGTTGATTAGTCATGGTTACAGAAAATGGGCGTAACTTTGAGTCATCCACAGATGGGACTCGAACGGCTGTCAACAACAACTCAGTGCGT